>VZTE01004705.1:4877222-4991600 GCA_013397775.1 Eulacestoma nigropectus
TTGTTCACAAGCCAGGAAGATTTCTTAACAGCACTTACAATCACAGAAATGTAGAATATTCTGAGCTGGAAGGGACCCACAAGGATCATTCAGTCCAGCTCCTGGCCCTGCACAGACACCCCAACAACCCCACCCTGGGCATCCCTGGCAGCGCTGTCCAAACGCTCCTGGAGCTCTGGCAGCCTCGGGGCCGTGCCCATTCCCTGGGGAGCCTGGGCAGTGCCCAGCACCCTCTGGGGAAGAACCTTTCCCTGATATCCAGCCTGACTCTCCCCTGATGTAGCTGCAGCCATTCCCTCAGGTCCTGTAGCTGGTCACCAGAGAGCAGAGATCAGTGCCCGCCCCTCCTCTCAGGGGAGTGTCCCTGCTCAGAATTCAGCGCCACCCAGACCAGAATCAGCTGTCACCTCTCAAACGCCTCTGCGGTGCTGGAAATGTCAAACAAGTTTGTCAAAATGTGGGCAGCTGCCTGCACACAAAGCATTCACCTGGGTCTGGGTTCTGGTACCTTTTCACATGCTAAAAGCTGTCTCTTTCTGTAGGTAACACAGGCAAGAAAACCTGCCACTTGCAAATAATCAAACAGGCAAACAAATGTGGAGCCAAAGAATCTCTGTTACATGGCAGGTCGTGCTGTTTGTGCGTTATTGTACAGCCATAAAAACTGAAACCAATTCAAATGTGTCTGAGTGCCAGTGAGCTGGCACAGCTCCTCTAGCTGCAGGGAAATGAGGATTTGGTCTGACTGTGTGGACAGGGCTGAGTTTTTTGTCTGCATGAGCTGCTCACCTGTAGCAACACAGCAGCATTTCTTCCCTTTGCCAACCTTCCTTAGGCTTCTCCGGTGAAACTGTGGATTTTCTGTGGCAGAGACACCTCTGCTGATGCCTGGAGCAGAGCTTTAGTGATGGGCCCAGGTTCCTGGTTTGGGTCCTGCATCTCACAGGCTGAACAGAGCATCCTGGGATGTGTAGGTGGGGCCAGGCCTGCCTGTGTCCAGGTGGGAAGGTGCCCTTGGATGTATTTTTCCAAGGCTCCTCACCCCATGCTGTGTGTCTCCGAGTGTGTCCCCATCTGCAGCAAATTCCATCCTCGTGTCTTGTGCAGGTTTCTGGAAAATGGCCTGATGGGTTAAAATAAAAGAAAGGCTCCGTGAAAGTGCTCCCAGAAAGGAGCTGATCAGTGAGCTTAACCCTCATAAAGCACTAAAGAGCACGGTGCTGCACGTATTGACTGCAGGGAAAGCTTTGGTCAACAGTCACACAGGCAACAGAAACTCCACACAGACACGCAGAGCTGTAGGAATCGGGTTTCATCAGTGCCACACATCACAAGACCGCTTATTATATCCTGTGCCTCGTAGGATTTATTGTCACCTGGTCCACGTCCCGTGCTGAGCGCTGACCTGGGAGTCATGAATCCACAACTTCCATTTCTACCTCTTCCACAGTGACAAGGTGGACTGATTTCCATCCAAGTGATTTAAATGAGCCACTGGGGACCTGTGATTTAAATCATTGATGTTTGCTTTTTACATTGGCAGGAGAGGCAGCTTTAATGATGTATGGTCCTACTGCTGTGGCTAAAATCTAAATTCCTGGAATATTCCCTCCAGATAATCTCTAAAGTTCATGCGTTTGCCTCTGGCTGGCGAGCTGCACACAAGGGAGAGGATTCTTGGCTCAGCTGGGCAGTTTGGAGCTGCTGTGCTTGTATTGGCAGCCTGGAATAGGCAGCTCAGAGGGAAGGTGCCAAATGGGGGGGTATTAAGCACCTCTTGGCTGCTGCTGAGCACAGGACTAGGAGAGAGACTGCTCTGGAGAGCGGGGAAGCACGGGAAAGGGTTTGGCAGCGCTGCTGGAGCAGACAGGTGTGTGCCTGAGCAGCGGCTGCCCCGCAGCAGGATGGGGCAGGAGTTGGTTGGAATGTTCATACAGGCAGGACAGGGCAGTGTGAGCCATGTGCAGCCTAGGAATTTAAGATTTCCTATGTGGATATGAAGGTATTTAAAAACAAAATCAAGTCTGGATGAATGGATGGACAATTCCTAAAGCAGTTATACACTACACCCTCAGGGGCTCTGAGCAATCTGGGCTCGTGGAAACTGTCCCTGTCCTTTGCAGGTGGTTGGACTGGATGGACTTTAAATGTCCCTTCTAACCCAAACCATTCCCTGATTCTATGATTCTATACTATTCATTAAAAGATTCTACACTATTACTTAAAATAACACCTTTTCTGGAAAACTTGGGAATGTTTTGATATATAATTAGTGAACAGAAGGTTTCTATTCAAGATGGCCTTTCCTTTTTTTCTCCTAGGTAAAAGAATCTTCTATGACTAGACAAAGTGATTTAAGTAACTATTTTGTTTAACCTTATGTTGATCAGTTTTTCATGCTCCCATTTTGTACCATTAGAAAAGGGGAATGTCACACTTCTTTACCAGTGGGGAATCACATCCAACTTTTCAAGTGGGACTTAAGGATGTGAAAAGGCAGTGTTTTACTCATGTGTCTTATTCATTAAATAAGAGTCCATCAGAGCCCTGAGTGTAGAAGACAATGGATGAGGGCAGTATTCCTGGGTACAATGTCCTTTTAAAGAGGGATCTTTTTCTCTCACCCCTAATTAATACTCTTGGATTTAACAGATATAACTTTGACTTTCTGCATTGCCTGGTCACTACTACAGTGGTTGGAGAAGCTGAAGTTAAGAAAAACAGTCCTTTAGTTCCTGCAAAACTGACCACGAGTTTGTGCATTTCTGTGAGCATCAGTTCTGGGTGAGCCAGATTAGCTGGTTTGACCTTCTCTTATCTGCAGTGACCAGCATGTGACATCCAGAAAGAGCCCTTTTAGTTTTAGGGGTGTAACACATTACAGTAAGTGTACACGGTGAACATTGAATCTTGGAATCTAAATAGACTCCTTTTTGTTTTCAGAACAAAAAGTATCTATGGTTTGAAAATCCGATTGTGCTTTCAAAAAGTTCCTTTTTTCCTGTTGCTTTTATCCATCCTGGTGTGCGTTTGCTTGCAACCCTTCCCGTTCCGTGTTTTCCTTCCTCCATGCACGAAGTGGGGAAGGGGCTTTCTGTATGTGTATAACCCAGTGGGATTCCCTAGCTCTGAACCTGCAATTAATCCTAACTACTGTTATTTCTTTATTGCAGAAGGCACTTTTCACACCTTGCATGGTGCAAGCAGCACGACACACACATCTCACCGTCCCCTTTCCATTGTGCGCAGCATCCCCTGCCCTTCCAGATCACGCAGAGATGATTAACACCACCTGACACAGCAGCAGTTCCCTGACACGGCTTCCTGAGGTATTTTGTGAATGCCACGAGCTTCAGAAAACCTGTGAGGGAGGAGAGATCCAAGCCTGCCTCACCTGTGTGGGTCGAGGGGAGCTCGGAGGGGGTGTGGTGCTGCGTGTCTCAAGGCCAGGCGCTCAGTGATGTGGAGTGCTCTGCTCTTCCCCATCTCCCAGCTCCTGTAGCCATGGCAATGGTGTGTCCTGTGAAAGATGTGTGGATTACAGCACATTCCCCCGTCGCCTGCAGCAGGGACCTGAGGAGCAGGAGCTCTTTTCCCACCACGGTGGGGGTAAAGCAGAGGGTGGTGCAACCATCAGAGCTGGTGCTCCTGCACTGGTCTCTCTCCTCCCCAGCTGCCTGCCCTCCTCCTCTCTCCTTCATACACACACTCATCTAAGGGAGGAAAAACCAGCCAAATATTAATAATTGCATTATGGGTTCCAAAGCCAGGAAGCTTGACTGGTCTTTTTATAACTGAGATGATAAGCTGGTGAGCAGAGAAGATACCATCAGAGGTTGCTTTCATCTCTGCAGATAGTGAACGAATTAGATATGTATCTTAGACATGAAAAGGATCCTCGTTGAAGGCTCTTCTGAAAGTCCTAATCTCTCTGGTTCATATGTATATTTTGAAAGTTGTTAGCACCCCTTGCCCCTCTCCTGCACAGAGCTGTGAGTGTGCAGGAGCTTCAAAGAGCTCTGCTCCTGCCTCCTTGTGTTTCTGAGGGAGCCCGGGCACCCGGGCTCATTTACTGACCTACCTGTGAGGAGAAAACAGAGCTATTAAAGGATGTCTATTTCAAACACTGTGACCAAAGGGAACAGTAACACTTTGGCCTCTGTGGCACTTTTCATGTGGGAGTCTCAGAGTGCTTTGGCGTCACTAATTTGAAGCACAAACCTCACTAATTAACATTTATGTCTGGGATGGAGAGATGTGCTCTGCAAGTCAGCGATGATATGAGCAGCGCTGATTTACCACCACATGAGGGATAATGTGTGGCAGAGTGGGCTGTGGTAATTTGTTTTTAAAATCTCTTTTGGTCTTGGTTACAGAGAGGGATCTGCAGCAGGGCTTTACACCACAGGGTCCTTAACCCCGATGGGAAGCCCAAGCATAGTCCTGAAATATTTGTGCCCAATTCCTTTCTCTCCCTAATGTTACAGGGATGTGGAAGAAGGGGCTGGGGTCTAAGTGGAGATTGGAATTTTTCCCCTCTCTAATCTGTGGTGTCATCAGTGTTCAACTGAACTCAGAGAAGCTTGATGCCAGACATAAGAACCGTGGAAAGATTTGTGGGCTCTGCATAAGAAAACAGGATTTCACAGAAGCCATTGACTGAGAAACATTTCTGGGGAGGAAAAGCAGGGCTGATCCACAGTTTGTGGTGGCCAGTGCCCTCTGCGTTGCACAGAAGCTGCCCTCAGTGGTAAATGGTGATGGGTTTCATGGCACTGGCAGCAGGGTCTGCAGTGCCCTGGGGGCAGAGCAGGACCTGCTGCCAAACAGCTCCTGCCTACTGCGCTCTCAGCAGGAGGAGATTGGGAACAACAAGACACTTCACCTGGAAAAGGCTGTTTTAATTTCAACTCATTTGCCACATCCTTTGTTGTCAGCACCCGAAACGCAGATGAGCTAAACAGACCTGAGGTGATCTGTGCTGGGAGGGGAGAAGCCTCTGGATCAGGAGGGCTGGATGGTGTTTCAAGGTCTCTGTCTCCTCAAAGCTGTCCCTTGGGAAGCCAGAGCTGAGTGTGGAGTGCAGTTGTGCAGGGGCTCATCTGGCAGAGCTCTGCCTGTGCTACTCCTCATCCCAGTCCTCTGCTTCCACTGCTAGACCCAGCAAAGCCTAGTAAGTCCCCAAAATACAGCGGTACAATGGTGAAGAACGCTGTGCAGTAGAAAAGCATGGGTAATGAGGAACTTAATTTGGAACATATAATTTGTCAGATAATTTGGAGGCACATCTCAAAACAGCGCATGGGAATGGAGTTTGCTGCACCAGCTGAAGTCACCCCAAATGTTCTTTGTTTGTTGCAAATCCCTCTTTAAATCTAAGCCTTCAGAAAAGAACCTGGAACCAGCAAATGACATAAAAGAATAAACGTTCACAACACACATTTTGGATTTGGTTCAAACACAATATTAGAAAGCTGAATTAATTGTGTTTGTATCAAACCCAAATATATTTTATGAAACAATGAAGCCTCTTAAATGGCTAACTGCTGCCCAGAATATATTTTCCCTGAACCAAACTAGATAACAGCATATCCCTCTTAAATTGGTTGAGAGAACTGGCTGCCAAATGACAATGCTGTGCCCCATATTTATTCACCATCTGTGACTTCTACATCAATTTGCTCATTTTAAAAATCTTAACTTAAGGTTTTTTTCTCCCCCTTCTCTCTCTCTTTTCTCTTCTCTGCCAGAGTTGCCCAGAGTTGCAGGGTAAATCCGATGGCTGAAAATGAGGTTATATCGTAGTTCCTGCTGCAGAAATGGTTTCTGCATGATGGAGTGTGGCTCCTTCCTCTGCAGCGCTGTCATCTTTGGAGCGTGCAGCAGTTTATGCCAGCAGGTTATGGATGGGCAGCAACTGGGAGGAATTCCCTTGAGACCTGTCTTTCCCCTAGGAAATGGTGAAGAATGTGAGAAGGAAAGGGGAGAATCAAGCTCTCCCTTTTGTGGCAAATTTACCAGGCTAAAAGTCTACATTTCCGTGATAAATGCTGGCTTATGGAGGAAGCAACCATCTCCTAAAAAGGGGGAGAGTTAGGGAAGTTAGTCTGGGATTCTAGTGATTCAACATCACTACGCCTTTTCTTCTTCTGCACTTAAAAAAGCATCATATTTTACGAGTAAAGAACATTCATGGTGCCATGTAAAAAGCTTCTCAGTACATCTCCCTGCTCCTCATCCGCCTGCCCCAGGCAGGGAGCACTCAGGACCTCTCTGGGGCAGGGGTTAAATCTGACAAGTGTGGCAGTGACTGATTAGAGCCTTTTTTGAATACTTCATAACCCAAGAAACACGGGGTCAGTCCAGGGCATTAATGGTACTGAGTTTATGACAAGATTTGCAGAGTGGAATCAGCCAGTGACATCCCACCACCACTGCGGAGAGATCAAGGAGTCAAACGTGGTGCTGAATTTTTGGGGTGATTCTTGCTCTGCATCTCACCTATGTACTCAGCAGAGTGCACAAAGCTCGGGCTATAAAGGAGTATAAAAAGGATAACATTTTCAGAAGGAATTTGTCTTGCTCTTCCACCTCCAGTTTTTGCATCCCTCCCTTTGTAGCATCACACACCTGTTACTATAGTAGCAGACTGGGGCATTTTAACCCTGAGCTGGTGCTGGCCACTCTCAGAGAGAAATCAATCCACTGCAACAAAGCCAGGGCTCCTGCAGCTGAGAGAAGACAGCTGCTCTCATGCTTGTCTTAGAGGTCTGGAATTGTAAATAGCACCCAGGTACATTGAAATTCCAAGCAGAATTTATGATCGAGCCATGGGTAAATACCTTCTCACACAATTACACAGTACTGGAGGCTGATGTCTTGCAATTCCAGAGGGTGGATCAGTTAAACACTCCTTACATTTGTTTGTCTGAGCTGGAAAGCAGGGTTGCTTAGCACAAGTTTTCCCTGAGTAGCTTGACATGACCCTGAGCTTCATGCAGTGTTTAGTTCGACACAAACTGGTTTTGAGGTGAGCAGATCTGTATCCCTCTGAACAGCTTGCATGGAATGGAGCCCTGAAACTTAGACTCGGACTATATGAACCTGTCTAAACTGTGCCATGAAATTGATGTAAATCTAAGCATTTTTTGACAAGCTCCAAGAAGTGATGTGTTTTTCTTTGATTTTATGTATACTTCTGACAGCTCTAAGTCAGAAACCTACCAGAACGTTCTTTGCTATGACATGAGGTGGAAACTCCACAAGAAAAGGCTGCCTCGTGCCATTTCTGGTACTTTTTGGGAAACGTCAGCAGAACCATTTTTTCTCAGAGGTGTTTGGATACTCCCACTCCTTCCCTTGCCATGGCTGTTTTAGCTGTGGATACAAACAAGAGTTTATCTTTTGGATGAAAGGCTCATTGAGTTGTCTTATTCTCTTCACCCTGTCTCGCACAGCTGTTCTGCAGATGGCAAGAGCAAGATGTCATCTTGCAGCAGCTGGAGCCATGGGAGATGAGGGGAGGTGGGTGTGGGGTGCTGCTTTCCTGCCTGAGCAGGGATCCAGTCAAATGAACAGTGCAGGGAAAGGAGATGAAGGAAAAAGGAAACGCTCTCCCAGGCAATTTACTTGGAGGAATAAAATTACCCGAGGAATGATTGACAAATTAGTAGCACTTTGCACCTTGCTTTAATGGGATCCGATCTTAGGGAGGAGAAATATGTTAAGTTTCAAATTACCCACTTTACCAGTTGCTGCCTTCTCTAGAACCCAAATCAAGCTAGGCATTTGGTACTAAATCTTAAGGAAACAAATTGCTTTCTATGCTACACTGCATTCTTAAAACAGCTTTGTTTGAAAGCCCAGCTGAGCAAGTTAATTTAAGCAGTGAGCTGGGCCATGACAGTTCAGCACTTGTTATCGAGGCCAGTTGCTTCCATCAGTACAAATCACACTGCCAGGTGAACTTAAGCTAAACCTGACCTTGGGCTCTAACTCAAAGCCATCTGATATCCATGAGAGACTTTCAATTGACTCAGTGGCTCCTGGAGACGATTTGGGTGACATCAGCAATCAGTGGTGGCCTCGCTTGATTTACGGGCCCCAGTGACCCACGTCCACGGGGAAGGAGGAGCAATTTCCCAAAGCCCTCTTTCCCCCTGCTCACCCTGACAAGAGCTGTCTTATGCCAGCTCTAGCTCCATCCTACAGCTGGGTTTGTGCCTCTGCCCCAAGGGACCCTCCTGGAGGAAATCTGTCCATTACAGAGGAGGAAAGCCTCCTCTGGAGCTGCATCCTTATTATATATTTACATATATATAGCTATAAGTGTTTTGGTCCCAATGCCAGAGCTTGTGAGGCAGAGGGAAGATCTAAAGCCAAGCTTTAAACTACTCTTAAAGCTGGGCTGCTCCTCAGTCTGTCTCTGAAGTCCTTTCCCATGGCCTCGGCCCTTGCAGGCCTGCTGGCAATACCATGTGTCCATTTTATTGAATGTAAGTGATCTGAAACTGCCAGTGCAACATCCCAATTTAGTAATGAGACTTATTGAAGCTTTATGAGCTGCCTTGGCTTGCAACACAATTAAATTTCAGGAAATAGAAAATATTCCAGTGAGGCTGGTGGGTTTGTAATGCTATTTGAGGCTTAATGCATAATAAAACCGTGCCATTTAAGGTTTAATATAATATGCAGCAGCCCTAAATGACCAGCAAAAACATTATGCAAATTTTTAAGGAAGTTATTGCCTCCTGTAAATGACAATTTATCAATGGCTTGTAAAGAAAGGGCTTTCCTTCTGGTTATGAACCAAAGAAAATGCAGAAATGAGCAGGCATAAATGGGTTATAGGAACAGGAGGTCAACAGAAAGATGTGCAGTAGGAATTGTGTCTTCCTGTCAGCCAGGGCAGCAATGTAATGCATTATTAATTCTCTGTACTAACAGACCACATTCCGCCTCCACCACCAAAATAAAACAAAAATTAAAAGTAGTTGGATTAAAAATAATTAGATTTTTTGTAGGCACAATGCCTGCAATTCACTTTTTATTCTTCTTCTTGTCTTTTCCACTTCTAGTATTGAACATTTCTAGACTTCTATTTGTTCAACATAAGGGTGAACCCCACCACATTTATTGTCAGAATACCTCTTGCATTAGCAAAGAATCTGATTCAAGAGGTGGAACAGTGCAAGACTCTCAAAGTGCCCAGGATTCCATGGGCTTGCATCCCCCACTGCAGCCTGCCCTAGGAGCCCTGGGAGCAGGGATAAAACCATTCCCCAGAGTCACCCAATGATTCCCAGGCTTCCCTCTATCTGGGCAGTGTGGATAGAGCCTGGCTCCAAGAGACAACCCCATCACACGCAAGTGCTTCACATTATAATGGGTTTTGAAAAATGTTTTGACTGTTATGGAGCCCTTTTTACAGTCATGCCATCAATTCAGTGTGAGGAGATATTTTATTTTAAATGTGCTATGAAGACACGGAGGCATTTGCATTGTTAATTTCTCAGATGTCAAACAAATGCCATTATTGCAAAATGAATGCAGCCACCCAGCTGAGAAACAGATCCATTCACAGCAACTAAGTGAAACTTAAAAAATGAATGAGTTCTGCTGATTGCAAGTATCATCAGAAATTAATAATGCTCCAGGAATTTTTCACACAAAAGAGAATGAAATGTTTGTTTCCACTTTTCGAGCTTCCCCCTTCTCTGAGGTGTAAGGGATCGTCACTGGCTTCAGCTTTAAAGGTCCTGGATAAAAGCAGTGGCTTTGTTGACAGTCTGGGGAATTGATCTTTCCAGTGACATATGATGTGACCCTCAAGTCTTGGCAGCTGAGGCACCTTTGTGTCCCCTGCCCAGCTGGACTCCTGAGTGAGGCCTTTGCTGTCATTTCCTCCTCTAAGCCAGACCCTTCCCATTTTCCCAGCTGTGAAGAGCCTGATCCCTCTCCTTCAGAACGATTCTGCCTTTTTGTGTCCTCTCCCACTGCACCCTTCCTTCAGCAGGTGATGCAGACACTGCTGTTTCCTACCCTCCTCTTCCCATTCCTGCCTTTTCCTTCCCTGTCAGCTCCATGGCCTTGGCATTCTTTATGCCTTTGTGCTGGTAATAACAACTCCAGCTCTTGGAAAATTAGTGGAGATGAACTTGTTGTGTGACAAATTAAACATAAACAGCTCCAAAAGCCATTTTGAAGTATTTGTCTGTGTCTGTATATTCATCTGCTAGATGAATCACTTGAGTTATAAAAACTGTGGAAGAGAAAAATGTAATGGAAATGATAATATGATTACTGCCCATAATTCTCACCAGTCAGGCATATCAGTTATACACAAGTAGATTGTCTGGATGTTTGTGGTTTATTTTTTTTATTTTATTATTTAAATCTGATTAAGGCTGATTGCAGGCCCTTACGTACCTTTCCACACAGTTTATCCTTGAAGTGAGAAGCAACAGCTATATATTTATTTTATTCTATTTCATGGCTGTGCAGCAGTCAAGCCTCATGGGGCTGAAGGCTCTGTGCCCTTCTCTGCATCATCTTGTTTCAAGTTTTGAGAGACACAAGAGACATATTTATTTACAGATGCACTTACTGAGGAGCTAATAAACTGGTCTCCATGTCAACCTGTATTTTACTTATTTATTTGGCCTTTGTTTGGAAACCCTTCCTCTGTGCGTTGAGCAGACCCAGCTAAGGAATTAGCATCTCTTTTGGGCATTAATGGTAATATCAAAGCACGGGGCTGAAATACAGTGATCACCTTGCAGAAATAGTGACAAGATTCAGGCTTAATGTCTTTTATCAGGAAATCATAGAACACCCAGCAAATGGTATTTAAAAAACCTTCAGGTATGAGGACAAAAGCCGGCTATAATGAGAAGCTACTGCAAGGAGATTGGATATTAATTGTTAAGAAGGTTATAAATCCTGAAGTTGATGGGTTGCACACAAAGGAGAAGTGCATAAGGAGGTATTTACTCTGGGTATTAATTTTTAAGCTGAAAAAATTTATTGCAAAACAACTCAGCTTCTCTTACAAACTCCAGTGTTCTGGACAAATTGAGTTCCAGCTTTGTCTGCCTTGCTCCCCAGAAGTGCTGTGCTACTTGGAGCAGGCTCTAGCAAGCCAGGAAAGAAATGAAAGGGTTTGTTTGTATTTGAATAATCAAATCATTTAGGTTGGAAAAGGGCTTTGCGAACATCAAGTCCAACCATTCCCCTGCACTGCCAAGGCCACCACTAAACCATGTCCACAAGTGCCACATCTACTTTTTTTTATATCCCTCCAGGGATGAACTGAGAGCAGCCATTACCTTTCTCTGGACAGGGTTTTGGCTTGCTGAGAAGCAGGCTTGATATTTAAGTTAAAGAAAAAGGTTCCCTAACAATAGAGCATTGGGATTCTCAGAGGAAAAGCAAAATATTCTCATTAAATGCAGAGTAATTCAAACCAGCTCAACTACCAACACTACTCCAGTTCTGTGATTCAGCAAATATATTTAGCCAAGACAATCAGGTATAGCTGATTCAATGCACTATTTATCCACCTGCTTTTCAGAACAGCTTATTGGAGAAGAAATAGAGCCAAGAGAGCAATGGATCCAGTCGTGCACATCCCAGCCAGGACATCTGCTCAGTGCTCATCTTCTCTTGATTTCAGGAGGGTCAGGTTGGGAGCTGTTGGGACTACTCCAGGTTTGTTGTTTCAAAACCAACATCTTTTCATTTGGTTTATTGTGCCATAAAGTGGCTGGTTTCCCCCTGCCAAGAGCTGCTGGTAATGAGGTGTAGGCTGTACCAGCACACACTCATCAAATGTGGAGTGGTGTCTTCCTGACCTGGCCACCAGAACCTGGGTACTACACACCTTGTTCGTGTGCCATGGCACTAACAGAGCATTTTGGAACTGCTCCATTTGGGAGGGGAACCCAGATTTTAAAGCCAGTCTCCAAAAGGTACCTGCTCATTTAATTCATTTGTGGTAATAGACTCAAATGTGAGGCATTCATTTCCTCTTAATGTAACTATATTATGAAATTCTATTGTGAATGAGGCACTTGTAGGAAATCTTAATTATTTTTTAAAGCTTTACTTCCTTTCAGACAGACAGATTTAGAAGATATATTTGGTCTTTTACAAATGAGCCCTTACTGCAGCTCTGAGCAGACTTTCCCAAGGGGTGTTAGACTCAAAAATTCCATAGACTTTCTGGGGAAAAAAACCAACAACAAAGGACAAAACTTCTACCCACTTTTGTGTATCCCTCTGATTTTCAGTAGTTGAAAAAATGGATAGAACACGTTATATTCACATAATATTTTTTTTCTATTGAAAAAACCAGCATTTTTTCCCTCCAGCTGTAACAGATGCAATTCAACGTTTGCTAAAGCCTGGAACCACTCAAGTAACAACAGAGCTTGACAGCAACTGGGAACCACAATAGCACTGATGCTTCATGGAGGGGACTAGACAAATCCCTAAATCATTTTTGGGGAAAGAAGACCACACAGGGTCTGTACCACTGTTGTTGTACAGGCATTACTGCGGTGTGTGAATGCAATGGACACTTGCCCTCAGCCCAGATCTGTTAATGCTTTGCCCACCAGGCCAGGTTTTTGTATATGAGTTTAATATTTGCATTTCAATTCGAGACAGACATTTCTGCTACTCACTTTTAGACTGAAACGGGGAGGAAAAGCAAGATCCTGGCTTTGGACTTGTGAGCAAATATTGGCTTAGACAAGGACACTGAGGGCCTCTCTGAAAGCAGAGTCTTCCTCACTCATGCTCTGGGACATGCATTAGCTGCTTTTCCCAGACACTGGGGGTAAGTGCTGCACCTCTGTAACTACTGTTCCCAGTGGAAAAGTATTTTTTCTTCATCATATCCAGCTCCCCACCAGGTGCCGTTAGCACTGAAGGCACTGTCAGAGGATCACTGCTCCTGTACAACACCCAGGGCTGGGCCAGCAGAGCAAGGACAGCCCAGGGGTGTCTCTCCTTTTATCTTTCTGTCTCATTTTGCCTTCCTGCCCCTTTGGAGATCCTGTAATTAAGCCCTTGCTGCCAGAGGGTTTGTTGTGTGTATTTGATAGATGTAGGTACACCTAGCAAAGGGAAAGGAGAGGGAGAGGGGCCGGGTAGGAGACAGAGCATTTTCAGCTTGGATTTCAGTGGTACAAAGGCACAGACACGTGTTTCTAATCCAGAGGATTTTTTAATTTATTTTAAAAGTGCTTGCAAGATTAATCGTACCCTGGAAAAATCAATAGTAACTCATCACAGGCAAAGTCTTCTGGAACACAAAATCCCACTGAAGGGGACAAAGCAAAATTATGGCAGTCTGCAGCAGGGCTAATGAGCCTGTGATTAAAACTGAGGACTCGCTGTGACACTGCACCTCTCCTAGAAGCCTCCCGAGAAAAATGGCCCATTGGAGTCCTAGATCCTGAAAATAATTTAGTCACCATTAAAAAAGAAATAATTTAGATACCATTAAAAGAAATAATTAGGCAGCTTAGAATTCTAAATGCGATTTGAGAACCATGGGCCTTAATCGCTCCCTGCCTTGGTTTCCCTGCTCTAAAGCTGGGAAATTTCCTTTCTCTCCTGTTGAATTTCTTTATTTTCTCAGATTGTAACCCAGGGCAGGGCAGCTTTGGCCACCTGTAGACACAGTGCTTTGCCCAGGAGACTCCCAGTCTTGCCAAGCACCTCACACTGCTGCTCGTAACAGAAATACCTCGTGAAGAAGTTTGGGCTAAAATAAGCTTGAGAGGCAAACATAAAGTAAAGCAAGAAACAGATTTCCAGGAGGGAATTTGTCAAATGAGTCCCTTAAATCTCATCAGGAAAAGCCCACTGTGAAGGATAGCCTTGAACTGTTTGGGGGATGAAGTCATTTTACAACATATTTTGAACAGCACTCTTTGGGTGTTCAGAGTGCTGGTAAGTTATAGGAACTGGTGAGATGATCTCTCTTCCGAGAAGTCACCTGAAAAGCAACAGCAATTTCAACCCACTGGATACCCTCATAATTTCTGTGAATGCAAAACGAAGACAGAAACAAGGTTGCAGAGCGTTTCTGGCACAATACATTGGCAAGGTCTGATCTGGAAGGAATGAAAACTGCATATGCTGAAAGTTATTCTAATAATATTTATCAGAAGGAAAGGCCTCACAGAGGCAGCTGCCAGGGCTGAATCAGAATGTGACAACATTCCACTGCCTCTGATCTACATCAGATCTAAAAGTTTTGGCAAGAAATTTGGACCAAAGCAATTACCTATATGGCTATTTGTTAAGTGTTGTCTCAAGCACAGCACTCAGAGAAATTGAACTGTCAGAAGCTAATACAGGAATATTAAGAAGACATTTCATCTCCATTGGACACTAGAGATGAATAGCATGTAAGTCTGAATGGGGAAAAAATAAATCGAATATGTGTTTGGCTTTAGTTTTTGTTAAAGGACTATAACAAGAATAATGAATATTTTAAGGAGACGAGACTGGGCCTTCAATTTCTTTCAATAATGTTAGTGTTGTATATACTGGTTTGAATAAAATACATTTCATAAAACACCTACACACAGCTCTGCAATGCATTATGGATGGCTCCTCTTGAGAAATCTTACACTGCTTTCAATTTTGACACAGTGATACAGTAATAATAGAAAATTCAGGCATAATATTCAGACTGCATCTTTTCTCCCCTCTCTATTATTTTGTGTCACACTGGCTGAGCACAGATGTGCTTTTGCTGTGCTTCCCTAGGCAGCTCACGTGGTGCTGTGGTGCTCACAGGTGAAGGGATCTGCTGCGCTGGAAGGTTGTGTCCTGTGTCCTGTGGGCTGAGCATGGAGGCTGGAGCAAGGTTTTCCACCCAAAGGATTCCAGAGGAATTGAGAATCTGCACAGAAAGAGGCTGCCAAGGCTGGAGGAGCTGCCACCAGACACAAGCTGTGCCTGATTAGAAGTCAAACCATGCAGCCTGAGAGGTGTCCCTTGGAAGTGATGGAGGAACCTGAGTGCTTGGACAAGGACTGAGGGAGCTCTCCGTGTGCGGGGAAAAGCAGCACGAGGCAGCAGGGAGGGAGACATCAAAGAGCTCAACACGGTGTTTGAAGGAGGTTTCCCGTGGTGTTACTGATGGTGCACGATGGTCTGGAGATAATGTGGGGCCAGAAAGCTCCGGTTTGTTTTCTGCTCTGCCCGCTGCTGCCAACCTCACAGAATCTTTCACAGAGACCCAGGCTGCAGGCAGGAGCCAGGAAACTGGTCAGAAACCAATTACCTGGCCAGACACCAATTACCTGGCCAGACTCCAGTTACCTGGCCAGACACCAGTTACCTGGCCAGACTCCAGTTACCTGGCCAGCTGGGGTGGGTGCTGGGGCTCACAGGGAGGCTGCAGCCAGGTCACATTTCCCTGTGCCCCCTGCACAGCCTGCTGCATCCTGCCACAAGCTTGGGAAAACAAAATAAACTCAGGGTGCAAGTGAGGTGTTCATCTGCTTGGCCGAAAGGACTCTCAGACCCTCTCCTTTCCAGGGAACTTTGCCTTGAGCCCTGTCCCCGTGCAGCCTTCTCGATAAATCTTCTGGATTTATTTCCTGTTGGAGTTCTTATCCGCTGTGGGGGTGGGCTCTTGTGTTAACAGCAGGGCAGATGCTTTTGGCTTCCTGCTGTGCATGCACAGCCTAATTTCTAGGCAAATTATGAAGAGAATTGTGGAATGCTGTGGTAAACAATCAGGCTTTTGAACTAAAAAGGGATCTCCTGTTGATGAACAAATGGCAAAGCAGGCGGTGCCATCCCCAGCTGGATGCAAAGAGCATGAGAGCAGTGAGGAACACAGAGAAAGTGCTACAAAGGTGGTAGGAACAACACTAAAGACCATCCAGGGTCCTGGATCACCATGATCCACCAGCACCTGAGGAAGCCTTTTGCTGATGTTCCTGGGGCTGTGATGGCTACAGGTGCTGGAAGAGCCCAGGGACACATGCTCACTTCTCACTGTTGGGTTCTGAAATTTCAGAGAGAACCTCCAGCTCCTCCCACAAAATTATGGACATTATTTTTCGGTCTTTTCCAAGTCTCAAGAGGCACACGGTTAATCTCCAAGCATATCGTGGATCATGACTGCTCCAAAGTAAAAAGGCTACAGAGGCTGTCTGGCAGACAAAAATAGCAAAAATAGACAACAAATCCAGCTCTGCTTTGGAAATGCTGCACAGGGAGTGAAACCCCCCCTGGTTCATGGACTCTGCGAGCCACAAGTCCAAAATCAGGAGCAAAACCTACCCACGGACACACTTCCAAAGGTAGAGGGCAACATTCCCCACAGCAGTTAGCAATCACAACACTGTGTTCCTTCCAGTTACTGCCAGCCATGCCTGAGCCTCCCAGCAGGTGAAATGAGAGGGTTAAGCCTGGAAGTGTATCACACTGATTAGCTGAGAGCTCCCCAAGAGCTGTTCTGCACAGCGGGATGGGCACGGAGCAGAGAGCACGGCCCCCTTTGGGTCACACCTGCACACACACAAACACACTCACAACACAGAGCATTCAAAACAGCACAGAACTGAAAGAATTAGGCAGAAACCCACCCTACTGAGGCTGGTGGGGGAAGGACTAGTAAAGGTTGGAAAATGAAGCTGCTT
Source organism: Eulacestoma nigropectus (assembly GCA_013397775.1). Classification (NCBI taxonomy): domain Eukaryota; kingdom Metazoa; phylum Chordata; class Aves; order Passeriformes; genus Eulacestoma; species Eulacestoma nigropectus. Next base: position 4,893,899 of record VZTE01004705.1, read on the forward strand.
TGAAATGCGCAAATGAAAGGAGGCTGGGGGTGGGTGAGGCCTCTGGTTTGCCTTTGCCAGGTGCAGAACATCAGAATGTAAAGCTTGAAGGGCTGGTTTGGGACCTACAGGTGTCTCCAGGGGTCTCAGCTGCTCTTTGAATTTTGTAGAATCATAGAGTTATGGAGTGGTTGGGCTTGGAAGGGACTTTCAGAATGATCTCGTTGCTGTCCCTGCCGTGGGGTTCCCCCGGAAGGGCACCTCACTGTTCCAGTGTCACGAACAAGATCCGAGACATCCTCACAAGCAGTGCTGGATAATGTTGAAGCACAGCAATACTCACCTTTTCAGGAGCAGGAGGGTGAGGTGGGAGCTGCTGTCGGTGGCTCTGTTCAGCCTGTCACCTCTGGTGTCCATGCTCCAAGCCCCTGGACGCCTAACCCAGCCAAGTGAGGAGCAGGAGGCTCCTGCCTAGGGGAAGCAGAATCAGTGCTCTAGGGCAGAACAGTTCAATAAAATTAAATAGAGCTCCTTTAAGTCCTCTCCACATGTAGGACAGAATAAGTTTTTTCCGAGGAAATGGAACAGTTCAGTATTATTTGTGACAAATTATCTGTGGGGAAAAAATATAATTTCCCAGTCAGCTTTCTTGCTGAATGCCTCTGCCTGGTAGCCAGCTGTCTGCCAGCTTTTGCTAACATCACCAGATCTAAAATTATAGTTGTGGGATAGTTTTTGCTGCCCATCTGCAGTTCTTAGGACTTGTCCAACTAGATTTGTACAGTGGCTTATCGTGCCTAATGTCCTGTCTCGATGGTCACCAAAGCAAAATGTTCTGGCCTCTATTTCCTTATTCCTTTCTACCCAGTCCTTCTTCTCCTTTCTCTCCTGTGTCTTTCAGCATCTCAAACCTCTCTCATTTACCCTCTTATTCTTTTTTCTGCCACCTCAGCCTCCACTGCTAAATCATTCTGTCTTTTCCATTTCACAGTCCCCCTGCTAACAATAACCATGTTCATTTCTGCACTGATATTATGGGATGATCCATAGGATGCAAATGGGAACAGAGCCCCTTCTCCAACCTCCTCAAGCAGGTTGAGAGCCTGGTAACAGAAATGGGCAGGGACCAGTCGAAAACAGGGAATGAGTTTCATTTCAGGTCTGCACAAGGACATTTAGAGCCACTGCTGCTTGGCATAATAGTCTGAGGTCCCTGTAGAAAAAGCCCAGGGGCTGAGCGGGCCAGGGAGATTTTCATGGCACTGTGGCTCATTACAATGATAAATGCCTTGGTTGCAGTGTAACAAATGCAATCCTTGAGATATCTCAGCTCTAACTTTCTCTAGGGCAATGATAGACCTGTGGCTGCAAGTGGTTTATTTTGTATATTTTTTAAAGAACAGAGACTAAATACACAGAGAGTTTTTCAATTTGTTGTTTTCCAGATACTACTGAAGCTTAATGAATAAATAAGTACAAAATTAAAGGCTCATTACCCACCCCAAAAAGTCTCTGCCATTTGTTAAACCTTTCAGAGGAAGCCAGGAATATGGAGAAGTGCCCATTAGGAGGATAAACATATCACAGATCTGAATGTCAAATCAAATCGAGCAAAAATTAATTAACTGGGTGAGCATTAGAAGGGAGAGTCTGGTGTCTGCAGACACTGTTTACCTGTCTGCACTTTCTGAGCTAGCTCAGAAGGTGCTGGGGGCTGTGCAGGGATCGATGTGTGCCAGCTGCAAACCTCACAGCTCACTTCCATGGAAGAAACCTGTTCCTCATTTCAGAAATCACTTTTCTTCCATCTTGGAAGAAATTGTCTGTAAATGGGCTTCTCCCTGGTGCCAGATGCTCTGAGATCTGAGACTCCTCTCAAGCTGGGGACTTATTAACTCAAAGGTGTCCCTGAAATTGCTGTCCAAATTGTTTGAGGGAGTTTTGGACCAGGCCCCCTGTGCCAGCTGGTGTGTGGCTACAGCTCAGCTTACAAATGATGCCCTGAAACTGAACTATCTGTAGCTGAGAGTTAATCCCCTCAAAATCAATAATTCCTGATCCCTGAAGCTGTTGTTTTGGTGATGGATGGCTGGCAAGAGGGACCCAACTTTATGAAATCATCCCTTTTTCTCCCCTCTCCGAAACAAGATTTTCTATTATTATACCAGCTGATAAAACAACTGTAATCAACTCTTTTCTGCTCCATAAAATAGTTACTGCTAATTGCTAATTATTGGGAATCAGCTTCCTAGCATATCTGGAAGCATTATAGTGCCTGGGTGTTAACAATAATCACCGCTTTCGGAAGAGCCACCATTCACTTGCAGGGGTTACATGTGGCCCAGCCAAGAGTTTTTAACTGAGACGAGCCAAAAGAACTCTTTGAGAGGGAGTTTGGTGATTGGTCAGATATTAATACACAAACACATTTTCATTTGTGTTTGCATATGCGACTCTTCACTGCAAATTAAAATTCAAGCCATTGCACCCAGCCGCTGCTCGCTGGCCATTTGCATACAAACCCACTTGATTTGTGCAGACAATCAGGGTAATTGCATGGGCAAAGAGTTGCTGCCTTGTGCTTGCCTCATGCAAAAGTAGTTTCTGTCCATCACTAAGTGCCAGCAAGCAGAATAAATACAAACTCTCTGGAAAGTTACGTCTGTGAGGTGCTTCCAAGCTTTCTTTGGTAGGATGTCGCTGCTTCTGGGGAGAGGAATTAATAAGGATCAAACCAAAGTAACCCAGCTACAGAACAATATTTTTCCTATTAAGAAAACTCACTCTAAGATCTTTATGTAAAAACTACTGTCAGTGCAGAGGGGAAAATCAGCCAAATGGGTGATACATCAGAACTGGTAAAGCAGTGAAGAGTGCATTCCATAGAATAACAGTTTGGGTCAGGAGGGAGCTGTAAAGGCCATCCAGTTCCAGCACTGCAGTGAGTAGGGACATCTTCAGCTGGCTCAGGTTGCTCAGAGCACCAGTCCCATGATGGGAGGGCAGCACTCGCTGGTGTCACCTGGGTGTGCAGGGAACAGCAGCAGCAGGGGTGACACAGCAGGGGTGTAGGAGCCCAGGCACACAGATCCCACCCTTTCTATCCCAGGCTGGCCTCAGGAATAGTGGCAACTGGAAAAAATTGGGTAAGAACTGACCAGAACACTGACTCAAAATTAATTAGGCTGAGAGTAAACTTCACTGGAGCCTCAAACAAGGCCTTTTTCTGGTGCTCCTTCACTTCCCTTTCATTGGTATTTCCTAAGGTAGCCAAATATCTGGAAGTCCTAGAACTCATTTATAATATCAAGCCTGCTTGTGCAGTCCCCAGAAAGACTGGAATTACCAGACTCAGCTGGAATTACCAAGTGCTTACCTAGACCAAGAGAAAGCCAAGTGTAAAGATTTGTTTCTAGGAGCAGGAGAGACACAAACAGAGCCTGCTTTACCCATATCTGGATCAGGACTGGTTTATGGGGTGTTAGAGTGGCTGGATGCTTTTCCAAACCTAATTCAGAGGTGATACCTTTGTTTCCTATCCAGAATAGACTGTTGCCAATATGTTTGCCCCTGCTTCACTTCTATAAATAATGCTTAGGTGGCTTTTCAGTTCATTTCCTTCTCAGCCACTCCTATCTCCACACTCAGCTATTCAACTTTCCTTTCTCTGGCCAGACTTTCTATCCACTCCTCATATAAACCCCACTAAAAGCAAGCCCTTTCCATACCTGTACTAAGCAGTATATAATGCTGTTTCTTTTTATTTTTCATTATTTTGCAAATATCTTCAGTAAAACAGCACCTTAAACAAGTCTCAATGATAGCCTGAAGGTTCTCAGCACTGGCTTGGAGTTTTTTCTCCCTTTATTACATCTATAAAATAATATGTGGTACTAACCAAGGTTCAAGTAACCCACTTCCAAAATGTACTCTGCTTTATGGCCCAAAAACCCCATTAATTCTGTGCCATAATTCCCCCAAAGGAGAAGCAGAAAATGTTCATTACAAGCAGAACAAAGGCAAATCCATCCCTTTTCATTTGAGGGAATTAATACAAACTATAGATAAGTCTTAACTCTGGGAAGGGAGATGTGGAAGATCTCATCAGCGGGGAAGGGCATTTAATCCCACTCAGTCATGAATTCCATGGGAAAATAAACTTGTAGCTCCTTTGTTCTGATCTGCCATGAACAGCAATGGCTGCAAAGAAGCAACAGCTCAAAGTTAAGTTGGACTGAAAATCCCTTTATATGCAAAGGCTTTTTGCAATAATTGGGTTAATTTACCAAAGTAGAAACTGGAGAGAAATGGAGCTCCAGGACAAAGTTGTTCATGTGACGCTTTTTTATTTCTTCTAGTTTGGCAAACGTTTTTGATGTAGAAATAGAAATATATATTTAAAAAAAATTCTTTCTTCAAAAATGCTTATTTTTTCTCTTGGACTCCTAAAAATAAATCTGGCACAGATTTTTTGAAGTTTAAAAAAGGCTCCAATAATGGAGAAAAGAAAAACACACCACAATTTTTAACTTTGATGAAGGGCTCTCAGCTGATCTGAAACATTTGCAATTCATGCTTTATTTTCTGGTTTTTCACCAGAAAAAAAAGGATGGTTGATTCATTAACCCTTTTTCTCCCCATCCCTGCCAAAAAAATTACCTAGAATTTCAAAGTGTATTCTACTTCAGTTTGACCTGAAATAAATTTTATTTCAACTATTTTGTGGGGTTTTTTTTGGGATGGACACTCTCTTATCCTGCCTCCAGAGCAGCTCATGCCAAATTCCACAGCTTATGAAGATCTTTCAACAGTGGAGATGAGCTCCACCTCCCTTGAAGAGTGAGCCCAGGATCACTGGGCGCTGGGGTCCAATTTCCAGAGACAAATTTCCATCCAGAGATGAAATCCTGTTGTGAATCACCCACATCTTAACTTTGACTGAGCTCAAACTTCAGCTGGAAATTTAATGAAATCCAAAAACTCCCTACAGCTGTAAACACAAGTCAGCCATCGATCTGTGTTGTCTTCTTTATTTTCTATTTGTTCTGGCCTGAGAGAGCCTGTGTAACTCGTGGAGTTGAGTCCAATAAGCAGAGAAAGTCCCTGAATCTGCTCCTGTGGGCTCTACAGCCTCTGCCAGCGTTTAATTTCCTCGTGACTGACAACTGAGAGAGGTGTCGGCAGACAAAAGCTCCCCTTGGCATGGGATGGCTAAAAGATTTCTGTGGTGTGTGAAAACACCTCAGATAAGTGAGGAAACGCACCCCAAGCTGATTGTTCTTCCCAGGTACTCCAGGTGATGGCTCAGGAGACTTCAGCTGGCAAATCCAACATGCCCGGTGATCTCTTTGTACTACCCCTCATGCCAGCTGTCTGCAGCAAGTTCAAATGATGAGATAGAGCCCAAAGAAAAAAAAAAAAGTCTCTCTGAAATCCCATTCTTTAAAACTTTTAACAAGTTCAGCCTCACACACTGCCAAAGGGTGATTAATCAAACTCTTGCTAGTGCTACATCTGAGCTCCTGAGCGTCGTACAGATGTACAGGAATCACTGGCTAGACAGTATTTACAGCTGATCCTGGGGCTCATAAATCACCACACAATAAATCCAGAGTTAAGAGCACCGCAAAAATGTCCAGGAGCTAAGCAACCAAATAATCAGTATAATAATTAATACTGATCTTGTATAAAACGCTCTTTTTCACTAATAGATTTCCAAGCATTTGACAAAGTATGTGATTACAGACCTGGTCAGCATAATTTCATCCAAACTGTTTTCCACTGGGAAATGATGCCTCAATAAACCTGAGATGTCTCATTATGTGTTGCCCCTTCTTTCAGTACGTGAAACGCCCTACAAAATTAGAATGATTTAAAAACACCTTTGTTTTTCATCTGAGCCATAAGCTGTGTTTGAAATGGAATTTCCAGAAATAGTGAGGGGGAGGAATTTATAGTTTACAACAGATCTTGCAAATAGCTGAGTGTCATTCCAAACCAGAACGGTTCTTAAACATTCACCACAAAAGTATCAGGCAGCCATTTCAGCCTCTCTCAGTGAAACGGGCAGATCAGGAGCAAAGTCAATGTCTTGCCTGTCCTTGGCCTCCAAGGCACCTTGAGACATCTGAGTCCACTCCTCCCTCACGCTGATGCCCTCGCTGCACATTGGCATCTGAGGGTACCTGGTGGAGGGGGTGTCCTTTGACAAATTCCTCCCAGTTATGTTGTGCAAAAGCTTCAGAGATATTGGTGCCTGTTCATGAAATCAAAGGCTCCTAAAAGCCCTTTGTGCCCTGGGGCTGTGCATTTGTAAACCACAGAGGTTTCGCGGCGCGTTCCATCTCGCCCTGCAGGAACCAGCCCTGTGCTAAACGCTGCTGTGCAGGGCACAGATAGCTTTTATTTATTGCCTAAAAGACACTTGTTAATCAGTTAGAGAAACCAATTGCAAAATACTTTGAGCCAACTGGATTAAAGTGATTATGGGATTATTAAATGGATTAAGTTCTATCGATAACTGGTTGTCAGCCAGAAGAGTTAAAGTCCTAATCAGTTAGAGAGAAAAAACACGCCAGCCACTTACATTTGTGGTTCACCTTGAACTTATCTGTAACTTCCACTTGTTTCAGTCACGTTTCTATGGCAACCAGGGTAATTGACATTAATTACCATATTTTGTCTGTGGTTATTTTGTGCTAAATTTAATTTTTTAATTGCTTCGAATAATGTGAGACCAGAGCAACAGTTTTTCATTCTGTTTCTGGTAAGGTTTTGAGGACATCAGGATGCATTTCCCTTCTCCCCAGCGCAACACTCGTGGGGTCCATGTGCGTACGAAGGGTTCCCAGTGCCCGGGGCTGGTTTAACTGGGAGAGGATGAGGTTTCAGGGGGTTTAGGCCACAGCAGCAAAAGTGGACAGGCCAAGAGACTCAAAGGGTGTAAATTCCAAGTAGCTCACCCTGGATATAAGGAAAAAAATTGTCTCCATGAGGGCAGTCAAACACTGGAGCAAGAGAGGTTGAGCAGGCTCTGTCCTTGGGAATTTTCAAGACCAAACAGGTTAAGTTCTGGACTTCCTGCCCTGGCCTTACAGTTGACCTTGCTTTGAGATGAACTGGAGAATTCCTGTGGTCCCTTCCCACTGTAACCCTTCCTGTGACCTCATGTTCCTGTGACACTGCCATCGTTTATTTCTTTTGTTATTTTTGGGTAATCATAAAAATGATGAATACACAGCATTTCATAGGGTGTAGAAAGATTTATACTCTGCCTGAGGAACTTCTCTTCTGTTTTTTTTCTTATTCATTACAGGCATTTCAGTGCTATCCCTATCAAAATTCATGGCTCCGTTGTGTACATTCTCACATCCAAGATTTTGACTCCAAATCCCTAAAGGTGTTCAGCACACTAACCCCTGCTGAAAACAGTGCTCAGCCATGTCAGGAAATGTCACCCTAGAGGGAGCCCACAACTGTAAAATATCATTTCTTTTTTTTCTGAAATAGTTAACATAGGTCATAAAACAAAGTTCCTGGGAGACATAGCTGCTGTCAAGCTGGGGGGAAAAATAATGAATTTATTCTCATTGCAAATATTGAATTTTTGCATAAGCATGAAAACTTCAGAGATCCTCTAACAACAATGAATGGGGCTGCGTTAAACTCACTGGGAAAAAAAGGTACTGAAAATCTTGGCAGGGCATTACAATCCTACAAGTTGCAGGTTCAAAATGTAGTTAAAAGTCCTTGTTTTGAAGTATCAAATAGTACTTAGAATTGGAATTATTCTAAGGTTGGAAAGATACTTTCTACTGTGTTATAAGTGCATCAGGCAAAAGGAATTGTCTTGGCTAGGAATAGGACGTGACAGAAATACATAGAGGTGTGTAACAGTTCACCAAAAGCATCAGAAGGCCATAACGTTTGCAAAACTAAACAACAAACCCCATAATAATTAACGTGGAAAACATCTGAAGGCGTTGCCCATTTGTGTCTGATGCTCCACCTAAGATGTGTTGAGGTTCATGAAAATGGTTTTGAGGAAAGGCTGAGAGAGTTGGGATTGTTCAGCCTGGAGAAGAGAAGCTTTGGGATGACCTAACTGTGGCCTTCCAGTGCCTGAAGGGAGCTGAGAAGAAAGATGGAGAGAGACAATTTTAGCTCTGAAAACCAGATTTATGCAACTGGAGCCCCCATGGAGATCATAGGCGACCCTCCCAGAAACGCTGGGCAAGAACAGTCCTTGCATGGAGGAGAAACAGTCCAGCCTTTCCTTTGCTTAGTGCTTCTGATAAAATGTCTCTGCGATTCTAAACTGGCACAGATTATAAATCCTGAGCTGTAGGAAGGAAGGCAGGTGGAGAGGGCAGGGTGGAAACTGCTCAGGGTATGAGATGAGCCTAAGGGATGGCAAGAGGGGCCAACATCTTAGGAAAAACAAGATTTAAGCTATGATATTTTGGGCATTCTCAGGGAGTTTTCAGGGTATTCAGATGAGCTGTGTTTGGGTTAGCTACTCATTTAGAATATTTTTAAGAAGCAATAATTTTCCATGGAGTTTGTGCAGCCATTCACAAGAGAACTGCTACCCCAGGAGGAGAGATAATGAAGGATGGGCTGGTTTTGGACCTCAGACCTTCCACTGCTGTGGTTTCAGAGAGACTGTTAGATTTGTAAGTCTTCACCAGCATTTTCAGACTGAGTTACGTGGTTATCTGGATAGCTATAGGGATCTGTGGATCTTCTTGAAATGGTGCCCCTGAATCACAAAAAACACGGAGGAGGAGGGAGAGGAAGGCAGAGGAAAGAAGAGATCTGACTGAGCCTGTTTTCAGACAGTGACCTGGAGTCTTTCCTTACCTTCGGCCTTGCTTACAGCCTCCTCTTTGCTGTTTTATTCCCCTGCTTGGCGAGAGCCTTCCTGATCCTCTCTGTGGAGGAGACAACAAACCCCTAAATCTCTCCCCCAGCACAGTGTGTTCTGAGGGGGCAACCCTGGGTGTGAAACCAGGCAGAGATGAGGGGAGCGGAGCTGGCTGATGGGTACCAGGAGAGATGGATGTGACACGGGATAATGTACTGCACAGAACCTCTGAACATCTTCCCTTAACGAACAAATATGACTATTAAAAAAATACATTTCATAATAACAATTCAGCTCTGCAGTCAGGTTCTGCAGCGGCTGAGTGATGCTTTATTAGCTCAGACATTGCTGCGTAGAGAGCACTTGCAGTCTTTGCCCTTACACTTAATAACTCACTAAGCATGAATGGGTTCAGTAATTCATTCCTTGTCTTGTGTGACTGCTCAGAAACCTCATTGGGTTGGAATTTATGGCTTGTTCTGGCAAGACTGTGAGCACCTCCTGCAGGTCTGTGTCAGCCCCCTGCTCCTGCCAACCTGAGCCCAGAGCTGTGGGGAGCTGAGCACCACCAGGACCAGCACCTCCCCCTCAGCTGTGCGGAGACAGGATGAGCACATTTGCGTCAGGCTTTTGTGAGAATTTGGGTTTGGCTGCTCCCTGATCTTGCACTTTGGTCCTTTGTGACTTCTGGGCAATCATCTTCTTGTGTCACTTATCATGCAATTAAGTGTTTCATGAGGCTGGAGAACAAGCACCTTATGGCCTTAAAAAGACAAGAAAGCAAATCTTAGTCAGCTAAAGGAAATAGAGGATGCACTTCAGAGGTAATTATTGAAACTTGCTTCCTGAAGAATTTTTTGATGGACTCCTGGACTCGGGGGGAGTAGAACCTCCTGAGATGGGGGTTAGCACTGTTTCCTCTCTATTTTGAAGCCGTGTTTTCCAGCAACGTGGGGCCAAATTGACCATTTCTGATGGCTGGAAGGCAGAATCATGAAGGGAGTGAAATAAAAATTGTAAAATCCCTCTATGACTTAATGAATGAGTAGTGTAATACAACCTAACAGCACAACTGAGGGCATGACGGGAGCAATAAACAGGTCCATAAACCAGAGTGCATCTGAAGCTCTCCCCTCCATGTTGGGACAGCAGTGCTGTACAGAGGAGTATCAACTCCTCAGCGCTTTCAGCTAAAGCGCAGCCTTTTACTGGCAAAACTCTTGATTGCTTGCAAATATTGCCCTTGAAAAGCTGCCTGAGACAAGCAAGAGACACAGCAGAAAGCAGCCAACAGGTTCTGCCCACAGCTGCTGATGCATCCCGTGCTCAGAGTTGTCAGTGCTGAGAGACCCCAGTTGTGGCTAAGAACAGATGTGGGCAAACGAGCATCCTTGAGGGGAAACTCCGGATCCTCCAGTACAAACATAAGGCAATTAACATTTCCTGTGGGTTTTTTGTACTGTCCTCTCTATTCTTTTTAAAGATGGGAACACTGAGTTGAGTGACAGATTCTTCCTTCCTTCTCCGGATCCTATTGCTGTTTCCTTGCAGTAATCTCCAATATTGGCATTTTCAAAGAGACTGAGGAAGTGAGAGTCCCAAAACAGACGTAAACATCCAGTCCCCTTGGGAAAGCCCAGACTAGACTATCTAGGAACACGAAAGCAGAGCCTCCCAAACCCGTGAGGCAGAGACGCTGGGTGGAAACAGAGATGGAGCGATGTGATTTATTCAAGGTCATTCACAATGTCAGAGGCAGAGCTGGCAAACAGTGCTTGTATCACCAACCTCCCTGTTAGGATTTCAAACACTGACTGATCCTTCCTCTCCCTCAAAACACAGAGACTCTGTTTCTTCACTCACCCAAGCTCGGTGTAAATCAGGAGCAAACACCTCGCAAGTCCCCAGCGTTATTTCATGAGTGAGTTGGGCTCTGCCTAATACTCAGATTCTCCTGGGATTTCAGCAGGAGTCAGATGCCTAAACACCTTTGTGAATTAAGTCTTGAGTGTCTTCGTTCATTAATGAAGAAAAAGCAGGGAAAAGCGCAGCTGTAATTAGAGCAAAAGGAATGCCAGGGAGTAGCTGCATGAATAGTCTCTGATATTAAAAAGGATTGGCTCCAAGCTCACTGGTGCTCATTGCCATGAAAGAGAGTTCTGCTCACCGGAGCGTGCAGCAGCGCTCTGTAAATATGAGAACCAACATATTCAGTCCTGCAGCCCTTTGGAGGGTGAACATTTCAAAGTGGAAAGCGTGAAAGGAAAGCCAAGTGTCCGTGGGAGAGCACGTGCAGTGGCAGTGTCGGCTTCAAGGGTCACCCTCCCACGGCAGGGAACAGGGAGCTCCATCCACCACGTGTGATTGACCCCAGCGTTTTGAAGTCTAAATGTTTAGGACTCAAATTCTGCCCACGTGCAAGGGAAGACTCTGCATAAAGCTGAGCAGCCAGGAAAAAGGCGGCACCTTGTGAGCAGTTTATGGGTGGGAGGAATGGATAGCTGCTGAAAATCGCTCATGGTGAGAGTGCGAAGCAATTCCTGCAGCTCCCCCAATCCATGGCTGAAGCCTGGCTTGCTTTCAAGCCAAAGAACTCCAAGAGACCAGACCTCATCCAAAGATCCTTTGCACACACGCTTCCTTGGCCATGGTTCTCGTTAACAGGCAACTCCTGGGCTCCTTGGGAAATTATCTCCAACATGATGATAGAGTGCAGCTCACCCCCTCACCGCCCGAAAGGTGCTGAGGAATCACATCCTCCCAGGTCACATCTAACCAGTTTTGCCTGTTTGGAAAGAGGTAATGAAATACGTTAGGGGTCAAACAACCTCTGTGGCCGTGGGCACGGCGCTGGTCGGTGCCTTCTGTTTGCTCTCGGAGCCAGCTTTGTGCACGCACATCAGGATTGATAAACTGATGTGCTCTGGCAATTATGGGGAGATGAGGAGAAAAGAATGAGGCACCCAAGGGGCTTCATCAGGCAAGAGCTTTGCTAAGTGTAAAGGATGTGGGAGCAGGATGATTTGCCCTGGATTCAGAAGCCACCAGATTATTTTTATTTGTGTGTATTTGTTTGTGAGATGGGCTGAGACTGAATGTTAAGATTATTTTGAGTAATGTCCCTGATGCTTTGACCCTGGCAATGGAGATAAATTATTTGTAAAATTACTGTGATCTTAGCTGGATAATCTGATTGTCATTTAACCGATACAATAAAACATCCTCAAACACATGGCACAGCTTTTTATGTAAATCAGATGTCTTCAGTAAAAACTTGTTCAGGAGGGGTTTTTTCAGCTGTCTCAGGAAAGCACCAGCCCTGCTGGAGCTGGTGTGGATGCGAAAGGGTCACCCCTGCCAGCAGGACCCTGTCCTTGGTGCTTGCTGGGCAGAGCTGGGATGAGGAATAGCTTTCCTTTGAACCTCTGGCACAGTGGAATAGCCAACTGAAGCTTTAAAATCCCAGTCCTTGTTTTCCCATATGAAACAGAAATAGCACTGCATAATGGCAAAAGATGTATAGGAACAAATTCTCTAAATTTAGTGTAATTACTTAATTTGATCTTTGAAACTAATAATAAGCACCGCTAATCTAGCTTCCTGTTATCTTCTGAATAGAAACTGTGAATTTCTGAGGGAATTGGAATCTGCCTGGTGAGATCTAAATTTAACTCAAGTAACAAGTGTCAGCCTCTATCTAATCCCACTTTAATCTGACACCTAATCCTTGCATTTGTGCAAAAATCAGCACCTTCTGCTGAATTCCCTTCTGCCAGTGTGTGTGGGATTGTTTGGGCACTCGAGGCTCTCGGGTACAAGCCTAATTTGTGGATGAAATAGATAATTTTATAAGTATTCTGGGGGAGAGCATCTGTTTTATAAACTGGTCACCGGGATAACTTTTACAGCTTTTTAGCACATGGTTTCAGAAATCCAAGCAGTGCCTCTATAAACCTCATTTTATTAGCTGGAAATTGTGGGGGTTTTGCCATGGTTGACAAGGACAAATGACCTCATAGACACAGAAGACATCCCAGGCAGGGTACACAGAGCAAAGCATCTGGGCACTTTGCTGCCTTCTGGATGCACAGAGGGCGAGAGCCGGTTCTTGCTGCCTCCCACCGAGCCCCTGTCCCTCTGGAGGAAGCAGCAGCAGTTTGTCCCACTGAGATGGCCCCTGGCCAGTGTTTGGGGCTCAGCAGGGGCTGTGTCTGCCCTGCCACCCCCGCATGCACTGAGAGCTGGCACAGGCTGAGGTGCAGACAGCAAAGGCTCCGCTTCATCTTTTAGATTTAAGCCCTGTCCACTGCAGAGTAAGGGGCTGATGAGGGTGACTGAGAGGGTGACAGACGAGCAGGGGTGCCTTAGGCTCCCCCAGGCATTTGCACAGAAATACAAAGCAATCAACCTCGCTTATAGACAAAAAGTTAACTCCCCCCAGCCTCCAAAAATGTTAAAAAATATAATAGAGTATAAATACATACCTTGGAGTAGAGTGGGTTTTTTCCCCTCTTGCCTATGCAGTAGATTATAGTTAATTAAACCTCTGCTCACATAAACAGAACAAGAAAGGATGTAAAAGTAATGAGCTGACAACACGGTCTGTGTTATGTTGGGCTTCTAAGAGAATTTAATTTGGAGAAGAATTATGCACAGGCTGAAAGACAGTCCATTAAACTGAGCCAACTGTCTGGAAAGAGATAAAACAAAAAATAGAAGTGTTCTGCCTCTTGTGAAACAAACACCAGGCTGCACCTTCCTCTTGCTCTGAGGGTGGCAGGGCTATGCAGGCAGGGGCAAGGAGCCAGGTGACCACGAGTCCCTCCAGGGGGACAAAGACACCTGGCAACTCCTGGATAAATATGGACAGTAGCGGCTCTGGTAAAGCCCCACACAGGTCTCAGACCCTGTACAGAGCACCAGGTGTCTGTGTTGAACCAGCGGTGATCCAAACTCGTGTGTGATCTGCAAAGGACAGAGATGGTGCTGTCTGTTCTGAGCAGCCGTGACAAACATTTCCTTCCACTATTGTGTTTTTGGTCATAAAGGTAGACAGTCAACAAATCAGCACAGTACATAGGAGGTAAACTGACGCAGCAGCACCCAAATCCCGGTCTCAGCCAGAGAGGGAGCACAGGACTCTCCTTTCTTTTTTTTTTTTTTTTCCTTTTTTTTTTTTGATAAAAAGTGGCTCTGAGGTTAAAGTGATTTGCACCACCTATGGTTCTCCCCCAGATTATTTAACTTTATTTGCTGAAAGGTTGTGGCACTATCTCTTCCCCATCCAGACCCTTCCCAGCAGCTGTAAAGAAATAATCCCTTCAAATGCTTCCTTTGAAATATTTTACTTAAGCCTCTGGGGGATGATGTTGACGAGAGCTGAGAAATTAAAGGATTTGTTGTCTTCAGTTTTGATAAAAATAATTTTGAATAGAATGAAACTTTTAATTGTCTAAGCAATTTTTGAAAAAAAAATACAACTACTGTTCACTTCGGATTTAACAAAGCTTTACATACAACGTCTTCTCCAGCCACTCCTAAGAGGAAGAATTATATTATTTATAAGTGAAAATGTTTATAAGAGGGACCACCTCAGTTTACCTCCTATGTACAATGCTGTTTTGTTGACTGTTTATCTTTGTGATTAAAATAAACATTAGTTAATGTAAGAAGTAAAAATAAAAGTGCACTGCAAACAGGGTTATTTCTCCTTCAGTAGCCTTGAAGACATTCACCTTAAAGAGCTTTTTATCATTTATTCCAATATTGGCTCTGAGCAGATCCGCTGATTTCAGAGCAGGTACTCTCGGTGCACTGAAGTAAATGAAAAAATTGAGCTGTTTCCATTTGTCCCTATTGCTTTGTTCAGCACTTTTGCCTCTCCTGTGTTTGTGGAAAACTTCAGGAGGTGCAGGCTGAAGCTTTGTGTCAGCACCTAGAAAGGAAGGAAGGATCTGAAAAGAAAATGTGAGGGAACATTTCAATTTGCCTTGTTTTTGACAGCTGGCCAGATGCCGAAGGAAAGGATCAGGGGGGAGCACAGCACTGGGCTGGTGAATGGAGAAGTTCTATCTGCTCCCCTGCACATCCCCCAGCCTTTGTTTGCTGCCCGTTTGGGTGGGCAGCAGTGATTACAGCTGCAGGAGCATTATCTCCCTGCTTCCAAAGGGATGAAACCTGGCAGAGTCCATTTGTTTGGTACATTGACAATAATCCTTTCGTTTACGAGAACCACAAAGGCCCTTAAAATAAATACCAAAGCCGAGCAAAAGAAAACTGTCAACATTTAGACTGAGATTCTCGGAGAAGTTGGGCAAAACATTTACAACACAGGCAGAAAAGGCTGCTGGAAGTGCTGCCCCACCAGCTCCCAGAGGCTGTTTGCTCCCACAGCTGCACGCGGAAGGTTTGGGGACACGGCTGTCACTTCACCCTGGGCTGTCGCTGCTCCCAGGCTCTGCCAGCAGCACTGGCTCCATCCAGATCTCCCAGTTTCTCAGGTAAATAAACCTGAGCAGTGTCTGGGCATTTGGGACTGTGCTCTGTAGGACAGCAGGCGCCTGGTTGTTGGAGGGGTGTGCTCTTCGCCACGTGTGTTCTGAGGAAGGACGTGGGGGCTGCAGCAAAGGAAGGGGTGTTGCTGTGTGTGGCTGTGTGAAGGACCGAGGGACACATGGCATATCTCCAAGGGTTTTTCTCTCCTGCTGGGCATGCTCTGCCCCTCAGCCCCAGCTGCACTGAGTCCCTGCAGCCCTGGAGAGGGAGAGAAGCCGGAGCAGTGGGTGGCAGAAGAGGCTGGGTGCTCCCCCAGTGAGCTGCACTCCTCTGCTCACCACATCCAGAGCCAAGGGAGCAAAACTGAGAGATGTGGACAACGTTCATTGTGGGATTGAAATCTTTTTCAGGCTCCAGAGTTTGCAAATAAGCTATTTCCAGTGAGATGTAGACCGGCTGTAGGAAAGGAACTTGTTGAACCACATCCATGAGGATGTTCACGCAAGAGCTGGTACTTGCAGACTTCCTGGAATTTGAGCTGGGACTGATCAACTCTTTGACATGACCTGGAAAATCCACTCTACTCTATATTAAAGGTGCTACAGGAAGAAGCTGACTTAGCTCCCCAGCCCTGGAAGCACTCCCTCAAAGCCAAATGTCTTCTGCCGATTTCTTTAGCCACTCCTTACCCACCTTTCCCATCCATCTCAGAAGAGCATTGCCATTAATTCTTCTCTGTGTTTTGTCTCCACTCGGGATGCATGGCCAGGACTTGGCTCCTTCCAACATCCCCTTTTTACAGTCCTGCCTTAAAATAAGCTCAGGGTTTCTTTACAGCTGGGTGTGCTGAACTACAAAGTTAAGGTGCTTGAATGTACCTGCAGCCCTTGAGCTGCTGGAGCCCACACTGCTGCACATCTCTGCCTAAGTGAACTGAAAACAAACAAAATTCTTTTCTGCGGTTATTTTAACAAAATCAATGCTCAGAGAGATCCTGAAGAAACGTGTCCCATGCTGCTGGTGCTAACTGGAAACCAGTTGGAAATTCTTGCCAATAAACACGGATTTGCAGTTGACCCCTGAGCACGATCTGAATCCTTCTGGATGTTTTGTTCCCACTTTGTGTGTCTGGGCTCCCACGGGTGCTCCCCAGGTGCTGGCACCCTCTCCAGCTGCTGGACATCCCGTTAGATCCTGAGCTTGCCTGGCATTGTCTTGTTGTTATTAGTGGGGGATTAGAAGTTTAAGGCCTCGGAGCTTAATGGCCTCAACGGGTGGAGAGCGTGGCACTGGCTGTGAAAATGACAAAAATCGATAGCTAATCCAGTGCAGTCAGTCAACCTTTTCAAAGCCTCATCCCTATTGATTTCCAGGAGCTGCTCTTCCTGTCCCTTGACGTAATCACTCTGTTTGCTCAGCAGACAGACTCGCTCTCTTCCACTCTCCCCCTCACTTTTTTAGGCTTTTTACACTTAGAAATGGATTACTTAGATCCCCCCAGCTTTTCATCTCTGTAGCTGTTGTCAGAGGAATGATTAAAGGGGAGGCAGACTGGGCAACCATCTCCTACAAATCAAGGGAGAGTTGACCCACGGAGTGATGGATGTTCCAGGGAAGGAGCAGGCAGGCTTTGACGTGGGAGAAATGGTCATCTCATCAGAGAGAACATCTGGTCAGATTAGATAGTTACAATTCAGGTGGTGAACACAGGAAGAAAAGATCACTTCCATCTCCCTTCCCCATCACTTTGAAGATGCATCAGAGTCACCACACTGGTAGAAAAGTCCCTATGGCACTGTATGAAATTAGGGATTGGGATGCAATACTTCGGAGCAACATTTCCTCTTCCAGAGAGGATAACAGGGTTTTTCCTGCACCCACACTCCTCTGGCTGTTTGAAAGACAAATTTTAGGGGCATCCAGACACCTTTTCAAAAACTACCATTATAAGGACACCTGTTGCTGGAACCCAGTGTGGTGGTGCTGAGCTGGGTCACCCCTGGGCAAACTGCTGGAGTCTCTTCTGGATGTGTGATTTCGAGGGGCATCCACACCTCAACATCGCCCTTCCCCGGAACATGAAGCCACTAAGAAAGCAGGAAGGCAGACAGGAAACATTGGCCACAGACTCGGAGCAGGCTCAGTAAGGGATAGTTCAGTCTCCAGACTGACTCATGGCCTTTCACTGCTCCTAAATAAAGCTCAGTTCATAACAAACTGGAGTGTATTTGAAATAAAAACACCAGTTAACATGTGTCCTTAGTGATGCTTTAAACCAACTCTAAGAACTGAATTGACCCAAAAAGTAATAGAATAAACATATTTTGCAGTGGCAAATTAAAAAACCCAACAACTGTGATGGCTACACGGTTGCTAAGGCACGTGGGCATCTGCAGAGGGTGTATTTGCAGTGTGAGAGCGCTCGAAAAACACTGAAAAATGCTGCAAAATATATGGGAGAGCCTTTCCCTGGCTGTGGCCCTGCTGTCCCTGTGCACTGCCCTGGCAGAGAGGGGACAGTGCAGTCACACAGGGCTGCAGCAGCCAGAGGTGGCTGCACCTCAGAGCAAGGGCCCAGATGGGAAGAAGTCCCTTCGCCCTGAACTTGCAAACTAAGCACAGGAGGGAGATCAGAAAGGGAAAGCAGATTACCTGGGACTTCCCAGCAGCTTCCCCAGCCCTGGAGTCAGAGCAGGGCAGTGCTGTTGTTTGAGCTGGGTGGGTGCTGTCCTTTTCAAGGCTTGTTCACTGCTCCGAGCTGACCTGGCACTGTTAGCATAGGGAGATAAGGAAGCGTAATTTGCTGTAATGGTTTTCTCCCCAGGCTGTTTTGCCGTGCCTCAAACACAGCAGATTAATTTTGTCTGTCAAATCCAGTTACATTTTATTCCATCTCCTGTAGCTGGGATCAGAGGGCAGACATTTATCAGGCGAGCAATTGAATTACCAAATTGCATTCCTAAATCAACTGAACAAAAAAGCCCCTTTGTGACTCTTTTCTTGAGGGGGAAACCCAAGCACCCAGTGTTTTTCCTTGGGAGTTGCACTGAAACATCTGCTGTCATTAGACCCACCAGAACGACTCCAGCAAAACAGCAGCTATGGAAGAGCAAGATCCGCTCAGCAGAGGCCCATTTCTGAACAACACTCTTAAATGTTATTTCCTCTGATGGAAATTTTGCCATCCACACAAACAAATCCTTTCCTGAGCTACAGCTTTCAGGAGCAAAAGCACCTCTGAGCCAGTTTCTCCCTTCTGCCCCAGGCTAGCACCCTGCCCAGCATGACAGGCTTTGGGGTTTTGTGCAGTTTTATCACAAATTATCACCGTGCTGCAGCAAGCCAGGTCCAGGCTCCTGATCCCTGGGCATGTCACTCCTCCTGGTCCGTGTTTCAGGCTGGTGGCCGCATGCATCCCTGTGTGGGGTCTTTCCCACTGGTGCTTTCAAGGTTGCTCCATCCCTTTTGACACAGAACTGGATTTTCTGATGACAAAGAGACAATTCTTTCAATACAAAGGGTGTTGTGTTTGCCAAGAAGAACAGAAGGATGGCTGCAAGGCACGGTGGGATGTAGCTGACTGTATTCTGTTCCTGAGGCTGGTAGCTCCCTCAGGAGCTGGCCGTGGACTCACTTGTCCATGGAGTCGTGCATTGCCTGAGGAACCCAAGAGTTTGCTCCTTTCCAACTCTCCATCTGCCAGCCTGCCCCGTCTGACAGCCTCCCTGTCTACTTCCTGTGATCTGCAAGGGTTGGTGTCCCACTCTGATCCTCAGCTTAGCTTTGGGGAGACCCTCCTTCACCAGCCAGGAGGGCGAGGCAGAAGAATCCCCCCACTTTGTTCTTGTAGGCATCTCCTCACTGGTTTGACTTCGCTTTTCAGCAGCCCTTGTGATCTCACTCCCACACAAATAACTCCTCTGAGAGGGAAGGGAGATGTGTGAGCAACAACCATGGGAAATAAAACTGTTTTCTTTAACCGTGAGGCAAACACAGAGGTGCCTTCGCCTTGGGACACGTCTGCTCCAACACGGGCACTGCTCCTCCTCCCACCTCACCCCCCTCAGCACAGGTGCCTGTTTCGGGAGGCTCAGCCCCTTTGGTATCCCCTGTGACCAACAGGGAGTCTGGCTGCCACCAGAGCCTGGTTTGGAGCACTCCTGAGCTCTCCAGAGCCTGTTTTGGAGCACTCCTGAGCTCTCCAGAGCCTGTTTTGGAGCACTCCTGGGCATGGGCATTCCAGAGCCTGTTTTGGAGCACCCCTGGGCATTCCAGAGCCTGTTTTGGAGCACCCCTGAGCTCTCCAGAGCCTGGTTTGGAGCACCCCTGGGCATTCCAGAGCCTGGTTTGGAGCACCCCTGAGCTCTCCAGAGCCTGTTTTGGAGCACCCCTGGGCATTCCAGAGCCTGTTTTGGAGCACCCCTGAGCTCTCCAGAGCCTGTTTTGGAGCACCCCTGGGCTCTCCAAGGACCAGGCAAAGAGAGCAGGTCATCAGCACAGGCAGCAGAGATTGATAAGTGAGGCAGGCAATGTGATCTCTGCAGTGTTCCTGAAGGTGCCATTTTTCAGCTGAGATGCCAAAGCAAAGTCTTGACTACTTGTAATAAATAAAAATCCTATTTTTAATATTCTGCAAGGGGAAAGTTCTTATCCCAAGGGCAATGACTACATTTTCCTGTGAGTGGAGGTGTTAACCTTGTTGTACTGACTACATTTTAACCTAAGTTATTGTTAAAAGGAATGAATTTTTTATGTAATGACGACCTTTTCCAAGAAAGCTCAAGGCTTTGTAGGTGCTGCACAACGCTTACACTCTACAGTAAGGAACACCAGTGTTGACTAGACCACACTAAAAATAACTTCACAGCTTAATAGGACAAAATACTCCTGCTGAAGTGCTGAAAATTAGATTCCCAATTCTATATTTAGGCACTACATAGAAATGCACCTGGTTAATGAATGATGCATTTCAGAGCCTGTTTTAGCCACTCAGTTTTGCAAATTCAGTGTTAATTTTCCAGTGGCCATAACTAACAGTGATGGGATTGGCTTGCTGCTACATAAACAGTAAACAGGTAATTACTTTCTCGTGCATTCATTAAACATTTAACCAGCATTTATACATGTAAGTGACATATAACAAGGTAGCTTTAACAAGTTCATTTGGGATTCAGATTGCAAAGATGTTAATTGACATTTAATAGGTTTGTAATTGATCTCTGTCATCTTACATTGTGGGAAAATGCTAAAACATAATTCAGCACAATGGAAAATAGTACAATGTAATGCAATATTCAACGTATCACCAAGATACACTATTATTGCAGCTACACAAAGCTAAACTAAGCTACACAAGAAGTAATTTACTAGTTCAAAACTGTATTAATCTTCAATATTTTGCTTCACACCACCCACAGAATTTTAGGAGGCAGCAGTTTCACATGGCAATTAAGAAAATGTGCTTAATATGCAATGACGGGGGGCTACACAGTTATATCCTGTGCATATATACCCAGCTCATTGCTGCTTTTAATAATTAAGTATGGATCAGTATATTTACAGAAGCCCAGACACTGACTTTTGTGAGTGGTGATGTGCCTGAAATAGTTCTGTTTGTTATTATAATTGCCTGGTGCTTATACATTTATAGCTCTTTCCAGTGACCCAGAATTACACCAGCCTATAAACCAAAGCCCTGCATCTTGCTGGTGTGGCTCTTTCTGAACAAATATATATGGATTTTGTCCAGGTGAAACATTTCTGGTACCTCGGAGCAGGACACTGAGATTTAGCATGAGGTCAGCTTTTATAGCAAGGATCCATCATTTGTTGTTTTATGACAGTCGAGCACAATTCAGGCCCTGAGGGGCATGGAGACCCAGGGGAGATGGAGAGCCTGTTCCAGCCTACTATAAAAATAGGGAAGAAGGAGAATTAAGAGGACTTGACTGCATTAATTATTCCAAACAGCACTGCTTGCATCAGAGGGTGCTGGGCACTGCCCAGGCTCCCCAGGGAATGGGCACGGCCCCGAGGCTGCCAGAGCTCCAGGAGCGTTTGGACAGCGCTGCCAGGGATGCCCAGGGTGGGGTTGTTGGGTTGCCTGTGCAGGGCCAGGGGTTGGACTGGATGATCCTTGCTCTCTCCCAGCTCAGGATATTCTGTGACACCGTGAGCTAAGCAGGCGGGATGGCAATTCCTGATCCAGGTGCAGTGTTTGCATTTGCAGCCTTCCCCCTTGGAGCCAAGGCCTGGATGTGAGAACGAGTTACCTGTAGCAGGACAAGGAACTGCCTTGTGCAGAGCATTGGCTCTGCAGGAAGGGCTTGAAATAACTTGGCTGCCTTAGCATCCTCTGGAGCTTTCTCATCCGTGGAGACAGGCCCTGGTTTACCCAGAGGTGTGTGAGCTGGGTTGCTGCTCTGGGGCTGTAACTCGTGTCAGCCTCACTGGTTATTCCACCTCATATCATCAGGTGCACCCAGCTGTCAGAGTCATCTCTGTCCACATCAAACCACCTTCCTATAACTTCACTCCTGTATCGAGCTGCGGTTTGATTATGGACTTTTCTTCCCAGTATAATCTGTTTCTCATGATTTTTATGTGGATTCTCCCTCACTGACTTTGGGCCCGGGAAAATGAGCAGCCAGTGCTGATCACGTAGAGTTATAATCTGAAAAGCCATAGGACAACGGCGCCACTCAGAACTCGGAATATTCTTTCTCAGGGATTTATAAGGGATACTGTCAAGCTGAATCTGTACCCACTGAACTTGATACCTTTTGCACGTGTTCTGAAATTCCCATCATCTGCCAAAGGAAATACTAGCAGAAAAGATTGTTAAAGGTCAGTAGAAGGCAGGGAGACTGATATGTCTGAGTCCTTGGTTTCCATCTGCCCTACGTCGGTGCTTTGATGATTAGTTGGAAGAGAAAGCACCTCATGTAATCTGAGCTCGGGCTTGATACAAACACGTCTGAGATTTCAGCATTTCCACATGCCTAAGCCTGGTTTTGGACCCTCTGAAGCAAATGTGTTCAGTCTGTCACACACGTGCAACCTACCTGAGCAAGTAATTCTGCAAAACAAACACAGAAGTGCTTACCCACCGGTGGCCATCTGTTTACTTTCAAGAGCTGCTGAACATGTGAAAATATTGACAAGGCTGGCAAGTCCCAGGAGTGGCTTGGGAATGCTGGAAGACTTGGAACTTAATTATCGTTTGTGCTTGTTTGTTCTGGAGTTGTTTAATTTTTATGAGTTATGAAATGCGTGTGTTTAGATCTAGGCATAGAGAAGGGTTTTTATGCAAACAAATTATTGTTATTAACTGTTCCCATAATACCACTGTAAATGAACGGTTACCCAGGGCAGTACGAGCACACAGACATCCAGCCAGGATACCTCTTCTCTCAGCAATGCTCTTTGTGGAAACTTCTGAAGATCAGCAAACACAGACTATTTTCAGCTCCAGAATGGTCCCACACATCGTCTTGGATTGCAGGCTGGGCAAACTGCAGCTCTGGAAAAAGGCAGGAGAAGGCACCAACCCCCTCACTGTCCTTCTGCTGTAGTTCATATCACTTCCATTGCAAGAGTGGGAATACAGCTGGTCCCTGTTCCTCTCAGGCCTGCACTGGTTAGTGAAGATGAAAAGGAGGAATAGGATACAAAACTAGTATTGTGGATATAAGAGCCAGCTGGGGCATCTCTGTGCTCCAGGGATGGACAAGAACCAGGCAAAGTCCTCGAGGAAGAGATGGTGTCACTGATACCCTGTGTAAGGCATTAACTGAGCCTGTGCGGGGCTCTCCCTCCCTTTATTTGAGTTTTCCAGGTAGGGACTGAAGGAACTAAGGAGAAGGAGCTATTTCAGCTGGGGGTTGTCAGAGCTGGAGCAGAGGAATGGGCTCTGCCGCTGCCTGCCCGCTCCCTGGAAGGCAGGTGGATGCCAGGGAGGGAAAAGCCAGGACCAGCTTTCTGTTCTGGCACCTTTGGGTGGGAGCAATCACTGGGTGTTTCCAATTTTGGAGGTGGGCTCCTGAGACAGGGCAGTAGTATCTCTCCTTGGCAAGGACAGCACCCAGCCCCAGTGTTGCTGGTGTAAATGATGGGCTTCCAGGAGAAATCAAGGCCAGCAACAGCTTTCTGTCCTGGGGGAGGAATTTCTGGGCATTTTCAGTTTCGGTGCTGTGGACACTGAAGTCATTCAGGGCTCCTGTGATCTCCCAGGGCTTGAGAGCAGGGACTTGTGTGCTATAAATGTGTGAGCTCACGACCAAAGGGAAGACTGTGCACAGCATCACTCGGGTTATGTATTTAATCCATTTTGGCAAGGCCCTGCTGATGGGTCATGAGAAGTCCTGCATGTTGGTGGGTGTTTGTAGAAAACAATGAAATGATCCCTTAAGCTACAAATTCACAAAAACGGGAGCCCAATCCTTCAGCCAACCTGCCAGTAAAGTTCCACCTGCAGAGCTCTGGATTTGGACTTATGCATGGCTAGTGGCCCGTGCTTTATACATATTTATACCCACATATAGAGGGAAGTACCTATACCCACATGCACACAGTCAGAGGGGAGCAGTGTCCTGGCAGAGATGTGCTTTTGGGGTATAAATAATGTCAGCATCATTTCCCCCACTGACCAGGCTGTGCTAGGCAGATGATCAGTGCAAGGCACACTGCACTGACCATCTTCTGACTGCTCTGAGGGACAGAATTGTTTTGCAGATCAGACGAAATGCTCATCCTGCTGCAAAACTGTGCAATGATATTTGTGCTAATGCACTGCGTACCTGCAAGAGCTTACTCTGAACCAGACTATTTTGTTGACTTAACTGAGATGAAAGATGCAGAGCCTGGGCAAGCCAGTAACAGGCTCATGGCTGAGACAAAGAATTACACAACTCTACAGGCTCCAGGAATAAAGTCAGACAGTCATTTACTCCCACTGATGGAGACTGGGTAATTCTCATGGGCAAACCATTTGTTCATGATATTTATTCCTCATGCTGATCTGTGAGATTTTGGTTACTGCTGTGACATTTCACGGCTATGTTTACTACTCAGTGGGCTGTGTGGGCTTGAGTTTCTGCCAGTCAGGTGGCTGCTGCAGAGGGGAGGCTGATTGTAACAGGCAAAATTAAAATGAGTGATCTGTACTGGAGGTGGGAAACAAAACCACTTATTCACTGTTATTTTTGTCACCAGAATGACAGAAAGAATCACTCCTGTGTATGTTCCTGGTAAACAAATCAGAAAGGTCACTGCTGGCAGAGGGGAAAATTAAAGTTTTTGGATTAAAATTCTCTGCTTTTGATTCATCTTCTGGGTTCAAGCCATTCCTCAGGGTTTCTGCACAGAATACGCTGCCTATCAAAAGGAAAATAATAAGAAAAAAATATTATCTGCTGGTCAGATTATGAAGGTGTCATTTTCTCACACGCTGTCCTGTATTGTCCTCCAGTGCCTCACATCCTTGCTCAAGCAGCCATCCCAGGATGCACAAGAGCACTTTCCTTGGGAGAAGACCTGGATGTCAGTGAACCGAGCCCATTTTCAGTGTCGTGCAGCAAATCAAGCAGCAGGACCCCCAGCAGCGATCTGCTGCTCGCTGCTTTGGTGCTTCTGCAGGTGCCTGCTTGTGAATCTTTACTTCTTGCTGTTTGAGGCCAATCTCCCAGTAGTTCATTTTGCCTCCCTGAAGCCCAAACCTGAGGATTTAGCAGAGTTCTGCCCAAAGAAGGATCATTCAGCAGCGCACAACTGCAGCAGCAGGGGATCATTAAACACTTGACTTAGATGAAAACTTATGAAAGTTGCTTTGAATAACAAATTTCTCCTTGCTGCCTCGCCAAGTGCCTGTGATGTTACCTCCTGGTGCAGAGCTTTCCAGAACAGGTTCACTCCTCTGATTTTTGCTACCTCTGTATTTCAGCTGTGACCAAAACGACTGTAGATGGATGTGACACAGCGAGTAATATTTTTATTCTGACATGATTTGAAATGTAGACAAGTAGTCTGGCAGAATTTAAATATTCACTGAGACTTTGTCCTTAATAAACACCACCGTGAAATGCTCCAGTGCTGCCTTCTAAAGGACGCACCACAAGTTTTGCAAGGTGCACAGGCTAAATGTAAATAATTATCAGTTC
The DNA here is from genome assembly GCA_013397775.1 of Eulacestoma nigropectus. Lineage (NCBI taxonomy): Eukaryota > Metazoa > Chordata > Aves > Passeriformes > Eulacestoma > Eulacestoma nigropectus. The sequence goes on from VZTE01004705.1 coordinate 4,919,396, forward strand.
TCAGATTCTCATCCAGGCAGGAGAGATGCCAAGAGCTTGTGTGTTTATCCTCAGATCTATTGGGAAATTTCCCAGGAGCACGAGCTCTCAGACATTTAGTCAAAACATGTAGTGGTAACTGTCTCCAGAACATTCAGCAGCTCTTTGATTGACATATTTCTCATCAACAAGTTGGCTTTGTTTACACGGCTCTGAGAAGTACATAGGCAATGACGGAAAAAATTACAACCAGACTTTTCTGTTCTTAGACTTTCTTCTTCTGGCAAGATGGGTTTTATTTCAGGAGCTGTTACCAGCCCAGATTTGCTATCATTAACCAGCTGGGCTGTGCCAAAATGGCCATGCAGAGCAGCTTGCAAAGGCTCCTTGAGGAGCTTTCCAGCAGCTCAGATCTGAAGCAGCATCAGGAGAAGGCAAAGAAAGTTTTGTTTTGTTTTTTCCTTCAGCACACCTCTGCTGTCTAGGCTAAGCATGTTTTTGTCACTTCTGTCAATCACTCTTTTTAGGAAGTAGATCCTGTGTCTCTGCAAAACACAGGTACAAGTCCCAGAATCACAGAATGGCTTGGAAGGAATCCTAAAGATCATCTCATTCCAACCCCCTGCCATGGGCAGGGACACCTTCCACTGGACCAGGTTCCTCCAAGCCTCCTGATGCACCTCCAGAGCTGTCAGATGTCATTTTATTTCACTTAATTACACAGAATTGTTTCTTATCAAACTGACCAACTCTAACAAATCCTCTTCTTCCTCAGCAGCCTTGACACTTCTAAAATTCCAGCAGGGATTGCTGAGGTTCTACTTCTGACATGCTGCTGAGACGATTCATCACCATCTGCATCTCCAGGAATCTAGTTTACCCACCTCAAAAATACCTGTAATACTGACTTACCTCCTGGGGTTGTTGCAGAACTGTATTTATTTATGGACACATGGAATTATTTTAATGGATCACCTCACAGGCCCTCATCTATCTGTGTTTCCTTGTAACACCTCTCATTATGACACCTAAATATGCACACACCAAGCTGCAAGAGGGGAGAATTTGGTGGTTCTTTTCCTGCCACATTAATTCATGCAGTGGGACCCACACCAGCCTGAGGAGAATAGAAGGAGGAGGTGAGGTAACTCAATCACTTACCTGCTCCTCAGTCTGCAAGCACACGGTGACATTTTTTTGCCCCATACCATATGGGTTTCCAGCTGCTGCCACTCTCCCAGGTGAGGAGCCTTGGATTGGAGCTGGTGGCTCATATCCCAGAGGAAGGCAGCACTTCTTGTTCAACCCACACTCCTGAGAGTTGCACTGTGTGTCAATCTAACAGTGAGAGTGCCAGAAACTTCTTTATCAATTATTCCAATTGCCCTTGGCCACCTCTGGGAGCACCTCACCTGCAGCCTGAGCAACTGCTCCAGCCAAGGTGCCTGTCCCTCAGAATAAATCAATAACACCTCAGAGTTAATAACTGTGAAACACTAGAGCAAAGTCTACCATATTATCCAGCAATTAGGAAGATTTCTGTTTTTAAATCCACAGCTACTGAAAGTTCTCAAAAAAAAAAAAAAAAGCTGTTTTGGAACAGAAAGAAGGACAAGCTGTTTCAGTCATCATTTTATTACTGGCTCACAAGGGAAATCAGTGAATCTACCAGTGGTTCATGCAATTCTGTTGCCAGCTTCCCAGAAAGGAAATGTCATGTATAGCAACTTGTTTTTCTATTGCAGCAATTAAAGTACATAGGAGGCCACAACAAAATCAATACAAAACTGGTAAATCTGTAATGAATGACAGCAAAATACTGATCCTCTTGCCTAAAGAAACATCTGTCTAAATGCCACCAAAGGGTTAGGCAGTAGAGGGCTTTTATGGTTTATTTTGTAGGGTCTGCCGTTTTTTATCTCTTTCTTTATGTAAGGATCACCAAATGGCCTCCTTCTTCCTGCTCTCTGGGTTTGAGTTTCCTCTGAGGAGAGCATGTGCAAGTGCGAATGTTCAAGGCTTGAGATATCCCTGAGGAGAGTGCAATTTGTGCTCCATGAGACACTTGCTGCGGGTGAAACCCCTCAGAGGCTCCCCAGGAGCCCACAGGGCAGAATTCTGGGAGCTGTGGGGCTGCTTATCAAAGGGAGAACTCATCCTTTTGCTGCAGGCTTTGGGATCCAACGATCCACGGTTCCTGTCAGGATGACACCCACTTCCCTCGATTCATGCAGCTGAGATGATTGGCAAGGGGGCCCTGATCAGTGGTCCAGAGGTGAATATCAACTACTGACCTCGCAACAAGAATATGGCCATTTTCTAAAACAGTAAGGCATTTTCAGCCTGTTTTTTCACTGTTTCAACATATGACTGGTCTGTATCTTGCCACCATGTCGATGGGTTAGAAGGCCTGACTACTGCAGCCTTCTCCATGGGGGCTGTCTCCATGGTGTCCTTTCTGAGCCAGCCTTGCTCCCATTTTTGTTCTCTGCAGTTACTTTCAAATCACTTTTTTGCTTCTTTTCAAAAAACTCAGGCTGAGTCTCTTTTGTGCTTCTTGTTCTCCAGAGGAATCACCACAACTAAGTGTGCACGTGTAAATTTTCCCCTCCCCATGGCATTTTTAGGTACTTTACTTAGGTAGAGGCCGGCCAGTGCCTCTGAGAGCTTCCTCACTGCCCAGCAAGGCAACACCCAGAGGTGCAGGAAGCACCAGCTCAGTACCCAGGTCACATACAGGGCTCATAAATAATTGCAGATCAGCCCTATAACCTTCACAGATGTAACCTCATCTGTTGCTGGGGTGTTTTGTTTTTCCTTTTCTTTTTTATTTCTTTTTAATTTCCACCTTCCCTTCCAGCAAAACTGTGGCCAAATGCTTTTTTAAGCAGAACCAGATAATGCTTTTGATTGTAGCCAGGATGTTTGGTTATTCATGATATTGCTTTTGTGTCTACTGGGGGGTTTTGCTTATAATTTTTATCAAGCAAGTTGTTTTCTAGTGCTGGAATGGCTTGCTCTGCTGTGCTAAACACTCATTGTGTCTGTCACGTGCTTATCCTATTTCAGCAGTGAGAAATCAATAGGAATTGATCTGAGAATGTCCAATCTTATCAAGTATCGAGCAGGGCACTGGGATAAAGGCTGAGCTTGTGGTACAACAGCTAACGAGGCACGTAGCCTCGAGTATGACAATCTTGTTTGGAAGGATGGTTGGACTCCAAGGTGTTAAGTGCTTTTGTTCCTCCCCGTGCCCTCGGCTTTCAGATGGAGCCAATTTCCACAGCAGCTCCCTCCCAGCTAAAAGCAATGTAAGCACACTTTCTAGCCCTAGCAGAAGATTTCGTAGGGAAGAGAGAAAGTGTTGCATTTAGAAACAGAAACGCTGCCAGCAAACGCTATTTCAGCAATTACCTATGTTTAGTAATTATGCTAATGTTGATTCTCAAAAGGCTGTTATTTGCTCAGCATGTTCTTCATACTTTATCTCTCTACCTGCCTAACCCTTTATTTTCACTCTAGCTATTACTGGTTGTTTGTCAAGTTAAGTGATGTTTGCAGTGCCAAGTGTTGTCAAGGTACTGTTGCTTTAGCTGAATCCCTATTTTTTCCAATACCGGCTGTTGTGATTTTCTGCTCATCACTACTACAAGGCTTTGGGGATTGGATTTCAATGCTTACAAGAAACCTTGGGTGCTGCAGGTGTTATTGGGCTGTGGCATGAATGAGCAGCTCCTGGGGGCTGTAAAAACGTGTTTGATGAAGTGTGATGGGCATCGATATGTGAGTGTTGAACTGACACACGTGGGGGATCTGTGTGTGCTCCCGCCCCGCTGCAGCTCCAGCCGGTGTGCTGGCAAATGGAAACACCCCAGCACACACTCGTGTGGGCACGGCCCCGACAGAAACACCACACCTGGAGCACCCTGCTGGGTTAGGTTTAAGGAGAATCCTATGGAAATGTCAGCACATAACTGAGGAACAGCCTGCAGCCTGCACAGGGGGTGTGTGTGTGAGAGTCTGTTATGTGCAGAGCAAGAGGAAAGTGTTCGGTTACCTGGAGCAAAGCAAAATTGCCCCAAGGCCAGCACAATTCCGAGTGGATGAGGCCAATGGATCACATGGGCCGGCACCAAAGCCGTGCCCTCAGGAATGAGCACACTGCCAGCCCTGGCCTCAGCATTGCTCCCCAGGAACATCCAGTGACAGGAGAGAAACAGGCAGTGTTGTGCCTGGAACAGGGAAAGAGAAACTGATCTGGGCGAGGAAAAGGGAAAAGCCCTACTCAAGGAAGGGATTCTGCGTGCAGAAGGCTGGGACTTGGCACTTGAGAAAGAGCCAGCTTTGGAGGCAGGTCCGAGCCTGTGCCTGACAGTGCACAGCGTGTCTGAGCCTGGAGACACTGGGAATTTATGGGGGCTCAGTGATCCCAAACGTGCTGCTTCCAGGTCCCAGCCAGCCCTCCAGCACGATCCAGGTCCCAGCCAACCTTCCAGCGCAGCTCAGCCCAGGGTCACTTCTGCCCCCTCTCCTTCCTCCCCAAGCACTCGTAGCAGTGCTGGCCAAAATTTGTTGCAACAATCCTCAAATTTGACCCAGGGTAACAAACCCCTTTCTAGACAATTCCCGAGGAAGATCCAAGATTTATCATGCTAGAGCTATTTCAACAAGTGTGCTGCAAGCAGCAGCCTACACGGCAGGAGAAGGAGCTGGATGTGTGGCGATGAGCCTGCCAGCGCCAGTGTCAGACAGTGATACTGGGAATATTTAATGTACCAGTGCAGGCACAGCTTTGAGAGCTTGACTCCTCTTGCAGCTCCTCCCTGATGTGCAACAGCCTCAAACACACGGTGCAGCACGGCACATTGATAAACTAATTTGCTCTGCATTTGCTGTCAAGCGACATTTGCACCTTCCTTGAACTTTATGTGCTCCAATTTTCTTTCTCCATTGAATTTTTTTTCCCCTGCAATTCCCCGCTCTGTTCCTGCGGTTCAGGGAACCATATCGCGAGCCCTCCCGTGGTTAATTTAGCACCCATTAGCTTTTTATCAACTTATTTGTAAATTAATTGTTAGGCTTTCCTTAGGAGGAAGGAATTACATCTGTTCCTCCGCAGCCTGTGCGGAGCGAAATCCCCCGTCCCGAGAGGAGCGCAGGGATGTGCGATCTCCCGGAACGGCAGCGCTAGCAGAGGGCCAGCCTTGTTTAGTGGCCGAGATCAGCCAGGTACGAATGAGGCTGACTTGGCACGCGTGTTCATTAGCCGGGATGGGGGAGCTTTGAACTGCAGCAAGCAGCGATTAAGCGCTAATTGTGTCTTCTGTAAGGGGGCATTTCGAACAGCTCACCCTTTTGTTGGGCGGCTCTTCTCACACACGTCACGTCTCCCCACGGATAAACAGCCTTTTTATCTCACTTGACTGTTCTGTTTTCCTTTCCCTGTGAAATGCTGGATCTGATTTAAGTTCCAACGTAACCACCAGCGTCCAGCGACTCAAAATTCAATAGATCTTCCTTGTTACCTCTTTCCTTTCGGAAAGCCTTCATCAATGAAACCCTTGAAGATGATTTAAATGACCAATACAGAGCAGTGCTCTTTAACTGTGCAATCAGAGGTGATTTACTGAATGCATTTCGGGATGATTGTAGCGCGAGTTAAGGGATTGCTCAGGAAAAAGAGGAGGAAGTGGCTGAGGTGTTCTGCCTCCTCTCAAAGGGTAATGCACAGCGGCAGGAACACGGGCTGCATATGTCACTATTATTATGGAACACGGAGTATCCGCTAAAAGGCAGAAAAGCCAATATGTCACGTATTTGGAAACCTTCCACTCGCTGCAGAACCATCACAGAGCACAGGCCACAGAGATACATCATGCTGACCTGTTTCCTAGGCTGGAAGCTGAACCTCATGTGCTGTTTGCACTCTCATTATTTTCACCAAAGGCAGCTGCAGATGCAGTTATCCTCCTCGCGCCTTCCCTGGAAGCTCAGTTTAAGTGCTGAAACGTGCATCTATCTCATATTAAACACGAGTTCTTCCTCCAGCATAACTTATTCTTTTGTCTCAGGACCTGCTGTCGTGCCCTGCACGTATAGAGTGTATTCAGGATAACAAAAAGGAACAACAAAACATAAAGATCAGTGGCAGATCTCTCTGGTGTGCTGCAGATTTACCCCACCTGCCTTTGCTCAGTGCAGTTGTGCCAGTTTAAACAAACTGTGCAAGTTTAAATTCACCTTCTTCCCAGCCTGTGAGAGCACCTCAGAGCAGGATCTCCCATCTCAGACCAAGAGATTGCTGTGTTCTCTTTCTCTTTGCTGTTGACTTCGTGTATCTCAATCAGCCCTGGAACATTATACGCTGGAAGCTTCCTTCAGCTGAATCAGTTTCAAATATTTATTTGTCTTTCTAATCTAAAAGTCTTTCTGTGCCTGCTCATCAGCTGAACCAAAGCCAAGATCAGGCTCTCAGCAGTCTATAGCTCACAAATGACCTTGTGTAAACAAAAAATAAAAGAGAATTTCAGTGGTCTGTGTGAGGATTTGAGATTACTATAATGACATGGAATTTATAGGAGCTTGAAAATGTAGGGGAGGTCTGTTTCAGAGAAGAAATATGATAATTTGTGGCCAGAGGGAATAAGGGAGGGTTTAGCCAAAATGGAAATTACCTTTCAGTGCTCCTTTAGTATAACCCCTATAACTCCAATTATAGTAATACAATGGGTTGTTTAACTCTGGTCCTATAACAGCAGCCTTTATGCATGACTTAATCCACACAGCACCTCTTAATGAACTCATTACTCTTATGATGCTGAATTATTAAGGAGACTTTGCCTTGATTTAAGGGGAAATGTTGAACAAATGTATATTTAGGAAGCAAAGGAAGATATAATGGATAAGTCATTACAACCCTTGGGGATCCCGCATGGCAACAGCCAGCTCAGGAAGAAGATTTGATGCACAAGGAGACACTGGGGTTAGAAACTGATTTGGGGGTTTCTGGGTGTGAGGCAAAACAGCTGGGCTGATCTGGAAGTCCTCAGGGTGCCCTCAAACACAGAGCTCACACAGAGGATATTAATCTCTCTGGGACTTTCTACTGTATTTCTGCGCTTGAGACAAGGAGGCAATAAAGTTGTTTGTAAAATTTTGGGTTTTTTTCTCTGTGGTGCTATTTTTCTTTACTTTTTGTTGGGTTTGCGAAGCCAGTTCTGGTCCTGCGGGAGCATTGGCCTATGTACGTAGGTACTGAATTTGATTCTGAGGTGAGGTTAATTTTTTTTTTCAATGAAAACTGAGAGTTTCTACCTAAATCTGATTCTTTTATCAAAGATCTTACTAAAATAACAAAATTCTCTTCTGGAGGATGACCCACACAACCCACTTTGGTCTCTAAGAATTAGAAGATGGCTTAGGGACTTTGACTCTCTCTTGTTTTTCTTTTTCTTTAGTATGACTTGTGGGTTTTCTTCTTTATACACAGAACTCACATGAGGCCCTTCCATAAATGTACTTTCTCATTTATTTTCTGTTTCCCCAGCAAAAGGATTTCTGCAGCTCAAAAATTACATCTCTGAGCCTTCACACCTCCTCTCCTGGGAGGTATTCTCACACTCTCCTTCCCATCAGCACTGTTAGATTTCCAAAGCAGTTCAAAACAGTAAGAACCCCTCCTTTGGTCTACAGCTTCAGATTTCCCTTAAGAAGATCCCTCCCAGCCTCAGCAACCAGCCAGAACAGCTCCACCTCACCCTCACACTCTGCTTTGCTTTCAGCCATCTCAGGCTTTGTTTTATTTTTATTTTTTTTTAAGCCTCTTTGTTTGCTGCTGGATGGCAGCAGAAAAGATGCTACAGGACTATGTTTCATTTCTATCTTTACTCTCAGGCAAAATTCGATGTTCAGGGGCATGGTCAAAATCATTTCTTGATGGCCTTTGGATATTTGTTAAATACACTCAGCTCTGGTGTATGATGTCTTTTCAGCGATGCTATATTGCTTTCAATAATAGCTACAGTTTAGCAATTGCACACATACCAAGGCAAAAACACACTACAAAAGCCTAAAGCTAACCTGAAAATCCATGAATTCAAGGGCTAAAGAAGGCAGAGACTTTATGGTTGTATTAAGCTACTTGGTAGCTGGGAGTTCCAGCACACAGGTCCTAACTCTGAAAGTATTCAGCCTGTGGTAGTTCATAATCCAAGGGAGATTTTTTTTTTTTTTTTTAGCTGAAAACATTTTTCTCTTGTTGAAACCTATTAAATTCCATGTGTTAAACTCATGCTCAAGGTCTTTCAGGGTAAGGATGCTTAGTATATAATTAAAAACCCATTTGAAACAGCCAAAGTGCCCAGCTTTGGTAAACAGGTAGAAAACCCAAAAAGGTGAAATCATAGAAACATTCAAAGCATTCACTCCTCTCTTTTGAGTGAAATCAATATCCCTTTGAAGCAGTGAAATCTGATGTAAAATCTTGCACTGAACTTCTGAATTTCCCATTCTGGAGTGGGTGCCCAGTGATTAATACCTTCATCACTGCCCAGCCAGATGGAAGCCTGATGGAAGACAGAAACATAATAGCCATGTAAATAAAAATGTCTTTTCTAAAGGCTCTGCCAAGACACTGAAATCTCTGGGCCTGAAAGAAAACAGCAAAGCTGGGGGCGATGCATAAATTGTCATATGAGTGTTCCCAGAGAGGGAACTCAGTGAAAATACTGAACATGCAGAAAGAGGTGGGAGGCTTTGTTATGTATCTAATATATGGTTGTTTCATATTAATTGAAAACAGGACTTATTATATGGGGCTGCTGGAGAGCACCTGTGAAACAAATAAGCTGATCACATGGGCAGAGCTAATGAGGCACCAGAGAAGCTACTCCTTAATATTACTTAAATCAAATTTGCCAGTTTACTGTAATTGTCCTTTAACTTTTGTAATTTCAGAGTCTGCTTCCCCCAGTTTCCTGACATTGTCATATCATTTTTATTATTTTGGGGTCTGCTTCAGCCCCTGGCCTGGGCTCAGTTATCCCTAAGGGTATATACTAATCTTTCAGGGAGAAATTGGAACTTCCTTTTTTTTACAATTCAACAAAGCTGAGTTATTTTCACTGAATTGAGAGTACTCTGAATAAGGATCCTGCCTGTCATCTTTAAAAGTTCACTTCATTAATCTCACCATAGCTATGAAGCTCAGTCCTGGCTGAGTTATTCATAAGCAGACAGGACTGGACTTAGTGTGCAACACAGGGAATAGAAACAGCACCAAGAAATGTGGGAATCCTCCCCCACAGGTTGAACAACCAACTGTTAATATGCACAAGTGTGATTTTGCAAGCCAGGCCGTGGGCTAAAATGTGTGTGAGAGAGCACAGATGGACTTCAGAATTACCAGGCAGCCGTGAGAGATGAGCAGTTCACCAGCCCCAAAGACAACCTGCTTGCAGACAGGTGAAAACCACCGAGCCCACGTCCTGCTCTGACAATAACACCAGCTTTGATTGCCCATCAGTTATATTTTTAACAGGTTTTTTTTTTCTTTTTTTCTTCTTTTTTTTTCATCTATTACCATACAGTCCATGGGAGGAATGCAAATGTTGTCCACCTCCAAATCTCTCGTTAAAATTTACCTGTGACAGACGCCTACAAAACATTTGCAGAGCAAGTTGCACTGTGACAGTCGCTTGCTACACCAAATCTGGCTGTCCCCTACCTGTCCTGAGCCACACCTGCCTGTTTTACCACCCTTAACTAAACGCTGTCTTAGTGCTGTGGTGTGCAAAACTTAACCCTGGGGAGCCCCAGCCTGGAAGGACTCATTAGGGGCTACAGCAACATAAATAACACATAAATCATTCGCAACAATCAATAGCTGTATTCCTCAAATGCTTTGTTTCCAATGAATAATTCCATCAGTTCAAGTTGTCAGGCATGGCAGCAGGCAAAAAAGCTGTAAGCAGCTCTGAAAACTTCCCAAATTATGGCTTCCTGCAGTTCTTTCACCTGTGGCAGCTTTTGAAGGGCTTTAAAAGGTGGGTGAAGGATGCAGGAAACCCACAGGCACAGTGGCTTGGGTGTGGTGCTGGCAGCCCAGACTGGAGTCAGGAATGGCATAAACTGTGGGGAAAAGGAGTTGGCAAAGATAAAAGGATTTCCCCGAAGCTGAAGAGAAGGAGATACAAAGCAGAAAAGGGTGGATTAGGGGGGAACAACACAGCCAGAACAAACCTAGAATCCCAGAATGGTTTGGGTTGGAAGGGACCTAAAAAATCCTCCATTCCACCCCCTGCCATGGGCAGGGACATCTTCCACTGTCCCGGGGTGCTCCCAGCCCTGTCCAGCAGTACAAACCTACACAGCTCCCAGGATCCAAGGGTGGAACTCCAAGCACTCCAAGCAGACATGCACAGAAAGAGACTCAGCCCAAGGTCACAGTGCGATGCAAAGACCCTGCTGCACCCAGTAAGAGCATCTGCCTTCCGCTTACCTTTTTTAACCACTTATCCACAATTTCTGTGTAATTGCACCTGCCTAATAGCCTTCTGTCAGGCTCCTGCCATGCATCCGTCACACATTAACAGTCTATTCTGGTTTCTGAGGTGCATTTCATCTTCTCTGACACCCATAATTTTCGTGTAACCCCTTTATTGAGGCAATTAAATCTTCTTTCCATCCATTCTTTTCGGTTTCAAATTTACATTTTTAGTACTAGTTTTGCAACAGCCCTGGCTTCTTCACAGTTGCAGGGTTTAATTCATGTTTATGTTCAGTTCATGTGGCACCCTCACCACATGGTTCATTTCTGTCAACTACGAAATTTAGATTGCAGCCCAGGCTCGCTTTGCATTTGCACCACAAGAGACATGAAAACACAAGATCCAAAATGGGATGTTTCCTTCTAATTTTGACAATTTGCTTATGTCCCATAATATTTTTGTGTGAAGATTTACCCAAAAAAAAGAGAAAAATTCTACCATGATTGTAGCTATTTTCCTTATAATGTGTGTAAATGCACAGTCCTGTGTGTGTGAAAAACATACAGATGGGAGAAAAACCCGAATGAAAAACTCAACAGGGCATGCAGCGCTTCTCTCTAGCGTTTCTAACAAGCTGTCCATCTTTATGGTCTTCAGGACCATTTAGAGTTTATGGAACAGGTCAGTGAATGCTTTTCCTTGCATGATTTTGATAACACCAGAAGTTAATGGCAAAGTTTATTGCTGTTTGCTGAAGAGGAGCAAAGCAAGAGGGTCTGGACGTCAGCAGCAAAAGGCAGCTTCTCTTTCCCACAGCAGCCCTGGGAATGCTGGATATTGGCACAGACCTGTCAGAAATCCTCAGCGGAGCATGGAAGCTCCAGAAAAACCCTTTTATTTCCCACCAGGTTCCACATGTGGGTGCTAAACCTCACTTTTGGAAAGGCTTTGTGTTGGGTTACACTAAGTGGTGGCAGAGAGATAAGCCCGGAAGGCCGGACAGACAGCCTCTTTCCTGGGCCCGGAGGTGACCCTGGGACTGTGTCCAGGTCACCGGGGATGGGCGGAGAGAGGTTTGTGGCTTGTGGACAAAGCTGGAGCTGTGAGAAGTGAAGATTGGAGTTTGTGACCTTACAGGGTATTGTTTACCTGTTCCCATAGCAGGCAATGTCTGTGCACTGCCCCAGGTGATAGGGAGACACTGTGGTGAACATCTTTCCTGTTTCCATGATGTTATATCCTGTTCTGTGGGGGTATTTAGGGAATTGGCACTGCGCAATAAACCGGATTTTGTCTTTGACTTTGCACCTGAGGGAGTGCAGAGTTATTGCCCATGCGTGATCACTGCAGCTTTGCTGCCCACCCCTGTGTGTCTGCTTTCTATGGGATGGCAGCAGCATCTCCCTGGCCTCAGCCATTCCTCAGCTACTGCAAACACCAAATCTGTCAACAGCCAGTTCTTTCACAGTCAGGGTCAGATTTGTCTTCATTCGGAAGGAAGGCCCAGACTTCCTGAGGATTAGATGGGAGCAGTGTGAGAGGGTGCCTTGGGTGCTGCCCAGGCACGGTAAAGTCCCAGTCGAGCAGGTATTTTTCCATCTGTGGGACAGTGACCAAACTCCTCAGGGAATAATTTGGAAGTCACTTTCACACCTGGGTGCCAGGAACATTTATAAACATGACTATTTGGCATTTAGGCACTGCTGGATCCCAAAGCAGTGTGTAAGAACTCACACAAGCCCTGCTAAGGAGTGGGACCAGCCAAACCGAAGCACCTCACTCTCCAATCCATCCCAGATCCTAACGCAACCCACAGGGTCCTGGAAACAAAGAGGAAAACTTGGAAACCTTGCTTTTGACATGTGTCAGAGCACATTTCCCTGGAGAAGACGCAGCACTGTCAACTCACAGAGCAAATGAAAAACAAGCAAAAAAAGAACTCAAGAAAAAGAGCAGAATTAATTCTTCTTTAACTTAATTGTCTCAGTCCTTCAAAGGCATCACCCTTGTGAAACGGATCTTTGTTACAAAGAAGAGATGTTGGGGCCACCCCACTGTGAAGGTTTGGGTGCCAGATGTCGATCTCTAACAAGGAGCTCCCAGAGCTCCCACAGGACCACGGCGAGGAGCCTGCTGCTCTCAGCTGAGCAAGGAGGGACCAGGGGAGATTTCCAGATTACACTGACATGAAATGATCTGAACCCAGCTGCAGGCTCCTGGGCTTAGGGAACATTTGCAAGGGGACAATGGGACAGTGCCCAGCGCTGCTGCAGTCCCGGAGCAGCGTGAGCAGCAGCACAGGGCAGGAGGGACTGTGGAAGCCAGCGAGCAGCACAGGCAGTTCTGGCCTCCCCTCAGGACAGTGTGCCAGCCTTTCTCCCATGGAGAGGCTCAGGGAGTCTCCAAGGGAGCTTGAACAAAGCTGCTCTGATCGTGAGCGTGGCTGTGACTGCAGCCGTGCCCGGGGGCAGAGCCAGCTGCACACTTGGGCAAGCAGGGCACTGCCAGGGGCTGCAGCAATGGCCTGGCTTTGCTGCCCGCAGCACCTGTGCCAGAGCCCACAACAGCCTGGCTGGCTCCTGCTGCTCACTGGCATGTTCAGGACGGTGTTTACAAGGGAACATCCCTTCTGGGATGGGGCGCAGCAGCTCTGCTCCTGCCACATCCCTCCTTGCCTGGCAGCAGCAGCAGGAGCTGCAAATCTCACCCTACCAAGTTGTCCCCTCCTGGCTCTGCCCTGTGCACATCCCACACTCGGATAAAAAACAAACTGCACCTTTCAATAATTTCCCTCAATTAGTGAGAACAGTTTTCAGGCACTGGAATATACACTGCCTTTGTAAAACTGGGTTGGTGGTATTTAGGAGCCTGTTTTTACTTAGGGACATGGGCTGTTGTGCTGGTATTGTCATCTTGTCATCAATTAGCTTTCAACTGACGTGAATTTTATCTTTCCTCTACTAAGTGGGGAAGAAGAGAGCAATGGGCAGGATAGGAGTGGGCAAAGCAGCCTCAACAGCAATTTCACTGAGCAAACTGTGAGCCACTAAACGCTGACAATGCTTCCTAATGTGCACTGTAACCACTGTCACATGGTGAGTGACATTAATTTCTAGTGCTCCTCTACATTTTTGACAAGAGCCACTTCTTGAAGCCAGGATTCACTGTGCCACCAGGACAGCCAGTACAGAACCACCAGGCAGGGCTGTCAGTGCAGTGACACTCAGGCTGTAAAACCAGGTGGTCAGACATTTGGTGGGGTTTTTTTTCTTTTTGTTTTTTTTTTTTTTTGGTAGTAGACAATCCAGAAATAGGGAAATCTCCTCCAAAGAGGGGTAAGCAAACACTGAAAGAGGATAAGGTAAATCTTCTCTCACCTTCTCTCCCATTCCTGATTTATTTATTACTCCACTTTGCTGCATTTCCAGTGGGCTGGAAGAGTGTTGGAGAGGCCATGGAGTGACAGGAAAAGGGAGAATTGCTTCAAACTGACAGAAGGAAGGGTTTAGTTTGGATATTAAGAAGAAATCCTTCCCTGTGAGGGTGGGGAGGCCCTGGCACAGGGTGCCCAGAGAAGCTGTGGCTGCCCCATCCCTGGGAGTGTCCAAGGCCAGGTTGGATGGAGCTTGGAGCAGGCTGGGACAGTAGAAAGTGTCCCTGCCCATGGCAGGGGGTGGAAAGAGATCTTTAACATTCCTTCCAACCCCAGCCATTCTGTGACTGTATGATTTTATGCTCATTGTGGGTGAAGATCTCTGCATTACTCAACAGCCCTACGTGACACAGTTCTCCTGTTAAATCTTTGCCACGGGTTCCTCTTTGTGCAGTGTCAGAAAAATAACACAGAATTTTGTGTCTGTGGAGAAAAGCTCCATTGAGAAGGAAAGTAAAAGCTGGTGTTTGTGTGGAGTCCCAGCTCCCTGCCTGACAGGATGCTGGTTCCAGCAGGGTGAGAGATGGCTGGGGAGGTGTGAGAACCAGCCCAGAGGGTCTGGATTGCAGTTCAGAGAGAGGTTTAAATCCATTAGAGGGGACACAGTAGATGTAGAGCCATTTGTTTCTTCCAAGTGAAGCAGTGGGTTTGTTTCTGTCCTCAAGCACTATTTCAGGGTGAAGGAGAGAGACAAAGCCTGAATTAGTGGGAAGAACAAAACCATTCCTAAACTCTCTCAGTTTAAGGGTTTATGGTACTGGCAGCCTTTGTTAAAAATGGTTGAAAAAGATCCCTGGTCCCTCCACAGTCATACACAAAAATCAATGTATTATTCATCTTCTGTTACATGGCTGGACTTACCAAAGTCTTTATCTTGAAGGTAATACTGATTGTACCTCTGCTGAATTTTTTTGCCACTCTAATTTCCTTACAAGACTAGTCCACAATTCCTTGACCATCCAGGCAAATCTGTCATCTCCCCATAGCAGCACCTCCATCAGCCTGTTTTTGATGCAAGCCCTGACAAAGGGCAGAATTTAAGCCAGCCACAGTCAGAATTAAACAAAAAAAATGGGACTCTGCCCACCTCTTTTTTTGTCTGTTGAAATTACTTTCCAGCTCAGTCCCAGACTGAGTAATTCAAAGCTGATGGGAAATGAAAGCCATGGTCCGTGGAGAGCTAATGGGTATCTAAAAGCAGCAAAAAAAGTTAGGGGAAAATTTATCCTCCCCTCGCCCCTAAATCCACCTGAGTTGAGAAGTGCAATACATCAACAGGTCTGTTGATAGGTTGTCTTCTAGCACAAGCTTATCATCCCATTTTATCTGCCTCATCATCTTGTGGACCTACACACTGGCAGCAGATAGATGGCTCCAGAAAGAGTCAAGGTAACATTAAAGAGACAAATGCCTCCCATCTCCTGGGGTTTTTATGCACACTGACTCCACTCCAGAGCCGTCTGTACAGCAGTCTCCTCTTGCCACCAGTCTAAAATAAAACAAAACACAGCCCTAAATAAGTGCCAGCAGGCTGAGGTGAGGGGAGGCTCAGCAGTGTGAGCAATGACAGCAGACACTGACTCAGGGGAGGTGACCCAAGAGCCTGCCCAGAGATGTTTCCTTCAGTGACTCCCTCAGGGGACGTCGCCTCCAGCTCTCCCTGCTCGCAGCTGACTGTGCACAGGCCCTGCTTTTCCCCCAGGACGTGCTGCTGGAGAAGATGAGACACGAGGACAGGAGGATGTCACTTCCACTTTGGCCTCTTGTTTTCTCTCTCTGGCCTTGATTTTTGTCACATCTGCTCTCAGACTCCTCTTTGTCAGGGATGCAGGGAGAGTCGAGAAGGTTGAGACCAAGTGTCTACTCAGCCCCGTGCACTGGCCCTGGCACCGCTCCAGCCTCACCCTCCTTTATCTCAGGGGTTTTTTTGAGACTGGTGTGGCCTGTGAATTTAGCAGCCGTGTATGAATCCCCCACACTCTTTGCTCTACAGTTAAAACTTAATTCTGTCCAAGCCAAGACCTGTTAGCAACACTAAAGCCCTCGAGCTGGAGTCTGTAAAATCTCACTTTAACACTTGCCTTGCCATGTCCTATTCAGGAAAAAGAAATCTATACTCTTCATCAAGAAATTTCCTTAGAAGTAAATATTCATATATTACATACTCTCTCCATGCTGGGATATTCCTGGGAAGAGCCTGTTTTAACAGTCTTTCACCACCTGGAGCCTGAGGAACAGCTTCTGTTAAACAGATGAGGTGGGTGGTGCACACAGGAGCAAAACCTCCCCTGCACGGGCAGGTGTTGGAAACCATGGGAAGCCACCACAAATCCTGCCTTTCCTTTGCTGAGACACTCAAAAAGGGAGCAGGACAGGACAGGGCAAAATAACTGGATGAACAAAGCCTCATTCTGTCTGATATGCTGCTCACCTCCAGGGATAAAACAACCATCACTCACAGATGCAGGGGAAGGCACACTGGGACATCGGCCTGTTAGAGAAAGTGCAGGGATGCCACCAAGACGAGCAGGGGGATGGGGCAATTCTCCTGTGAGGAGAAGCTGGCAGGATTGACATTGGTCAGCCTGGAGGAAAGAAGGCTTTAGAGTGACCTGATTGTGACATTACAGCCCCTGAAGAGAGCCTGCAGGAAAGATGGAGAGGAACAATTTGCAAGGGAGAACTATCTACAAGGGAGACAGGGAAAGGGGGGAACCCTTCAAACTGAAAGAGTGTAGGTTTAGATTGGATATTAGGAAAAAATGCTTCCCTATGAGGGTGGGGAGGCCCTGGCACATGGTGCCCAGAGAAGCGGTGGCTGCCCCTGGATCCCTGGAAGTGTCCAAGGCCAGGTTGGACAGGGCTTGGAGCAACCTGGGACAGGGAAAGGTGTCCCTGCCCATGGCAGAGGTGGAATGGGATGATCTTTAAGGTCCCTTCCAACCCAAATCATTCTGTGATTTCCATTCTGGAGCTCCTTCAAGTGCCTCTCCCACTCCCCAAAATTGTGAGCACATCCCAAAGACTGAACCCATCAGTGGGTACATGCAGTGCATGGCACGGGGGAGCTGAAAAGTGAAAGGAAGAACAGCACCTGGTATCCAGGGACAAGACCTTTCATCACAGGCTGTTTCTAAGAGCATCATCACTGTGAGGAGAGCAGAGTTCATTTTATGTCTGATATGTGGGAATGCTGGAAGCACACTCATTCCAGAAGGGAAGCGTGCCTTGGGAAAAGGCACAGTGGGATACCAAAAACTCAGTGTACCCATGGTAGCCACACAAGCCTTTTCCATCAGTGGTTTTGAACTTGCATCCCTTAGATATAGAATGACACAATTCTGTCTGAGATCAATGGGGCAGATGCAGCCCTAGACACGAAAAGCAGGGCAGGAGGCATTTGAGAAGTAAGAAACTAAAAATATGGCAGCCTTTCTGAGGGTCAAGATAAAGGTAACATGAGCAGAAATGAGAAGAGCGGGAGGAAAAGAAATAAAACTTACAAAGCATTTCCTACTGCTGCCTTCCAAAACGTGAGAGGTTTTAGTCTCCAGGAGCCTGTTAGAAACAAGTTCTCAGCTCTGCCTCTGCTTCTACAAATAGCTTTCTAAAAATACCAGAACCCAGAAATTATCACTGGATTTATTTGATATTTATTGTCATTCAAATACCTATGTAGACAAAATGAAAATATAGATGCCAGCCAAACCCTGGACCTCTTCTTCCCTCTTTCTGTGCCCTGGATGAGTTGAGTAAATGGAAATCCCTGTCCTTGGCTATGTCCCTTCCACTGATTAGGCTCAGGAGGTACCAGACCATCCACAGCATACTTGCTCCAAGTTTTATTTTTCCCTGATGAGTCCATTCTGACAACTTGAAAACTCACAGAACGGTTTTGTCTACAGATACACAGCATCCTTACAAGCTAGGAAAATATATTCACTTTCCTAACTGGGTTTTACACGTTCAGTTCTATCCACAGAGTCAAAGTTGTGGTAGGGACAAGCCTCACAGCACTGGGGCTCTGCTCTTAAATCTCAGCCTGAGGTTGTGCCCCTTTGCACAGCCACGTAACGGCAAATGACCCTCCAAGCACCCATTAAAGGGAGACCCGATGGACAGCAGAGAGAGCAAGGCAATAAATCCAGGCTGGAGCCTCCAGAGCCCAGAGAAGAGGAAAGAGTGAGTCAGAAAACCCTGCTCCTTCCTCGCAACATTTCCTGAGGTGAAGAGCAAGCTCAGAGGTGCCGCTTCACACGTGTCCCTTTGCAGAGCACGAATGGGGAAGAAAGCAAAGCTCAGACAGAACTGACTCTTCTTCACTGAGATTTATTGCATGCAGGGACTGGTGGTGGGCATGAGCCCAGGAGGGCTGAAAAGACACAGAGAGATATAATGGGGTTGTTCTCAGCCAGGCTGGGCTTTCACAGTCCAAAGGAAAAGAAAATTGAGCTCATGTCCACCTTCCAAGTTGGACCTTCCACAGATTCACACCTGGCAGTGTTTCCCACCTGCTTTCCCATTGCTTTGAGCTGAGGTGAGTGGAAATGTGGTGGATACACACTGGACTGTACCCTGAGAAGCAAAATCAGCTTGAGAACAATTTTTCTGAAGTTTAACAGAGTGGGGAAATGATTTCCACCTAGCTCGCAGTGAGTTCACAAGACCATCAGTCACTGCCTGTGCTGCAGCCCCCGGGGCAGTGGGAGAGGGATTAACCAGGAGATGGCACAAGGCAGAGCAGCACAGAGTGCCACAGCAGCTCTGCTGCACAGCAGCGGCAGGAGCGTGTTGGTACCCATTAGCATGAGAAACTGAGGGTTCCTGCAGGATTTTGCTGGGTGCAAATTGCTGCAAAGAGCAAAGAGCTCTCTGCCTACTTTGCAGCTTGAAGTGTTCCGAATAGTCACAAGGGAGAGCAGGGAGAGAGTCACTGAAATGCAGAGGGAGATGGGGACCTGTGAAACGTCATTTTCTCTGACACAGTGGGTTGTTTGCGTGGAGTTACTTTAGTAAATCACCTTTTTGCCCCTGTGGCCACTCTCCAACTGAACAAACATCCCTTGGGAAAGCTGCCCCCACCCCATGCCATGCACAGGTTTCAGGGGCGTCAAAATGCTCGTGCCATACAAACCTTCCTAAGTCACAGCACCAAAGGCTGTTTCCTTCAAATCCAGCCACTCTGGAAGCTCTGTGTCTTTTAATAATCTGCAATTCCTGACAAATCTGTCCCTCCAAGATCATGAAAGAAACCTCACGTGTCCCAGTATGAAAACCCAGTCCCTGCATCAGGTCCTGGCAGTGTTTGACAGCCAGTGATGCCAAGGTGCAGCTTGGTGATCCATGGGAAGCTGCATCAGAGCACAGCCGAGAGCAGAGAACAGAAATTCCCTGGGGACTCACCTGGGCTGGGTGTTTCTACCATGGCCTGCAGTAACAGGGGCGAGCCACATCCCCTCAACTAAAATTTTACACTAAAAATGAGGGTCAAGACCCTGAGCTTCACTTGAACCCTGTCTAGAGACAAGGGTCAGAGTATGATGGGATCCAAAGAGAGGTTCAGGTTTGTGAGGTGTGGCTTGCTTTCCTCTCTACGAGAACAGGGAACACACAAGAAAAAAACCAGTTTGATCTGTCTTCTGTCTTGTGTTTTGCTGACAGCTCCATGGGGGACCTCAGGAGCAGAGTAGCCAAGATATTGCAGGTACAGCTGTGAGTGTAATGGGTTTTTCAGTTCATCTGGAAAACAAGAGCTGTTCTGTGTTGACCTGAAATATTTTTCCACTATAATGAGAGAAAAGGAGCAAATACTCACCTTCAATCAACCGAAACATTCTGTTTGACCCAAAATGAAAGCTTTCATTTTGTTTCCACAGTACTCAACCACTTCTTAATTCATGGTAAATTCAAAACAAGAAATACCAATCAAGCAAAATGCTTTGTGTCGAGCTGAATAGTTTTTCTTACTTTCCTGCCCTCACCTGGGGCACTCTGCTCTAATGCAAGCCGAGTTTGCAAATTATTTTGTGTTGTTTTTGAATTACATGGAAAAGTGACGGGGAACCTTTCTGCAGGTTGAGCCCTCCCGCCCTGGTGTGTGGCCAGGCTGGTGGAGCATCACCAGCGCTGCAGGAACGCGCTCCTGCCTCCCTGGGCACGGCTGTGATAACAGCACCAGCTCCCTCAAATCAGCAGCTTGGAGCTCCCTTCTGCCCCATCCAAATGTCTGTAATAAAGGCAATTCACAGCTCGGGGAAGGTGCGCCCTGCCTCTCCACTGATGGCTACCTGCTAATCAGCGGCAGCCATCGCCCCTCCGACCCAAAAGGTGTTATTAACGGGTCGGCATCCCCCGGAGAGCAGCGGGAGAACCGAAAGTAAACCATCAGGTTATGTCAGGGTTTGAGTCACAGAGCAGCTCTAATTGAAACTTCTCTGTCATTTACTCATCAGGAATGTAGAGCTCCTTCTTTGAATGAAACATTAGACACCGGCCTGACAGCTCCAGGTGGAAGATTATCCGGCAGCTTAATCGCTCCCTGACAGCCCCGGTTACTCCCACATCAGCATCTATTAACCTTCCTTTTATTCAGACCCTTTAATGCCTTTTTAATTAGTGGCTCCGGGTGCTTTGGATCAAAAGGCAGTCGGATCTCGGGCGGGATGTGAGAGCTGCATCTCACCATCGAAGCTCTGCTGTTTGAGGGGGCCAGGGCTGCCTGCCAGGTCACCTCCTCTTGGGTGGAAATCTTCAGAAAAGGGGTTGCCTTCTGAAACCACTAATCCAGTTTATCTCTGGGAAGGAGATAACTGTTTTGCCAGAAGTTGGGCTCTTATCAGAAGCTTCAGATTTTGGGGTGTACTGTTTAAAGCTCCAAGTCATGGCTGTGGGAAAAAAAAAAAAAAAAAACAACACTGTGAAAAATTCAGCTTTAATTTAATTTATTTTTTGATAAGTTTGTATCGAGCTTTTAGGTTTTGAGAGAGAGCTGAAATCCAGATGTGAGTGCACCCTCAAGGCTCAGACTTTGGAAGACAGATAAAAAGAACCCAAAGTTTATCCTCTCTAAATCAAGACTGGATGTCTCTTGAAAATTGGTGCTATAACTCAAACAG
The DNA here is from genome assembly GCA_013397775.1 of Eulacestoma nigropectus. Classification (NCBI taxonomy): domain Eukaryota; kingdom Metazoa; phylum Chordata; class Aves; order Passeriformes; genus Eulacestoma; species Eulacestoma nigropectus. Next base: position 4,940,410 of record VZTE01004705.1, read on the forward strand.
AAGTTATGGTCTTGATGCAGAAATTATTAGCTGAAGCTTCCTGAGCTGTATTATGCAGGAAGTCAGACTAGATGATAATGGTCCCTCCTGGCCCTCAAGTCTATGAATCCTTCTCCTCCTCTGTCCCAAATTGTCCTTTCTTGTGTGATATTTTTGGGCCCAGACTCTCAATGGCATTCAGACAGACAGCACCGGGCGTGCATTTTCAGGGGGAAATAAAGGAATTTTAGCACCTCCGTAACATCTTGTACCAGGTTTTGCTGCTTGCTCTGAGTGTCCAGCGCAGACCCAGGCAGACAGGAAGCCTGTGGTGACGAGCAGACCAAGGCACTTCAGGCTTCCCACTGTCCCAGCCCAGTCTGTCGTTTGCTCATCAGGAACGTGGAGCTGATGTGTGTGCGTGTGGCTCAGCCTCTCCTTGGTGACACCAAGGGTGTGACACTCACCTCAGCACCTCTGGCCCGGCTGGTCCTGCTGAGCTCACCACAGGTTTGCTGAGCAGATGGGGGGTGGAACAGCCACCTCGAGCTCTGTGTTCGTGAAAAGGTTCTGCCACCTCCACCCCTTCCAATTCCATTTACTGCTGCTCCCAGCTAACAGCATCTCCCTGGAGCACCCCGAGCTGGCTGGCTGCCGGCTTCTCCCGATGATCTGTGTGCTGCTCCACATGCTGCTCCTCGCTCCACCCACGGGCCCAGCTGCCCAAAGATTCAGTACTCCTTTCCCAAGCCATCCTGGCAGATTTTACTTCAGCCTTGGGCCAGATTGCCTTTGTTGGCTGCAGTTGGCTTGGCAATGTCATGGTGGAGCCATCTCTAGAATAAATAAATAACCCTCACATGAATGGACCCCAACTCTGCTGCTTTAAGGAATGCTCAGGACCAATGAAAATTTTCCTAAATTGTCCCACTGGGGAGAAGAAACAACCTTCAAGTGGTGAACCTGTATTTCTGCAATCCAGCCCTGGAAACCTGAAATTCATCCTCCCACCTGGGGTTCTCAGCCCCATTAATAATCTGAAATATGACAGAGTTTGTGCCCAGCAAAGCTTCCAGCAAATTCAGACAAGCCAAAGCAGCATGCCAGATAATAGCTGAGGGTTGGAGGGAGTGGGGACACCTGGGTGAAGGCAAAGAGATGGAAAGGACTGTTGAAGGGAAAGATGGATTTGACAGAGGAGAGGAAAAGCAGTCTGGAGAAAAGGAGAGGAATGTGTCCGAAACAGTGGCAACATGGCTGAAGGAATAACACTGACAGAGAAGAGACTGAGGGAATTGGGGAATAAAAAGGGCTGTGAAATATAAAATCTGGACATAACAGTGGAGGTTTGGAAAGGTCTTTGCTAAAGATCACGTGGAGCTAACCAGGCATAAGAAGCAAAAAGTCCAATGGTTGCCTTCAGAATGGTGGCAGTAAAAGACAATAAAATAGAATTGATGGTCCAGGAGCAGAGACAGAGGTGTAAAATGTCGAAAGACAGAAAAGGCCAATTCTCATCTAATGAGGACAGGAGGTAACTTTGTGGCTTATGAACTTTTTCATATTGTGCATGAGGTAAAAGGGGGATTAGTTGAGTTAATGAGTGAGGAGTCTCAGTTTAACTAAGGATGTATACATTGATAGGCAGACATTCCACAATCAAAACAAAAGGATGAAAACATCCCAGGGAGAAGCTGCTGCCTTTCCAGAGCAGCTCTGGTGTGACAAGGAACCATCATCATCCACACAAGCTCCGAGAGAGCTGAACTGTTTGATGTGTCAGGGTCAGGGGAGGGAGAAAAGGAGAGTGATTGACACTCAATCCCACACACTACCAAAAAAAAAAAAAAAAAAAAAAATTTGAAGATTCTTTGTTTCCCTGGCTTGTATTTTTCATACAGGGGTCAAGGCACTGTGCAGCACAGATTGCAGAGCAGGAATGCTGCTGTATGGGTATCAGCTGTGTTCTTTCTGAAACACAACTGCCCTTTCCCCTTCCATCTCCCATTCCCTAAAGGGAAGTTACAGAAAAAAAGGTGTTAAACTATTCCTTCTATAAACATCATCATATCATATATTTGTATCGGTTGATTCATGGGAAATATTCAGATTTTACACTGTTAGTGTCTCAGCATGTTCATGCAAGGTATTCTGAGACATTTAATCATTGAGTTTGTCTTTATTTAATAGAGGTTGTTTAATAGAGTCTGCAAAGCTGTTCAAACCACAGTGGATCAGCACATAATAAACCACAAGGGAACTTTGGGGTTTTTGTGCCAATTAAGAATCGATAGCCCTGGATTTGGAGGGCTTCCACCTCAGAGTTTGATTTTGGCTCTGCTGGTGAGCAATAGCATTAACACACGCCCCTCTGCTTCACCACTAAATCAAATGAGGCCCAAGCCATCACAGGCTGGTAGGGATCCAAACCTTCCCAAATGGCAGTGGTGCTTCTGTGCTTGAATTTAATTCCAATCTACTCCTAACAAGAAAGGAGAGGGTATTAGAGCAGCACTCCTGGATTTAGGCATGACAGCAGCTGGAGAAGGATGGAGACCTTCCTGAGAACAATGAAAGAGGCCAAGCCCATGTACGAAGCACGTGCTGATAGCAGAGGATAATTTACTTGCCTAAAGCGCTGGTGATCCCAGCTCTGCCCCTGCCTGTGGTTAGAGAAAGGAGGAATACTTTTGCTGGCAGCGGAGGTGGAGATCTGAATTACAGGAGTTTGACAGGCTGGGAACCCTTGCTGAATAGCAAACCTGGGAACAGGGTCGGGAGTGTGGCCTGTGAGGTCACTTTAGCACAGCCAACTCTATCTGCATAATAGGTGTTGCGATTCCAATCATTAGTTATAACCCCCCACTACGCCTCTCACCTGAGGAGCACAAAAAAAGCTTTAAAAGATGGTTGCAGCTTATTTACAGTGGCTCCATTGGCTCGTAGCACTCTCCAGATGCATGTTAAAGCAGCAATAAAGGAAGCAAAAGCATTTTTAAAATCTGCTTTTAGAGCTGTGCATTGGTGACATGTATTTAAATCATCTGCACGTCATCAAGCATGGGTTCAAATTTAAATGTCACTGTGAAGCTTTTTCTCTTATCCCTTCACAGAGTCATTTGTCATCTTCCAATTCATGCAATGAAAAGGAAGTGAACAGAAAATTAGACAAACAAATAAAAATCTATGATTTTAATGCAAAATGCGACCCTGGAAGACTCTTGCTGTAAGTTTTTTTAAAATATCATTCAAGAAGAAGAGGGATAGAAAACAAAGCAAAACTGCTGTTAAAAGAAACAATAGACAAAATCTTTGCTTAAATGTTAGAAGTAATAATGAAATGAAATAATCATTATTGTTGATTATCTGGCTGCCAAAGTGGATATTTACCTTCCTGTTTATTACCCACCTTGTTGTGATAGATTTGAACAAGCACTGGGGGGGACTGGAATTAAGTGGTGGGGTTTTTTTCCCAGTCTTTAATGCTAAACTCATGAAAGGATCTTCATTTCCCAAATCACTGAAAAGTCTTTTCTTTTCCTGTCAATCTGGCAAAGTGACTTACATATTCCTATATATATATATATATTATATTCCAATTCTTTTTTCAAGAATTCCCAGTTTATGCTTTGTCAAGCTATAGCATTCCTCTGAATATGAAAACCTCTGTCCCTCTAATGCTTCTTTTGACCAGTAATCTTATTTTTTGCTTAGATAAAATATTGAGCAGAATCCATAAGTGATCAAATATGGTTTCCATAGCTGTCAACACTATTAAAGCATTGTTTCAGTTTTCCATTGCAATGGAATCTATAGAACAGACACAGATTATATGGTATCAGTGATAAAATAATGATTATCTGCAGTCACAGGGCCAAATGTTTGACTTCTAAGGCACAAAACACTGATGCTGATGGCAGAATGTAATCTGCCTTTTCACCTTCAGGGCAAAAATATTTCAACTCAATTTTAATGCTGGTTGATGGTAAGAAAGATTTCTGATTACAGTCCTTTATTATTGAATATTTGTTTTGTCTTATCAGAGTGAAAGTTTTGAAATTTTCCCCAAAAAGTGAAGCTTCTGCAGTCTTGGGGTTGAGATGAGGATTGCTGTTCATCTATGAAAATAATCAGGGCTGGAAGCTGGACCCGGATGTAAAAAAAAAAAAAAAAAAAATTTAAAGATCTAAATGTCAGGTTATAATACCAAAAGAAGCATGGAAAGGACTCAGAGTGTTCTTTCCAGAAGTCTCATCATTCAATGTCAGACCCAGGCTTTGAGGAAACCTTGAGTAATAGATGTACTCACAAAATCCATAAACTTCAATAAAATTAGTTATGAGATTGAATCTCAAAGCCTCTCAGACTGGGAGATTTGGTTTTTTTCTGCAGGGTTTAAGTCAGGATTAATTTGTAACCAAAATAAAATATGCAGTTTCATCACCAGAATAAGTCCCAAAGTCAACACCGGAGACCTGGAGAATCCCACCCGCTGCCCAAATCCTGCCATTGGCACAAAGGTGGTGGCAGGACCAAGAGAACTGTGAAGAAAAAGGGAAATGATTTCAGACTGAAAGGGAGTAGGTTTAGATGGGATATTGGGAAGAAATTCTTCCCTGTGGGGGTGGCGAGGCCCCGGCACAGGGTGCCCAGAGAAGCTGTGGCTGCCCCATCCCTGGAAGGGTCCCAGGCCAACAGGATAGCAAACAGAACCGAGTAGAAAATGTAAGAAAATATTTTTTCAGAGCTCATGAATGAAAAAAGCCTTGCAAGGAACCAGAATGGGTGTGTAAACACATTGGTTAACTAAAGAACACAGGTTTAGGTGTCTGTAACCAGCTGAGTTGCTTAGGAGTTAATTTGACATTCATGGAAGTTAAAGTTTATTTGGTCAAGAAGAAAAAATAGTATGAACAGCTCCCATTCAGCATTCCTAACAGAGATGGAGGAATAATCTGCTCTGTGAATTTGGCCTCTGGTTCTGTTTTCCAATTATCCTCAGGCAGATGGTGATTTTGTTTTATTTATTCACTATCGGAATTATTTGCTGGATAGCCTCAGTAAACAATTCTAACTTGATACATTGCCAGTGAGCAGTTTCCTTGGGATCTTCAGTGCTTGCTCTGAAGATGCATCAATAAGATGCAAAGACCACCTGGAACCTCTGTGGTCTCTTCTGGGATGAGCAGATGCCTTAGAATCAGGTTTCCAAAGGAAAAAAAAAGGGTGTGGTTTCAGTTTCAACATTCCCTTTCTAGGAATATTTCTGTAAGCTGAGCTGTTTCCCATGAGCAAGTCTGACAGTCATTCCAAAGCCCAGAATTAGCCCAGGTACGCAAAACAGCGCCTGAGCTCCCGGCCCAGCCACACCCCTAATCCCTCAGGTTTCTATTTTCATTTCCCCTCTCAGAGCTGAGGCTTTTGGCTCTTCCTTCACGTGACAGACACTCATCAGCACAATGGTCAACGTGGAGGAAATTTTAAGTAGCCTATGACTGCATGCTCAGTCTTTTGAAATATTTTACCATCCATTAAAATAAAAGCTTGTCAGAGGAAAGTGACATTAAAAATAATAAGCTGTTCTATACAAGCCTGCTTGTCCCCTCTGCCCGGGTCCTTCAGGCTGTCCCCAGCCTCTCTGGTGACCCATCATCTCTCCACATGTCTCCTGCTCCCCCACCTCCTCCTTCTGCTGGGAGAGGCTTTTAGATGCTGAATTCCTTCGACCCCGAGGTTCCCCACTCCGGAAAACGCACACTTGCCGCCCACCACTTAGCAGAGCTAAAAGGCATCCTTGAATGGGGAAGGCTGTCCTTTGTCTGTCAGGAAGATGGATAAACAGATAACACTGGAGAAGCTGTTTAGCTTCATGCTTGGATTCCACTGCATCTGAGCAGCACTGAGATATTATAAATACTCGAAAATAATCCAAATCAATAAAGCCGAGGGAAATTCCCATCAGATATCCCATCTCCTATAACAACTGCATCTGTCTGAGCAGGCAACCTAAAATATCCACATTACAGTTCTGTTTTGAGGGATGATTTACCTAACCTAGGGTAGTCTACTGATCACATGGATTCTTTAACGAAGTGCACACCTATTTATGACAAATATTTTGCAGTTTGGGTTCACCCTATGTAAGTTGCCAATGAATCGTGAACCTGCGCCACTTTTCCAGATATGGATTTCCACCAGGCAGAAATAAAGAACAAAATTACTTTTCTTATTTTATGGGCCATGAGAAAAATCACAGATCTCAGGACTAAAAAGCTGGCCAGCAAAGCAAATGACCATTCAAAGGAGAATTATAGAAGCACAAGGAATTGCCAATAAATACCACACCGATATTAAAAGCACAGAGTGAGTTACCAAGCACATCAGAGGAAAAACCAACGCTCTTAATGTTGAGATCCTAAACAACCCTGGCAGCAGCTCCCAAGAGGACAAACCCGTATATTCCAGTGACTCTGAAAAGGTCATCGGGTTTTCTTAATGAGCAGCCTGGAAATCAGCATCTGCACATAAATGCAGAAATATATAATATATAAAGCCAGGAGCTGAGGCTCATGACAAGCTTGTTGAGTTCTGAAGTAACACTGAGCTGGCATTTTCCAGTGTAGAACAGGGCAGGAACTGAAATTGTTGAATCAGTGAAAACTCAGGGGGCTGTAACTCAGCCTTCACAGAATCCCAGCATGGCTTGAGTTGAAAGAGACCTCAAAGCTCAGCTTGTTCCACCCCTTGCCATGGGCAGAGACACCTTCACTAGACCAGGTTGCTCAAAGTCCCATCCAACCTGGCCTTGTGTTGCCTAAATGTGGATGTCAAAACCAAGAGAGACCAAGTTACTTCCCTTGGGAGGCTGGGCTGGGAGTTGTGAAAGCCTGGACATCTCTGGAGAGCCACCAGCACGTTCTGACCAGGCTGTGCAATGGCTTTTTGAGAATAACTTCATTGTTAAACAGGGGCTTCTCGCAGCATCACACTCCTGCTTTGCCTGATGGGGCATGCCACAGAGGAATCTGGAGTGTGTTTGTGGAAGGACTGAAGAGTTGAGATCTTCTCTCATTTGGATGCTACAGGGAAGTGTGGAAAGGCAGGAATTCGCACTGGCCAGCCTGAGATGATGAGCTGGGCTAATTTGACTCTGTGTAATTAAAGGAGAAGCAGCCTGAATGCTGTGAAGCAGCATTTCAAGCAGGAACCTAATTTAGCTACTCCAAGTCACACTCTGGGAAGTCTCCCTGCTCCCCACTGATTGCAGAGGGAAGTAAAGGAGAGCAGGTAGCAAAAGGAATTGATTAAATTTTCTGTCTGAAATTTCGTGGTACAAATACCCTGCAAAGTGCCCTAGAACAGAAAGATTAGCACAATTTCCAGGGACGTGTGAAAGACCTGGAGCTGCATCCAACAAGAATTGTACAATCTTTCCAACTGCTGCTGGTTTTTAGTAGCTGCTGCTAAAAATTCACTGCACAAAATGTTGTTCAAATGCTGTAGAACGGCTTAGCAAAATAAAACAAAATGAAAAGTGACAATTAACACCAAAGTCCTGGATACATCTATTTTTCCTAGAATTCGAATCAGAGCACAGGTATGACAGAGCAGCACAGCAGAGATGCTAAAAGGGAGAACTTCTCGTCACAAGCGTAGGTGTTTGCAATGGAAAATTTAGAATTTAGAAAATAATTTTACAACAATGCTGGAGGATGATGTCCCCTTTATAAGATAAAAAACCTTGTGAAACAAAGATTAAATAAATACCATTCAAAATAAAAATAAGAAGCATAATGATTAAGTTTTCAACTTCTTCCACAGCCTGACGACAGATCTGACAAGTTATCACAAAGGCTGAAAACAAACAAAAAATTTATTTTTCAATAAAAGAAGTGGGAAAAAACCAAAATTTGAAATCACTGAAAAGTTTCCTTTCAGCTTCAGTGGTACTGACTCGTGAACAAGTTTTGGCTAAGAAATTTTAGATATAACTTCATGACCATAAAGTTTATCAGTCCTTCAGATGATATAAAATGGAAATATATTTTCTTCCACAAGCAGGTGCCATAGAGCAGTTCGGCTTTTTCTTCTATAGCACTTCGGTGTAAATTCTGCTTGGAAATGGAGTCTGTCCTAAATTCAGCTTGATGTGTGAGAAAAATCCTGAATTCACAGGTATTTAGGGACACACCCTGCCTGCGTTAGCAGAGATTCTTTATACCCAGTGTTTTCTCCCTTTAGGCTAATTGAGCTCCCCTGGCACTGCAGAGACACTGCCCCAGAAAAACTCTCCCAAGATGGATTTGCTTTCATGGCTCTTCTCCTCTTCTTGTTTCATCCCTGTAGAGCTGTAGCTGGCAGAGGCTCATTTTACAAAATCTCTCTCTGTTGACTTCTGCGCTCACCATGTGATCCCTGTTCACTGGAGCAAAACCATTTTCCTGCCATCTCCCAGTCCTCCAAGTCCTGTTACTGGAAATGAAGTTTCGATGTCTCAGGCGCTGGCGCGGCTGCTCCTGCCCATGGAAGATGGAAGCACTAAACTGTTAAATTAACAGCTGCAAACAGCTCACAGATTTGGGATGAGAGCAAATGAACGTGACTCCAAATCATTTCTCCTGAGCAGAGCAGGCCCCTGGTGCTGGGGGCACAAAGCAATCAGCCTGGCCAGGCTGGAATTCCACACTGACCCAGATTCCACCTCCAGGACCAATCAATTTCGATGAAACACTTGGAGGGAGAAAAATAATCTTGCAACTGATGGAGAAACCTTAAAAAAAACCATTGTGAAATGGAGGGGTTTTTTAAGCCCCGCATTGCTGCTCAGCTGGCGGTGGTTTTTTCTGGACTGTTTCACCCATCCCTACACGATGATATAAAAGTCAGCGCTTCATTGAACTTCCTAATAGCCAGGACATATTTCCTTCGCAACTCCAGCGCTGCCTCTCGCTATGAGCTTTCTCCTGAGCAGCATGACACAACATATTGTAAAGGGAAAATGATAATTAGAAGGAACATTCGAGCAGAGGAAGTTGCCTGGAAAAATGCTTTAGTTAAATGAAGCGGCGAAGATTGTTTTTAACTTAATCTGTTAAACACACTCGCCCGCACGCGGATCTGCCCCAGCTCAGGAATGTCTGCTCGCTGCAGAGCTGCTGCCTGTGGACGGAGCACAAACCCGGGCAAGGAGGAGAAGAGAATTCTTGGTTTGATTTTACAGAGGTTAAATGGAAATGCAGAGGGATTAAAGGCGCATGAAGTACCCAAGTTCAGGAGTGAAGTGCTGCCAGAGCCACCGCTGTGACCCAGCTCTGTCACACTCTGTGGATGCACTGGCTGCACCAGCTCACGGACATTACAAGGCTGTGACCCATATTCCCAGGGAAAATCTGCATCACCTCTGGGAGCACAGTTCAGTTTGGATGCCTGAATCTTGCTTTCAACACAGAACCGTTCTTCACATGGACTGGTGTTTAAACCATTGGTAATTTCAGACAAACGTGTACTAGGGATGGATGATAAAGAAATATCTGATACAAATTACAAATACTGGAGAGAGAAATAAATAGAAGAGGTTGTCCTGAGGGAAAGGGAAAAAAGCACACCACAAAAAAGAAAAATCATTGCCCTGACAGTCAATTTCTGTTTGAGTCTTTGAAATATCTTGTGGGTGGGATGGTGGGAAATAGTGGAAATCTAAAACATCCCATTTATTTAATTAACCAGACCACTGCAACAGCAGTATCTCCTCTACTGAGAAATGTTTTGCTTTTGTATAGGAGAAGGAACCATGATTTTATTTTAGACCCAATTAATGTGGGCATAGAGGAGACGAGCATAGAATTCCATTTTTCAAACAATAAGGATCAATTTTCCTTTGAAAAAGTTCACTCTTCCAACAGTGATGATTCTATAAAGGTTGCAGGGATGCCAGGCTTCCAGAAGCAGCCCCAAGTGAAAGGAGGTTGCACAATGTGGGAAAAGGGGCCAAAATTGTTCAATAGAAGCTGTTTTTCAGGTAGATCTCCAGCCCATAATTGTGGCGAAATGACAGGGATGGTTCTCTGTGTGGAGATCCAGGGATGAGATAATGAACTGCCAAGCAGGGAATAACCACGGAGGGCATAGGGAAGAAAGCAAGTGGTGCTGGGAAATGGGATTGTGTGGGAGAGGGATTTTCCTGCTGCTCATAGCTCAGCCTGAGCCTGCAGGTGTAGTGCAGAATGAGTTCAATACAGAACACGTATTCTCCAGAACCGAAATTCTTTTCTCTTTTCTGTTAATACAGACAGTATTTCTGCTAATACACTAACATTTCTTTTCTGGCAACCTTCTACTTTTCTCTTTCTGCCCTTGGTTTCCTTTTGTCTTCAAGCATAGAGAGAAGAATTTGAAAGCGGGGCTGGATTTCAGCTCTTTGCTGGCGGCTCAGGGCAGTGCAGCTCAGCTCATTTGTGCTCAGGCTCCTTTCCACAGTGCTGCAAAGTCAGGTTGGGACAGGGCAGCCATGGGTCACGCTTGCAATCATTTTCCTTCACACTGTTTTTCAAAAAGCTTTTAAAGTAACATGACAATTGCCAGTGTGGGTAAGGATCAGTGACGGTTTCACCAAGTGACTTACCTCAGGAAATGATCAGAAAAGAAACTTCACAGGAAAATATAAAACCTGCCACCCAAGAAAATAATGTAACAAATCTCTAGTGTAATAGAGAATAAATCTAGATAATAGCCCTGAAACTCTTAACATATTCAGAAGCTTCCCTCTTGATTAACTATTACAATTCTGGATATTTTAATCGTCCTCTTTGAAACTAGCTAGAAATGATGTACTTCTACCCAGGAGAACAAATGAATCTTGCCACTCCTGGCCAAGGCTCACCCTCTGCATCCTTCCACCCATTGCTCAGATAAATTGCCTTGTCCAAGAAGGTGTTAGAGACTGTTCACCGAGTGCAATGTCTGCCCACAAATCTGCTCGTCACATCTGTGTAAATCTCAACTCCTCTCACCCTGGAAGAGAAGCCAATTCCTCGTGGCCAAATGAGAAGACAAGAGGATAATCCAACACTGCGACAATGGGCCCTGATTAATTAGCTGGTCTTTCTGGATGGGAGTACCAGGGGTGATCCTGCGTTAGAAGGAAGGGAGTCAAGGGAGGTAATATTGCCCAGCAGAGCCTCTACAGCAGACTCTCAGAACAAATGATACATTTCTCCTTGTTGGGTTTTATGTTTCCAGTAAATTTTGTGCAGGTGGAAAATGCCACCTTCATTGCCCTGGGGACCCAGACACTGTTGCAGGGATTATTTCTTTTCCTGACACCACCTATAAACAAATACGTTTCTTTTTTTTATTTTTTCCCCTGTCGTTTTAGAAACTCTCCCATCACAATGGTGTCCAAATTCACTCTTTATGCAGGCAAAAGGTGTTCATACATGGCAGGGAGAAATACTGCAGCTACTCAGTGAGGAATCCCAGTACCTTTACTCAGGTTGCAGGTTGATTGACTTTGGCATTGGTATGGGCTCCCTTGTTTGTCTTTCCAGTTTAAGCATCTGTTCCTGAGGAGAAAGGACAACTTTTGGTCATTCAGGTCTTTAACACTCAGCTCATGGATAATCTGTCCCTGAAATGCCTTGCTACAGATCTTGAAGCAAGTGGAAATTGTTATTTTGCAATGTCTAATGTGAAACAAGACAATTTTTTTTTTCTCTTACTATGCTTGTACCTAAAAATCAGAACAATGGTTTACATCCAAGCAAATCCTCTGATATCACAAATGCTCAAAATTGGCTTCTTTTCTTTTTCATTTCTGGACTGGCAAATGGGCTCGTGGCATCATGAGGGTTTCATGTGGCAGGAAAACATCCATGAAAATGGCAAAAGTGCCAGCAGCAGAGGGTTCAGGCTCTGGCACCTGACTGTGCTCCTGCCTTTGCAAGTCCCTGCAGCACATGGGAGAGCGATGCAGCAGCCAGGTTTTCTGATTTGTTTTTCTGCTCTTGAACTTTACCCACTGCTCTCAGTATCATTTTGAGAGTTCAGAAGACTCAATATTTTAGCTTTTTTCTAGAAGAATCTGTTGCAGGAGGTGCTGTAACAGCACCCACTGCCCGCATGACCCATCCCTCATTTCTAAGGACAGTACATCAGCCAGACTGAGTAAAACACAGTTCTCAAAGGGCATCTGGCACTGTGGATACCAGACATTATCTGAGGGCTGAAAAAGTCCATTTTCTGCATCAGTGGCAAAAAATAGGGCAGAGAACAGCACCTGACTTTAATAGGAGCAGGACAGGCTGCAGCTTAAAGGGAATCTGCTCCAGATGACCAGTCTGAGCTGGTGATTTATTATTACTCCTGCCACCCCGGTGCTGTAGTAGATGCTGTGTTTGGGTGAAAGTCTATATGGGCTGTCAGAATTGTTGCCTGTGTGCTTTCTCTCCTGTAATAGGACTAAACACTCTGACACCTCCTACCCAGGAATATTTACTGCTACAGCCACGGAGAAGCATCAAATTAAATTTTCCAACCAAGGCAGGCTTCCTCCAGCCCTATTAGAGCATTACAGATTTACTCACTGACAGTTAAGGAACTTGAGACCATCAGCATTTATCGTTAGCTTTGATTTCTGGGTAAAAAGTAATAAATAAAATCCAAATTCAATAACTGCTCTCCTTGCAAAACATGTGTCACCTACCAAGATGCATCACATATAGGCAGGTGCTACAGCACTCTCATTTGTACTTTGTCTGCAGGTGGCAAACTAAACCCAGGAAATAAATGTACTGTAACAAAAAAGTTAAATGTTCAAGAAAAAAAATTAAAAGCTAAACAAGCATTTTCACATCAGAGGAACTTTGACTTTACGACCAACATCTCACCTGTACAGAAAAACTTCAAAAGGACTTCAGCCCATGCCATGAAGATTTTTTCCAGCTGATGTAAAATACTTTCCTCCCCTTCCAGATCTCTTTTCCCCTACTTTAACCTCCATGATGGCAGTGTGAGCAATGTATCATTGTCTTTATTTCCATCAGAGACTCCTGGCTGCTCCTTCTCCTTCAACTCCTTGAAAGTCAGGAATGGCAGACACAAAACCAATGTGTGTTATAGCAAGATGTGCTCTCCTGGAGACATTGCTCATCCTTAAAGGATAGTGACTAATTTCTTCCATTATTTATCTCTCATTAGGGAAATAATTGTCAGTACTGGACAACTTGCAGAAGAATAATAAAGCAAACAGTAAGTAGGGGTGTGAATAAATAGAAGGAGTCGATATTGCTTTTGTAAAGTCAAATTGTGGCCAGAAATCTCCTGGAGTTCTTTGAGGGTGTTTATGAGCTTGTAAACACAAAGGATTGGTCAGCATAGCACAGTTGTATATCCACGAGATTTCCATTAAATTTCCTCACTAAGGACCTTGAAGTACGGAGACCTCCATGGGCTAAAAGAGCTGCTTGGTTTGTGCATTAACAACTGGTTTTAATACAAGGAACAAAAGGAGAGGATGGTTTTTACTGGTTTCCAGCAAGGCTGTAAAAGGTTGTCTGCTTGGACTATTTTTATTCAGTAGTTCTACATACCCTTAAAATGGGGAAGAATATGGAAGATTGCTGAGGATAGAAATGTATTTGTTATAACTAGACTTGAAGTTTATTTCAAAGAAGGTTATAAAGCTCCCAGGACATATAAAAATAGTAGAAGAAATACTTTGGGAAGGAATTTATGACTGGATAGATTATAGGAATCTGGACTGTGTTAAATAGACAATGGTGATTCAATTGTGGTGGATGAACAAGGGTAAAAGATGAGATAAATCTATGAAATTATTGGCTTTGGGAAGATGAGCATGGAGAGATTATTCCATTTCTTTCAGTATTAAAACAGGGATGTATTTAATGAAAAGAGTCGGAAACATGGTTAAAGTAAATTAAAAAATACATATTTTTAGCATAAAATAAAGAATTGCTTTGAGGAGCTTATTGTCTCAAGAAATTTCAGTGGCTGAAACTGTGAACAGATTGGAAAAAGATTCATTGAGATAAGCTGCTGTTGTTGCACAAAGCTGCTACACCTATAACACATTATGAAGCCCAAAAAGCCCTGAACTCCAGAAGCTGGGAAAATCATCAATTTAAAATTACCTTTCTTCTTGTAGATTCCATCCTAGAGAACCTGCTGTCACTCCCATCAGGAACAAGACAGGGAGCTGGTCTCAGATCCGGCATCGTACAGCAGTTCTTCCATTTTTATGGGAGTAATTCCATAGCACAGACACCACCTGAGCCTGCCTGGCACATGAACTGCCTGGAGGGGAGCTGGGACACAGCTGGTCCCAGATGGGGAAGGAGGCTACAATAACTCTGGGTTTTTCACTCATTTATACCTCAGATTGCTTGCATTATGTCTTCAATATATGAATATATGCTTTATATCAGAATGGCATTTTCTCTTTGCAGTGACATGACAAAATACCATACAGAAAATTGTCTAGTTTAATAAAACATTGCCTATCTGTATATAAAACCAAGTTTTCCTCATCTTAATGATGCCATTGGAGAGAGCTAACTGGTTGTTGAAAGGACAGGGTCATGGTAGAGTCAAACTCAGTGTCGGAAACCAGGGAAATTTATCAATAGAGAGACTTGAGGGCTAAAAAAATGATGAAAAAAGAGAGTTGGTAAACTGTGACCATGAGCCTCAAACCTGCCCTCTCTTCCTTTCCTGATACTGTAAAAGGATTAGGAGTTTTTTGGAAGGTGCTTGGCTGTGAAGGACATCCAGAAAACATCCTGCTCTTGCCCCTGTTCAAAGACCTCTGGAGTCAAAGGGGCTCTTTTCTGCAGCACTTTCTGTTCAGGCTTCAGTTCCCAGAGCAGATTATCCATGGCAGATAACTGGCAGGGAGGCAGTGCCGTGCTGCCTTCCTCAGACATTAATTGCAGATCCCAATCAGCCGCCCAGATAGCAAAGACAAGAATAGTTTGCCACTCCCTGAGCCTGGCTTAGCTCAGTCTGTGTCCTGCTTTCCTCCCCATTGCCCCTCAGAGCTGCTAAACTCATCCAGCTCCATCCCTTTCTTCTTTCTCTGTGACTCTGGTGTTCGCTGGAAACCACTCCCCTGATAGGTGACACTTGCAGATTATCAATGAACAAAGACACCATCTTCGTGTGTGCTGGCTCCCAGCTCCATCCCATAAGAGGCTGCTGCTTCAGAATTGTTTGGGAGTGCGTGGGTTGCCTTGTCACGTTGTTTGAGTCTTGAAAGGGTACAGAAAACAGCCTAAGACCTGCTACTGGACACGTGCAATTATTGCTGATCTCAGGGAGGCTTGTGAGTTGAGGTTTTCTTATTGTTATTTGTGCTATGACAGTTGTGTCTGGATGTTTACCTTTCAGCCTTATCCCATATTTTCCAAGCTAAAAAGATGGATGTATCAGCAGGGTTTCTAAGGGGAACAGAGTGTGGTAGAGTGTTTGGTGCCCTGTGCTGCCATGTGAGTGTTTCTGAAGGCACAGGACACAGGTGGTTGCAGTTTACCTGAGGGACAGTTTGGGTTTGTTCCTGTCCTGTATTTTTTATCGCGTAACAAACACGTCATGACCCAAGGCTATGGGGTGAAATGACACCCTTATAGCAGCAAAATCCATATTAATGGATAACACTGCTACTGCAGGAACGTACCCCTTTGCATTTCAAATGTATCCCCACCTTCACTTAGCTTTAGCAAAACACAGGGTCAGGTGATTCCCCAGCCAGCCAGGGACCCTCCAGGCACCAGAGGCCATGTGTTTTCCACCAGGGGATTGACATCCTTGTGGTGGGTTAGAGTGAGAGCCAACCTCTCAGCCAGGAATTATTAGAAGCAAGATATCAGCATTGGTCCATACATGTACATTAAAAATTATAGCAATTTTCACAATACAGAGGTTACTACTCTGTGTGTCTGCTTGGAGGGGAGAGCACTAAGTGAAGCTTCAAGCTTCAGCCCTGCATCCCCATCACACATCACAACCTTCAGAGACCTGGCAACATCCATCACCTGAGACTTCGGTGGTGTGGAACCCCAGGATGAACCTGTGACTTTTCTTTTGTGAATCTCCTACATCTTGAGACAGACCAAATGTATTAAACACACAAAATGACCTCAGCAGAATTACAGCAGGGCAGTCTGATTTCAGCTGCTCTTCAGCAGCACTCCCTGCTTTGTGGGGCCATGGGTTGTGTGCCTTTGCAGCACCTAAAGTGAGGTGATATTTTAGGTGCCTAATTTCAAATGCATAGGACTAAAAGACAAAACTCAAAAATTCGTGACAGTTTCAATGCAAATTTCTCCCCATTCCTTCCTCTCCTCATAACAGACAACACTGAGTTGTGCTTTAAGTCTGATATTGAAGTTTAGATGAGTTTACTCACTTTTTCTCATTTGTTTTCAGGAAAAAAAAAACCCAAGCAACAGAACAACCCCCATTTTTTTCCTTTCCTCTTGGGAAAAGTTTTGACACACATAGTGCCAGAAAATTTCCATGGTAGAAGAAATTGTGCTTTCTGAAAACCCACAGAAAATCTGAGAGAAACACCACATATTTTTGCATTCAGACATCTTTTTAATGAAAATGCCTTATTGTGGGACTAAAACAGTACACCTGTAAATTGTTGCTGGTTTTGAGCTGGATTCCACTTGCAACTTTCTTATCTGCAACTGCATGGAGAAAGGGTGAGTTGAAAGGTGAGGAATGGTGTATATAAACTGGAGATGGATTGTGAAGGC
Source organism: Eulacestoma nigropectus (assembly GCA_013397775.1). Classification (NCBI taxonomy): domain Eukaryota; kingdom Metazoa; phylum Chordata; class Aves; order Passeriformes; genus Eulacestoma; species Eulacestoma nigropectus. Next base: position 4,957,164 of record VZTE01004705.1, read on the forward strand.
ACAGAGTATATTTAATTTGCAGGAAAATGCACCAGAACCAAGACCTGAGCACTCAGGTTTGGTCCCTGAAAAGCAGAGGCTGCTGTAGCCATTGTCTGGTTGGGAGCAAAGGGGGAAGGAGGCCTCAGAGTTGAGAGAAAAGCAGATTGCGTGACTAAACTCCAGCGAAAATGAGCTGTGATCCATCGGGAGTGAGAGTCTGGCACTTGCCTCACCTTCATCCGTGCTGTTTCCTCTCCTGCTGCTTGAAGATAGCCAAGAGCTTCCTTTTTAATCAAGGACCATTGGAAAGCACCAGCGGGTTCCCACTCACAACGCATTGATTGGCTTCCAGCCGCAGTGCCAATTGCATCCTGTAATCAAAACAGCAATCATTAACGGCACGATTATCCCCCCTCCACACACTCACACACTCACACGCACTCCTGGAGCACGAGGGATGACTCCGACATGCAGAACACAAACAATGCACAGCGTTCTCCTGGCTGGGCCTCCTTCCAGGCGGATCCTTTGCCGGAGGCTGCGGGAGGGCAGGTGTTGGTGGCGGAGTCTGGGGATCGAGGGGCTGATTGGAAATCAAAAAGCAGATCCAAAGGAATTGAGAGGGAATCCAGGCTGATGCAATTGTCGCTTGTCCTCAGTGCCCCCCCACCCCATCCCTGCTGCTTGGACACCCCTCCTCAGGCTCTGCCTGAGCTGTCGGCGCTGGGCTGGAATTACCTTCCCACAGGTTCCCTTCCCCATCGCTTACGGAGCGCTGTGGCCATGGGGCAAGGTGGAATTTTGGGGGTGTCTGACTTTCTGAATGCTTGGAACGCAGCTGGGACAGTTTATCCTGGAGACATCAAACCCTGCTGCCAGACTCCCTTTCCTTTTTATGTCCTCACCTGCTTTCAGCTCCCTTTCAGATGTTTCATTGCTGCACAGGCTGTTCCTTCTCCACCCCCAGGACATGGGCAGGGTCTCTTCTCTTCTCCTGCTCTCCTGATCTGTCTCCTTTGGACATCCACCTCCACCAGAGGCTCAGAACATTCTTTAGCACATCTGCCTTTTCCTTTCTTTTTTTTTGTGTGTGCAATAAATCTCCACAGAAAACTTATCCAGATGAAAAATGAATTCTTTTAACCTTTACACTTCCAAATCAGAAGAATAACACAAATGTTAAAGAATCAATGCCATCTTCAAATCCAATTTCTTGTTAGAGTTGGGTGGACAATGAACCTCACAGTTTGCTTTAAAAGCAGGAGGAAAAAAAATAAGAGTTAGGTAAAATCTCTATGTACTTTACTTTGAGTTGTGTTTGATGAAATAGAAATGAAAACTTTTTTCACCAGCCAATATCTGGTATTCCTTTAGAAATTTCGCTTCACTTTACTCCCTGATGATTCAAAAAATATTTGAAATGAAGGTTAATTTTTAAAGGTGGGTATTTTAGAACTGGGAGGTTACAAAATGATGTTCTGAAATTCCAAAAAAAAAGAAAAGTAGTGGCAGTCTCAAAATCCACATTTGTACTTCCTTTCTTCCCATCAAAGGTATGCACTGAGTTGAAACTTATTTTGTGTATAATTTTCATCCCTCTAATTTTCAGTTTGGGGTCTTTTCACATTTACTCCTTGTAAACAGCCATCCATTCCTCATAGTTACATTTTTTTTTTTCCTTTAACCATCCTTAGGGGAGTCAAAGTCTGGGGAAGTCCAGCTTAGACCGACTGACACCTTTCTTTGTAATTATAGATCAGAGATGTTTATGAAGCAGCGAAGATCCAGCCAGCTGCAGCATCTCACCATCACCAAACCAACTTCACACATACCTTTGTGGAAAACCAGGATAAAATACTGCTTTATTTTCCATTTCTAGGATATTATGAAACATTGTTCAGACCTGGAATGAGACGGGGATAGAGAGTTTACAAAATATTATTAATAAGCAAATCTCTGGACAATAAGAACATGAATTCTCTTTACTGCAAAGCATCTTCTGGAAATGCTGCATGGTATCATCTGCTGATTCTTTCTTTCCCTTCTCGCCTGGTTTCCAGGATTTTAGAGGTGAAGAAGACTCTTCCATAAAATAATCAGTATGAGACAGAAACACAAGAACACAAGCCCGTCACATTGGGAAAAGTATTTCCCTGTCAGCCTGCATCAGACTGACTTATTAGCAAATCATTAGCAACAAGCAAATCTCCAGAGTTCGGAATTTCTTCCCATTCATTCCAGATAAATATTTAAATGTGTTTGTCTTTATTACATTTCTCTGGGCTTATTCTAATGTATTTGGCCTGGAAATCAGACTGAGGATTTTGGAGTCTGAAACAGCTTGACAGAGCCCACAAACTAAATGAAGAATAATTAGTGGTGCCTGGTGGTTGTGCTGGCTTGACAAGGGATGGTGTTTGAAAAATCTCTCAGATTTAGGGCCTGCTGGGGAAGAAATCAGAGAAGTAGAATCATAGAATCACAGAATAGGACAGACATTAAATCTCATCTCATCCCTGCCATGGGCAGGGACACCTTCCACTAGCCCAGGCTGCTCCAAGCCCCGTCCAACCTGGCCTTGGACACCGCCAGGGATCCAGGGGCAGCCACAGCTTCTCTGGGCACCCTGTGCCAGGGCCTCCCCACCCTCACAGGGAAAAATTCCTTCCCAACATCCCATCTAACCCTGCCCTTTGTCAATTTAAAAACCATTCCCCCTTGTCCTGTCAGTCCATGCCCTTGTCCAAAGCCCCTCTCCATCTTTCTTGTAAAAGCAGAGTTTATTTGCTGCGGGACCTGCAGCCCTCCAGATCCTCCTCTGAGCTGCTCTTCTTGCAGGTGATGTTTTCTCCTGCTTCAAGTGAGACCAAGGGCAGGAAAATCTAACCCCATTTTTCAAGCCCAGTAAACAGTTCAGGCCAGTTTTGAGAGTCTCTTTTGTTACAGCTTGTTCAGCTGCCTCCAGAGCCCTGCAGCAGAAAGGAGGACCTGAAGTTGAAGAAGAAAAAAAAGTCTTTCCCTTGTTGATTCTATTAATAAGTGCATTTATTTCCAGGCACACGAGTTTCTATTTTTCACAGCTGGTTCTGACCTGTATCAGGGACTTCAGCCAAGGATGGCTATCCACCAGGGCACATCCCAACTCTCAAAGAGCAAGCAGCTCCCTAAGCCACAAATTTCCAGCAGCTGGATTGTTGGAAAGAAGGCCAAGATCTTCACAAAAGCAAACACTGCCTTACAGAAGCTTTGCCTTGAGGGGAAACTTGTGCTGCTACAAGCCACTTCAGCCACCGGGTTCAAGGCAATTCCCAGGGGAGGAAAAATAAATAAATAAAAATTGGCTGGCTCCTCTACTACACAAACAGACACAAAAGCACAAACATGTGCAGCACCGCCTCTTGTAAAAGTGCATTATTATTAACTGGAAACAGCAGCCAGATCCATCATGTTCAGCACGCCCCACCTCACCGCTTCACTAAACACCACAGATTATTTCCCTGTAATTGCCTTCCTGAGCTGTCTAGCAGCCTCGATTCATTTCCATTAAAGCTTGGGAGGACGAGATCATTTAATATTCCCACATCCCCCCTTTTACTTTTCCCTCTTTTTTTTTAAATATATTTAACAATTATGTGCTTGTTGTCAGCCTCAGTCGCTAAAGTTTAAGTTTAGCACTTGGTATTGCAGGGGAGCGGGTGAAACAATAGTGAACTAACGACTGCAATTTTAAAAATAAACGTATGTGTTTTCTCCTGAACTTAAGAGGGAAATAGATTTATGCCCTGCACAATTTGACAGACAACAGCTCCACTTCTGTCACATCCCTTCACTTTGCACAGGACAACTTGGTGGAGCAGACATGAGGAGGGAAAAGAAAGCAGAAGAAAGCCCTGTAGCCTGGTATCGTCCAAGGGCTGACACCAAACTGATAAACCATCTGCTGATTTTTTGCCTTTTGTAGCTGCAGAGTGTTAATTAAAACTATTCTGGGTGTAGATTAAGTTTCTGCAGTCGGAAGTTATCATCAATGCCTCACCTGCCTTGAATAAGAACTGCACATCCTGTGATAAATGCAGTGAACGTTTTGCCTGGTTTCACTGAGTGTCTGCAGCTTCCTTTGGAGGATTTATTCCTCACCAACTCCGTGTCATCTCCTGTGCTGCCACTGAGCGCAGAGTGGGGTCGTCCTGCAGTGTGAGACAGCCTCCACCTGCTCATAACAACAGAAACACTCGGATGGCTTCGGATGAGATTGGATTTGATGCCAGGATCATCTCCTCATAGAAAAATAGATATTAAGTGAACAATCCTTCCATCAGACATGTACAAATCCTTGAGCTTCTGCCAGTCTGGAAGGACTGCTGATGTCTCTATTAGAGTTCCAGTGCTGGCTTTGTCTCACCAATGCTCTGCTTTTGAGAACAGGATCCAAGATGCCATGTTACCATTTCTGTGCCTTTTTCCCTTTTCTGCACATGAGTTCTTCAGTTCTGTTTTTTTTCCTTCCCCTTTCTGATAACTGGCAATCTCATAAAGGAGCTATCAGATATTTCAAATCTCTCCTGTTCTGGTAATTACTGCACTTTGATGCAGCAATCTTTTGATGTTGCTGCAACCTCATTTTTTCATTAGTTTCCCATGTCACTGCTGTCAGAGTCTGACCTGATCTGACCCTGTGCTCCCCCAGAATGTTGACTGCCAGGCAGGAGACCAGAAAATTTTGGACAAGGCTTTTCATCCTCAGTCCCTGCTCAGCTGTGTAAGCGCCAGGTACAACTTGGAGCCACACAACCTATGCTGATCTGAGCTCTGCCACACCGTGTGCCTGATCAGATCCAGAAGTAAAAGATCACTTGAAAGGCATGCCGAGGCAGCTTGGAGATCTCTGCACAATTCAGAGGATCCCAGTTAGTGTGGAAATGTGTATTCCACACTGACAGCTCCATGGGGACATGAAAAGCAAAAATTCACACAGTGTTGGTAGATGAAACGGCACAGAATAGGAAGTACGATTAGCAAGAAGGACAATCCATAAAGCAGAGCAGCTCCATGTTATCTTTCCAGTCTTGATCTCCTAAAGCAGCTCTGGGGCTTTTTTTTTTTTTTTTCAGTATTATTGGGTTTTGCAGCATTTCTGGGTTTTGCAGCATTTCCTGCAACGTTACTGGGCTCCTCCTCAGCTCTGCTGGGCCACAGAGGTTGTGAGCATCACCCTGGGCCCTGCTCTTCCTCTGCTTGCACTAACAGAGGCTCAGCCCCAGCGAGGGAAAAGCAGGAGAAAAATGGGAATGAGGGCAGTTCCCGGGCTCTAGGAAGGATTATGCCCGATTCGCCTCAAAAAATAATTAAATCAAAATAAATGGCCTAACACAGACTTATGCAACACTTGGCCAGCTCCTAATTTTGATTTCAGGGGCATGCAATGCTTTACATCAGCTGGATGTCTATCTCTATACACATCTAGTAAGAGCTGACACAATTACCAGTTTCCCAGGGTTAAGATAGTCTGGGCATGAGGAGGAATTCAGATGTAACAGAACTAAAACATCAAACTAAGCTGCCTCAAACTGCCTCCCTGAACTCCCGGAACGGAAAGCCACCCTCCAGGCACAGAGCTGCACATTATTTGGGGAGCAACTGAGTGAAGCATCCTTGAGATCTCCTTGGGGTCAGACCACTAACAGTGGCGTGAAGGATTTATCTGATCCACGTCTTTATCGAGGAAACAGGGACTACCTTCTGTACTGATACAGCATTCTCTGAGCTCAAGGAAGGGAGGGAAGGAAAGAAGGGACACCATTTCCCATGGACAGGCAGGAAGGAGATAGAGCAAGACAGAGAGAGAGGAGCAGGCACATGAATGTTTATCAACACATCCACTAATGAGAGAAAAGCAAGACTTGCTTCAAAGGTGGTTAAACACACTCAGGAGCTGCAGGAAGCTAAAGAACTGGAAAGGGTTGCCTGTGCCACAGCCCGCAAGGGGACGTTTAAATGTGACCAGCGTGTCACCAAGACAGTGGTGCTGCTCAGGGTCAGCCAGCAGCCACGAAACAGCTCCGGGAGCCACAGAGGAGCTTCCTCTCCCCGGGGAACCTGAGGGCTGGTGAAGTTACTTTAAATGTTTGGCTGCAGATAGCGCCTGTCAGGGTAGGCTGAGATGGGAATATGCAGCTTAACTCTGTTCCCTGCCCAGGTCAGACCCCGGAGTCACCCATGCCTGAGGTTGAAAAGGGGAGCAGAAGAAGGGGAAGGTGCACCCTGCTCCTCTGAGGCCTCTCAGCCACACAGTCTCATGCTCCTCCAGGGCACTGGGTGTTGCCACCCTGTTTGACCCCCCCTCAGCTATCCCTTCCACCCTCTCCCACAGCTCAGGAAATTCTGGGATGTGCTCCTAGAGCAAACTTCTCTGCAGCCTTCTGCGTTGGTGCTGCACCAAGGCTCCTGATGGACCAAGAGTCCCAAACTCAGTGTCAGACTGCCTCATCTCATGACTGACAAGAAGGATGCAGTTTCCACTGCACAAACCCTTTTATTTACTTTTTTAAGGCAATCAATAAGGCCCTGATTACAACGTTCCCTTCCTTGCTCTTGTTAAGATCTGTGTAAGCCTGGTAACATCGCCGAGTGGAACAGATAAAAGTTTTACTGGTCCTTCAGGGCTATTATGCCAAATGAGGAATATTCACCCACAAACAGCTGTTAATGTTTAATTTTTTGCATAAAATGCTCTGGAAATAAAGATGCATTAGGCTCAGCAGCTGTTAATGCTCTGTTTTGCCTTGCACTGGCTGCAGCGTGGAGGGCAATGCTTCTCTCCAGCACCACCACTGCCACACTGGCTTGAATACAGCAGCAAAGGGCGAGAGCTCAGCTAAAACCTTGTTCATATCAGCTCTAGCTGCTGAGCTTGAACAGGGTCCTGGAGCTTGGGCTCACTCTGCAGAGAACATTCAAACTTAAATCCGCCATCAGAAAGAAGAAAAATCCTCACTTCTGAGCAGGGAATGCTTTTCACCTTCTTTTGTTTCCGCACATCAAAAAGAGTTGGAGTTTGTTGCTCATATCACAGGAAGCCAAACTGGGTTTTCTGCTTACCTTCAGGACGTCTGATTTCTTCTGATTTCACTTCACAGCTTTTTAGATGGGGACCAGTGGCTGAATGAAGCTGGACCTTGCCAGCAGCCCCCTGGCACAATGGACTTTCACCTATTCCTCCAACAACACATATGAAATGAAACCTTCAAACGGATGAGAAGCAAACTACAGGTCTCAAAAGGTCAGAGGAAGTGGAATTAGTCACCCTTTGAAATATAGAGGCCATAGCAAATGAGAATAGATGGGGTTTGATGTCAGGAGGAGAAGCTGGCAGTGGGGCTCAAACTCTGATGGTTCCTTCTCAGAACTTGGCTCAGCCTGGCTTTCATCTCCCAAGGTTTGGAACAGCTCTGTGCTTCAAAAAGCCTTTGAGGGATCTCTTTTGAAAAGGGAAGGAAATTGAGAAAGGCAATCACATCAACAAGTCCAGCAGTGCTCAGCCTGTGGAACTGATGCCACCCAAATTCTGCCATGTTCTCTCAGGAAATCCGTGTATTAGACCTGAAATTAGGAAGCTCAGGTTTGAGAAACGGCTGCTGTTGCCCTTTCTCTAAGAAGTGACTCTTCTTACTGTTGTCTTGGCACGATTTGAGCACACCCCATCTCAAAGGACACGGCAAACAGATTAATTAAGCCTCCAGTACATAAACCTGTAGGGAAGGTTAATCAAACCAAGGCACAGAGCCACAAAGTGATTTATGCAAGGCTGTGGCTAAGGCTGATTCCTAAATCCGTTCCTTGCACACCACTAGACAGTGTTTTGTTTCTTTTTTTTTCACTGCCACCAGTGCTTTTGAGCCACAAAGCTCAGCCAGCCCATAAAACTGAATAAAACAGGTCACTTCACACACAAGCACTCTGGACAACTTCCTGCTGGATTTCTTCAATGAGGAGAGCAGAGTTTGGCTTTGATGCCTCGGGGCTGAAGTCTTTGAGTGTGTGCATGCGAGTGTGCATGACACCGGATAAATGTGATCAGATCTGGTGTGACAAAACTATCAGGGAGACACTTGCATTGCCATTCCTGCAGCAGGGCTGCCCATGCAGAGCAGAAGGGGAACACGTTCGGGGTGTCAGGCGGTGCTAGCGAGTAATGGGAGGTGACGCGTGAGCCGGAGAATAACCACGGTCATTAACAGAGACGTCCCAAACTAACAGGGACAGAGCCTCCTCACCGAGGGCAGCTCCTGGCTCTGGAGCTCCTCCGACTTGAGCCGCTGCTGCGACGAGGCTCGGGGCTGCTGGGATGTTGCGGATTTGTCCCGACATCCTCCCTCTCCTGTGCAGTGCCCTCACGTCCAGCTCACCAGGCCCAGACTGTGGGCACAGGAGGCTGAGGGACACCACAGTGCACCAGGGAGAGCCTTTTCCTTCTCTGGGCCTCCTCCCGACCAGGGCAGCACAAAGGGACCCGCAACCCTGAGCAGCTCCAAATGCACCTGGAAGACAGAATAGCAGATCTAACCCCACTGTGAGCAGGCACTCACTGAGATCAAGGGTGATTATTTTAGGATGTGCTCTAATAGTTAGGAAATTTTAGGTGTATTGCCTTTTTCCTTCCTCTTTTGCACCCGATTATGTGAGAGGGGAGAGTGGTTCATATTACACCCAAGGGATTTTCTGAATGGAGGAAAGCTGGAGAATGAATTCATTCTGCACACCTCTACATCTACATCTTGTGGTGTAAGAGCTCTCATCAAGGAAAAAACTGTCAGACATTCAAACCCGAGCATTTTGCATGTCTTTAACCAGTTCTTCCTTTTTATTTATTCCTATAAATACAGTAGGATTTGGCAGGGAGAACCGCACGGGTGGAACTGAGTAATGGCTCTCAGGGCTTCTGTAAATTAAGAACACCCAAACTGACAACGTACACGTCGTCTTTATCAATTCACTCCCCAAGCCCATGCCAGACGCTCTGCAATAAACTTCCTCTCCGTTTCACACCTAATCATGTGCAGCATAAATCCCACAGATCACAGCCTGCTCACGGGGCTGAGGAAGGATCAGTCTGGGGTGTTTATCCTCAGATGTGATCAAGCTGAGACAACTCTTCTCCTTTGCTCTCCCTCCACCACGGCAAAGGAACCTCAGTGAGGTGAATAATCAGAGTTCAGCTTATTCTCTAATTCAAATGCAGAGCACCTGGACGTCCCCATTTGCTATGCTGCCCACCACCTCTTCCCTTTCTGCTCCCCTTGTAAACAAGCTGCAGGTGAATCGTGCTGCTCAGCACTTTTCACACTTTATCCCACTATTTTTAAATACAGCACAAATGTGATTAGCACATCAGCCTGATTATCTCCAAAAGGATTCAAGGAGAAGACTGCCAGACAGCTTCAAGTCTTTGGAAATCCTATTAAGGTTAAAGAAAGCGTTCACAGGAGCGAGGGGTGGTGCAGAGGGTGCTGCTGTGGTTCTGGAGAGGTGCGCAAAGGGAAAAGCTGCACCATCACCCTCTGCCTCTTCGTGTCACCCCAACAGCACAAGTCATGCAGAGAACTGGTAAAGCTGCCCTTTCCTTGATGACAAAGGTAAACATTGTACTAGAAGGTCACCAAAATGCCCTCTCTTGGCCTCGTGTGCCACATGTAGTCCTTTGCTTTCAAATTACATTTTTCACATGTTGCTGGCTTCCTTTCTGTTCTCTTGGACACTTGTCCAGCTTCTCAGACTCTGATACTCTCAGCCAGTCTGGACACACAGGTACGTGTGTGTCTTGTGGCAGCACACACCAATGTTTCCAGAGGTATTTGGGTTTGCAGAGGCCTGAAATATGTCTTTTTTAGATTCAGTGGGCTGGCTCTGGAAACACAGCACAACATCTGCATTTCCATCTGGGAAACGGGGAGGAAATCTGGACAGACATATGGGAGTCACTGTTTTTATATTTCCAGCTTTGATGGATAAGCATCCGAATTTTCAACAGCTGTGTCCTTAGCTCAGAGTCAACAAAGTTTGCTCCTTGTTGGGTAAAAGAACAAGTATTTCAGACCAAAACTCCACTGATGAGGAGTCAGAGCTCCTGTATATCAAGAAGAGCTGCATTTCCTCTTGGGAAGCCTGTTCAGACTCACTGTGTGCCTTGATTCAGCTGTGCAAGAGCCTGGATTCAGCACAAAGGCTATGAGTGCTTCAGTCACACCTGGGTCTAAAAAGTCAAACCAAGCATTGACAGGATGTGAAAATATCTATTCTCAAATCAGTTCCTCCTTTTTAAAAAAAGGTTTTTCCTCTTGCTGTGAGCCAGGTGTGGCTCTAAACACACATATATGCACATATAGCTGTACATATGTCCCTCTGCAATTTTTTCACACCCTTACCATCTCCTGGAAAATTCCCCAGCAGGCATTAAACACCAGAAATCTCCAGAAAGGCTGATAAATCATTCTAAGTGTGATGTTTGCAGGGGAAGGCATTTTGGAGATGATAAAAAGAAGCCCATTTTCCAAATGTCAATGAACCCACAGCAATGGTGAGCGGCTTTTCAGATGTCTGCCCACTTACCAGAGATGTGCAAAGTCAGGTACCCTCAATATTCAACTAGAAAAAGTTAGAGTATAAATGACTGTAGCCTTTCCAAGCCTATAAAAAGGGAGGCAGGGATCAGAAATGATGGGGGGGGAAAAAAATGAATCTCCCACAAGCCTATTTTTCAGAAACCAGAGTTCAGCTTGCTCCTGAGAGCAGCAGGAAGCACAGCACGGGGAGGTAATTGCCCATGAGAAATTCTCTTTGAATACATAGGACAACATTACTGGGCAGAGAGGCAAGAGAAGGAACAAACACCAGCTCTGTGTGCTACTCAGGAGCTGCTTGTACCAATTCCTACATACCCACATATTTCTGTCCCACCGATTAATTCCTGGGAGGAACGTCACCCAAGTCAGGGGCTTGCTGCGTCTTCTGCGACCTGCCAAATCCCAGCACCCCTCGTGTGCTTATACATGGGAGACATAAGGATTGGTAAACATGAGCACAAATATCGTATCTAACTGCAGAAATGAGAGGTGATGATGACTGTGGTGGATAATACATTCATTGTGTTCCTGTTTTTGAGGTACTATGGGGAACAGGATGCCCAATTCCCTCCCCAGAGCATTTTACAATAGGATCCTACCTCCTCATTTTTTTCTCATTGGTAAAGTAACCATCTGGAAGTGAAACTCCTGCAACCTTTCACTAAAGAAGATGGGAAGCCAAGAAAGTAGAGGGGATAGATGGCATTTTAATGAAACATTGGGCACAAAGTGATGGCCACACTGTTGTGTGTCAGAAGGCTCTGAAGGATGCTCAGCCAACTTGATAGTTTGATGGCATGAACGTTTAAATACTCCTTTTTGGGAAGGAGAGGTGGGATAATGAACAGGGCCATGCTGCTGGCAGCTGAGGGGAAGATTTCCGCAGCACAGCTGTGGCTGATAATTTTAGTGTCGTACAAATACAGGTTAGTATTGTAAAACAATTGAAATACTCACAGCAGATTTCTAAAATGCCCAGGACCGGATTCTCTTCCCACATGCAGCACCAGCTTCAGGGAATTTTTGCCTCATTCATATCAATACAAATGGAGAGAAATTCCAGCTGTGCATTTCTGTGCATGAGCCTCCTTCCACAAGGTACTTAAGCACAAGTTTAAATCAATCCCTATTCAGCCAAGGCTGATGCAGATCTTAGCCTTTCAGTAGAGAAATGTGCTTAAAAACTTTGTCTGATAGGAACGATCTACAAGCCAGGGCTTTAGGTTAGTTCCTGCACCTTTCCTCATGAACCTTGCTACAGAGGAAAGTCATTATTTCAAAAAGAAGGTATCAGTGGTGGGAAGCCAGATTATCTTGAGCCTGCAGGGAAGTTTGTTACTTGGCTGCAGCACCTCAGCAGACAAATATTTGATATTGATGCCCATCTACCAAATGCAAAAAGAAAGAATAAAAAAAGAGAAGCTAAACACCAAAAAACTAAATAGCTAAATGGACTAAATGACCCTTAATGGTGCCTTCCAACACAAACTATTTATGATTCTATAGTTCTATAAATATTAGATTGTATTTTTAGCACTTCCCTACTTACATATGCCAAAACCTGCAAGCCTGCCTGTTTTCTGAGGGGACAGTGCTCACTGAAGCAGGAGTGCACCGTGTGAGCTCCAGAGCCTACAGACCCTCAGTAACCCCCCCACAAGCACAGCCAAAATGTGAATTTTATAGATGCAGCTAAAAAAAAGCCATCTGGAAGTTTTTTTCTCACTGTGTTTCCCATTAAGTGCTTGTTGACTGTAATTAAAATAATTTATATTTCGCGAGGGCAGTTTTGTCCCGCTCTCCCTTCCACGCGGGGCCACGAACTGCAGCAGCAATTAGTGAGAGATGAGTGATGGAAGTCATGGTTTCAAAAGGTCAGAGACAGCTTCCCTTGCTCACAGCAGCTGCACACAGCATCAGACCTGAAAGGAGTTAAAACCTCCACGAAGGGTTCAGGTTTGTAGCGGGCACGTTGCACCCAGGTGGATGTAGGTGGTACCAACAGATCCAATATTCTATACAATACCCAGCCCCTGATTCTATACAATACCCAGCTCCTGATTCTATAAAATACCCAGCCCCTGATTCTATACAATACCCAGCCCCTCATTCTATAAAATACCCAGCCCCTGATTCTATACAATACCCAGCCCCTGATTCTATACAATACCCAGTCCCTGATTCTATACAACATCTAGTCCAAACTCCCTGGGAGAACAAAATGGAGCCAGGGGAGGATGAGGTCTGGGGGAAATTCACTCTCCAAGCCAGGCCAACACAGCACAAGGTGGGAGATTTCCCTCTGCCCCACATTAAAATAAAGTTTTTTCCAATGCAATCTGCCAAAAGTGCACCAGAGAAACAGCTGTAAATACACAGACACAAAGTTTTAAAGAATAAAGACTTCCTAAATGAAATTTGTTGTGCTGATAGATAGTTAGGGGTTAGAAAATCTTACACTGTACTCCTCTTCTCCTTGTTCTGTGAGAGCAGCAGCAGAGAAAATCAGCACAAAAGTCTTTGGTTTTCATTTATTTTTATTTGGAGCAAAGTTTTCCCCATTTAGATCTCAATTTCCTTTCCCCTCCTGCAATGGGGTCACGGCGGCGGGGGTGAAGGCAGCGCGTGTCTGGTTACACCCAACACGCACCAGCCCAGCAGAAATAAAAGAAAGCGTTCACCACATCACTGTAATTGTTAGTGCTGAAATGTACCGACCTAAATGGAGTTTCACCTTGGGAGTTGCAGCTGAATTGAGCCTGAACAGAGGTGAAATTCCCCAGGCATATGGCAAATCCTCTGTCTGGTGCAGTCGGAGCCCTGGAGCACTTCATCAGGCCTCGGGAGCCCCCCATGAGCTCCACAGAGCGCTGGGATCAGGGGAGGAGAACAGCTGTAAGTGTCTCTTGGTGCCAGTGGGGAGCTGCAGAGTGCTGAACTACTGCCTGTGTAATAAAAAACAGGAATACAGCTCCTCTGAATTAGTTTAGACCACTGAGGTCTGTTTGTTTCCATTATCACTGGTACAGTCAAGTCCCCTGAAAGATCCCATTAGCTCCCAACTAGTTCTTTTACACACAGGCACCTTTTCTAATACCTTTTGCTTTAATGAAGCTGCTTTTTTTTATAGCTCACACTGGAGCAGACACCAAAAAGAGAGCGGGAGCACTTAAAAATAAATGGGTCGAATGTGTCCCTGATGTAACGCAGTGGGGTGTATTGATAGCTTGTTTAGATCTAAGCTGTTGAGCAAGTGAAATGGTGGGAAAAAAGGGAAAAGAACAAAGAACTGAGTCTAAATAAAGACCTGTCTTGTCCCCCTTTTCCTGGTTACCCTTCTACAGGTCAGTACGTGCTGCTTCCACTTTGCAGTGAGGTTTTGTGGCTAAGGAGTCACATCTATCGTTTTCTACCTGCTAATGCTATTTACAAAACCCCTTCCAGAGAAATGGTTAAATTCCTGCCTGGAGCCTCCATTCGTGCCTACACTTATGTAGTTGGGAAAGAAAATAGTCTCCAAAGAGGACCAGGGTTTTCTGTTTCTTCTCCCTGGCTGTTGCTACTGCGTAAGGAAAGGTTCGAATTTGTTTAAAATGCCCAGGATTGCAGCTCAATTAGAGTTCAAAAAACACCAAATAAAGGCAAGAAGGCAAAGGTCAAGTGTTCTGGTCCCTTCGTGCCTGTGCCAGTTCTCCAGCACGCTGCTCTTTGCCCTGGGGAGGACAGACTGAGCTTAGCCCCGAAGGCAGCAGAAAAGGGACGGTGCTGTGGGGCTGTGGCTCAGAGGCTTTGACAGCAGCACGAGCATCCCAGCAATCTTGGCTGCTGCCAGCACAAGGCAGAGAGGTTCTCACTGAAATTGGATGGGAATTCTTTTCTTTTAAGATACCAAATCTCATTATACACAATCTGCTTGCAGCCCACCGCCAGCTCTGCTCGGTGATTTTCTGCTGGGAAATGCTGTCGTATTTCAAGGCTGAATCTCTCCACACTCATTTTCCAGCCCTCTTGTTAGGCTCTATTTTGCAGGGTAAAAGGCCCTTTACTCTCAAGACTCCTCTCTATGTAGATACTCTTAAAACTAATGACAAAAATCTCCTCTCCATCTTTTAATAAGATAATGAATAGAGTTCTCAGTGCTTCAGGTCATGTAACTCATTTCCCACGCCCTGAATCATTTTCCTGGCCTTCCTCTGGTCTGCGCAAGACCTTCCAGTCACTCCTGAGGAGTCAGTGTCAGAGGTGGGTGCAAGTCTCCAGCAGCCATCACTCAGTCCCCAGGACAGAGATGAGGTTACTCCTCTAATTCCACTTGATTTTTATCACGTGCACAGGGCTGTCCTTGTGCTGCAGAGCTGAGATTCCCTTTGTGGCTGCTGCCCACCATGACCCTCAAGTCCATCCCAGAGCCATCACCTTCCCGGCAGAATCTCGCGTTCTGTGGTTCCATCAGCACTTTTCCTCCCCAGGTGCAGCAGCTGACTGTGTTTAACCACAAGTGTTGTGACTGTCCCACTTCCCTCAACACTGCTGAGGCCACACCTCGAATCCTGGGCTTGGTGTTGGGCCCCTCACTGCAAGAAGGTCCAGAGCATGTCCAGAAGAGGGAATGGGGAAGGGTCTGGAGCATAAACTGGATAAGGAGAAAGTGAGGGAGCTGGAGGGGTCTCAGCCTGGAGAAAAGAAGGCTCAGGGGAAGCCTTACACAGCCCTGACAGGAGGGTGCAGCCAGGTGGGGGTTGGCCCCTTCTCACAAGTAACAAACTACAGAACCAGAAGGAATGGCCTCGAGTTGCACCAGAAGTTTAGGTTGGATATTACGGAAAATTTCTTTATGGAAAGGCTTGTCAAGAACTAGAAGAGTGAGGGAGCTTATGGCTATTATTTATCTATCCTTTTTAACTCAAAGGTGAGGAGCCCTCAGGGCCCCGAGGGCTGGAGGAAGGGGAGAGTGCACCATAGACCTATACAAACACAAGCACAGCAAGGCTGAAGGGAATTTTAGCAAACATTTCCCTTTTCCTGAGGTTTTTTGTTTGGTTTTTTTTTTTTAAGAGAAATGAAGAATAATCTTGTCCTTCAAAGGAGATATAGTCCACTGGATGGACTATTTCTTACAATAGCTGATGCCCCTGCCAGCCCAGAGGAGAGCATACAGAGTGATTAGAAGAGTCTAAAACTATTGCTGGAAGTGAAAAAGGACATGGAGCAAGGACAGTTATTTTTAAGCTGTGCAGCGGCATTGCCTGCTGATTTAACAGCACAAAAGTTACAATTTCTTGTTGATCGCATGTTTTTTTATCTCTTTCCAAACCCGTAGCCAAACTTCCAATCTGTGCCCTATGCATTACTACAGTGGCTACCAAAGAGAAAGAAGAGACCTGTTTAAGACAAAATTCATTTGTTGGCACTTGAGTTCCTGGGAATTGCACCTGAGTGCAAATTGTACTTGCAGATAATGATGAATGGAAGGAAGCCCCAGATGAGGGCAGGAAAGTGCAGATTGTTTTGGCTTTACAAGGTGTCTGGAGAAGGGGTGAGTGTATATGTGAGCACCAGTTAATGGCAGTGCATTCCATGGATGGCAGAGCCAAGACTTTCTCTTTATCACCCCGAATCCTCCAGCCAAGCGCAGTGGCCAGGAAAGAACCTGAAAACAGGTTTCAGGAGATGATAAAAGTTTAAAGGGAGGGCGAGGCAAGGGAAGATATATCCATTGGTGCTAAATGGAATAAAGAATTATACACAAAGCGCGCAAGCCTGCAGCAGCTGCAGTCAAGAAAACAAATCAACCATTTATTACTTCTCCTTCAGTGTTTTTAAATATTTATGGAATGCCATCCATAACCAAGTTAATTGTGAATGGCTGATGGTGTATTTGCAGAGCCTTCTTTCACCTGTGAGCAGCAGAACTGCCATGGAAGGGACTTTTCATCAATGACAATAATTATATGGCCCCTTAACAGCTCTCTGTGCCTTATGGCATAACCCCAGTGCAGCTGCTCCCACCAGGCTTTCCATGGCATTATTGGTGAGTGGAGCCAAGGAATATCAAGGGAATAGAGAGAACACGGTTCCATGTGTCTGTGCATGCAGGGTGAGTGTCCTCCTGGGGAAAGAAACCAGCCCCATTTTGCCAGGCAGAGACTCGTGAACATCCACAGCTGAGGGAAAAAAAAAGCAGCTCCATGGTGCCTGCCATTTACAAGGCAGGTATTAATCCAGGGTGACCTCATTACAGCTGGTAGCACCTTGCTTAACTCAGTATTTAAATAAAAACAAACAAAGAATGAAACCCAACCCGCATACTTGTGCAGTGACCTGGTGTCAGAAATGAAGAATTTGTCTCCAGACTGATTTAATCATATCAGAAAGATGGGTGCCAGGATTCATTACTGTGACAAAATGTTTATTGGTTAATCACATTATCTGCCAGCTCTCGGGGAGGCTGAGACAGGCTTGTGTGACACGGACCCGCCATGGGGATCACAGGAGCTGCCTCCTGGCTGCTGCTGCTCCACACACGTGGCTTTGGGATGGTCCTGCTGTCCCCAGGTGAGGATCAGCACCTGAAAGTGGCACCACGCACCTCCCTTTACTGCTAATCTGGCTGCTGGGTTTTACCTATTCCCTTCCTTTCACTGTGTGGACGTGGTCTTTTCACCCAAGTGCACAGAAACAGGGCATCAGCAAACAGGTACCACATGACAGAGGGTTTCTGATTCCTTTCCACATTTTTATGTGAAATCCTGTTGCTTCCTGGAGATGAAATCCAAAGTACTTTTTATTTTTGCCAATTCACAACTTTTCCAGGCTAACCCCCATCAAGGTTTGCCAGATTTCCTCCGGTCAAAATAAAAAAATCTGCTTAAGGTATTTCTGAAACATTTCCCATTTTGGTGACAGTCAACAGATATTTGTGTTCTGCTCAGCTCGGATGAGAAATACAGTGAGCAAAGCAAGCTCGTGCTTTGCTCAGCTGGTTTCACTGTGGGTAACACCGAATCACAGAAGGGTTTGGGTTGGAAGGGACCTTAAAGATCATTTAATTCCAATCCTCTGCTATGGGCAGGGACACCTTCCACTAGCCCAGGCTGCTTCAAGCCCCATCCAACCTGGCCTTGGACAATTCCAGGGATCCAGGGGCAGCCACAGCTTCTCTGGGCACCCTGTGCCAGGGCCTCCCCACCCTCACAGGGAAGGATTTCTTCCTGAGAATCTTCCAGAGAAGGGGTAAAATGTCGGCTCCTGCTCCCAGCCGGCAGGAGAGCTGTGTCCCACCAGGAATTCCTGCAGCTGGGGTGCAGAACAGGGATAACTCTCCTACAAACCCTGCTCAACAGAACTGTAAATACACAAACGTTCTCACAGCCCCAAGCTTAGAGCTCCTGTTGTTACCACACATCTTTCACGAAGACATTTAGCCTCGAGCGAAGGACTTCAAATGATGGAGAATCCACCTTTCTGCTGGGTAATTTATTTCAGTGGTTAATTACTCTCTGCTAAAAACATGCACCATATTTCTAGTCTGCATTTCTGCAGCAAGTGCTCTAATGCAAGTTTTAAAATGAGTTCAAATGCGTGCTGGAACAGGATTTAGGGAGTTAATTAATACTGTTTGGATAGCCAGACAGTGGAGACATGTTCAATAAAGCTGACATTTATGTATCACTATCAATTCACAAAGATGAAACACTGAATTCACTTGCAAAGCAACAGGCTTCTGGATTTTTAGACATCTTAGTAGAATTTCAATAAAGCCATAAAGAATAATCTACTTAATTTTCACCAAACCCTCTCTCTATGATGTAAGGGTAGAACAGTTTTATTTCTCATAATTTAGGGGAAAATATTCACTCTGTAATCCCTTGCAAGCCTGAGCTGAAAAATATTTATCTTACTATTTTAATTTTTCTTCTCTCCATGATTTATAAATGCTGCTGTCTCTCTCTAGAGATGGGCATGAGGCACAGATTCCTGACAGTGATTGATTTAAGGGGGAGAGTATGTAACATTTGATCTGACAAGACGAGCACACGCAATCCTTGGACAGATGTACCAGGGAGAGAAGTCATACTTGTATCTTGAACAGAGTTCTGGTCAGATGTTATCCGAGTTCAGATTCTGCAGGAAATTGTTGTGAATATGTAAAGAGAAATAACCTGGTGGGAGAAAAAGTCTTCTCAAGTCCTGCACGAACTGAATAGCTCTGGACAAGTCATTTATGACAATTCTTGGGGTTCACACCTCGCCTAGAGTGAATGGACAGAACTTTTCCATGGTTTCCAAATCAGTCAGAACAACAAATCTGGGGCACTTCCTGAAAAATGCCAAGATGTGCAAGGTTTTCTGCTATCACTGCAAAGACAAATCTCTGCTTCCTCCCCCCACCAACATGCAGCCATCAGAAGAAGCAAGATTTAAAAGGATTTTACATTTCCAGAAAAAAATAACTCACAAATCACTCCTGTGAGCTGCCAAACTGGGTTGACCACTAAGAAAGGCCAAGAACTGGGAGTTTTTTTCTTTCACATGAAGAAAGACGGGAGATATCAGCATTAAAATCAATATAAAGCTTCTAACTCACATCAGTGTGGAAAACTCAAGATTTTTGCCTTTCGTGTTTTGGGTCTTTTCAAATATTTCAGTTCCATGTAATTTGAATCAGCTCAGTTCACTCCGTTCCTCTGGTTTGTTTTGCTTATTTAACCATATTATTATTAGGTTTAAGGACAAATTAATAAAACCAAGTTATTTTATGCTGGAAAAAAGCAATAATCAAAGTCTAGAAATTTACACTTGAATTATTTAAAAAAAAAATCAATACCAATTTTTCCTGTGAATAACTTTATTCATTTTTCATGAACTGAGACATTCCAAATGACATGGAATTTTTTCAAAAATTTCCCAACCAGCCCCAGCAAATGCATCTTTCTGTGTTTGTAAATCCTTCTTGCCTCCTTCTACAAGTACCTGTAGTGCTTCAATGAGCACCTCCTATCTCACCCAATAAATTCAATGTACCTGTCTCTGGCTGTGGGAAAGCTGCAGCATACCAACATGTATCCACGTAAAAATTACTTCAGCAAGCATTTCTCCTCTATTTTACTGTGAGCAACCTGGCAAGCCTTCCAAGGAGCTGACCCTGAAGCAAAACAGATGCACAGAGCCTTGCAACACCTACATCTTCATTTCGTATGTTTTGCTTTTTAGAAGTGTAGGTGTCTAATGAAGCTTGGGAAAGCCACATTTTCCTTCAACTACACACTCAAAGTAAATCAAGAGTGTCGAGTAAAGAGAAACTAATTCTATTTTTCTTGCTTCCAGTAGGAAGGAGAATTGTCTCTCCTCCCCTTCTCGCCCCAAGCAACAGTCTTGGCAGCAAAGAATATTTTTTCATAAAGCATAGTGCAGAAGCATCTCTCATTCACTCCAGCAAATCCTGTTTAATCCTTGGATTTGTATCGTTTGCTGACTAGACTGAGAAATTTGGCTGCATCTAATCCTTTGGCTTCTGAAGAAAAATGGCTTATTTAAATATTTAGCTGCACTTTGTCAATAGCAGCGGGACGGGGGTGATGGATGACAGCAATTATGCCGGGTGCATCTCCATTAACGTGCCACTTTTCCCAGGTATGGAGTCTGCCTCTTGTATGGTTTGTTTAATGATCAGGACTGAGGAGGAATTTTAATGATCCCTCAGCAGCCTGTGCTGACTTGAGGTTGGATTTTATTCACTGGTGTGGGAGTAGCTGGCGAGTTGGGATGATCAG
Organism: Eulacestoma nigropectus; assembly: GCA_013397775.1. Lineage (NCBI taxonomy): Eukaryota > Metazoa > Chordata > Aves > Passeriformes > Eulacestoma > Eulacestoma nigropectus. The sequence goes on from VZTE01004705.1 coordinate 4,977,538, forward strand.
AGCAGTGGATTAGACACATCCTCTGCAAACAAGTTGGCTCAGGCTTCGTGACACCCGGAGCTGCAGCAGGTAAAACACACCAGGAGATAACCACAGGTCCAGCCAGGAGAGCAGGAGCAGCTCCCAATGCTCTGCAACGTAATTTTTAGTCCATCATGTGATGAGAGCATTCTACAGTGCTCACCAAATTTCTGTCAGCCATATATATCTCTCTCATCAGCCATTTTTTATAGGTCTATAGGGAGACAGAGATAGAAAGAGTAAAGACAGACATCCTCCACTCACCTGTATCAGGAGATGCCTTCAGCACCCCAGGGCTGGGCTCAGCAGTGATGTGCTGGTGCCACTGCCATCAGGCAGGGTTTGCTGGGTTCAGAGAAGGACTGGCCAGGATGTATCCATACACATCCCGTTCTCCTGGCTTTCCAGAGGGGGGTGGAAGAGCTCTTATGCTCCAGAGTGGAGCTGCACACATCGCCCATGGCTCTATGGCACACTGAACTGGGCACTGAGGACAAGTGGCACTCTTGGCTCCTCTGGGTGCCAGAAAAAGTGAGTCAAGAATAAATCTGAGGCCATTCCACTGCTTCTCACCCTTGGCATGATCGTCTGTAACAGAGTGGATCCAGTTGTACCTCACTGGCCTTTATAAAGGCAAACACAAAGAGCCTTAAATCAATGACAACGGGAGCCAGACCTACCACAGAAACCTGAATTTGACCTCCAGTTCTTTTCCCCTCTTTTCTCCTTCTGTCTGGGCCAAGGGTCCTGTTCCTGATATTATTCTCTATGTACTGTTCATATGGTTTATATATGAAGAGTGAATTTATTAGACTGCTACTTCTACTGCTCTTCTTTTGCTTTTCCTATGTACCTGTGCAGACACAGACCTCACATGAACCATTTCCTCCTTGGTCAGAGTGGTACATAAGAAAGAAATGTTCTGGATGAACTATTGTATGTTAATATTGCTGTAAAAGATGTGAGGTAAAATGTGACAATCTAGTAAATCCCAGACACTTTGTGTTTCATGTGCATGTGGTGTAAATCTCGGGAAGTCAACAGGGTGCCCAGAGGACAGATAAAAGCAACACAGATATTTGAATGTAATTTCATTCTCAGGTAACAGACACCCTTTTAAAAATATAACATGAACTATAAACTGTATTATTAAACTGAAGAATTGAGGGCTGTCCTGACCACTAACAGGGCAATAACAAAGGATATCTACAGTAGCGCTGGTCTGTCTCTCTGTGGTGCACATGGGATTTGGAGTCACAATAGGCAGCTCAGTGTTCCTGATATATTTTGGAAGGAGGGAAAAAAATCCATTTGAAATCTTCCTCCTCAAAAATACAGGCTGGAGCAGCATCACTTTCCTATCTGTTTCTCCTGCTACAAGGTATCATTTGCATTGGAAAGGTCCCTGTACAGAAGGTGTGATGGGCAGGTTTAATCAGTCAGTCCACAGACCTGACCTCCATCCTCCACCTCAGCTTTCACTGCAAAGAAATACACAGAGGCCACCTTAAAAAATAATTAAAGGCAGACCACACAAGGGATCCAAACAGCTCTGCCATCTATTAATGGAAATGATGGATGCTCTGTATTAACCTTGCTGCGGTTGCAGCCCTACATACAGAGAAAGAAGCGGCCGTATGAGTGATTCAGTGAGGTTACCTCCTGCAAATTGTATTCATAATTCTCTTGTCTGTGTGAGCATATCCCTCCTTCCCAGGCCAAAGGGTTGGACTAATTTAATGCTGCAAGGTTCAGATCTCCATATGCTCCTACAGGCAAAGATGAAGCAGAAAACCTGGAGGTTGGCAGCCACCCTTTCCTGGGCTTTCTGCAGCAGCCAGGGGCTGCCCAACCTTCTTGTGGGATGTAGGGCCAGGACAAGGGGAATGGCTTCAAACTGTCCGAGAGCAGGGTTAGATGGGATATTGGGAAGGAATTCTTCCCTGTGAGGGTGGTGAGGCCCTGGCACAGGGTGCCCAGAGAAGCTGTGGCTGCCCCATCCCCAGAAGTGTCCAAGGCCAGGTTGGACAGGGCTTGGAGCACCCTGGGCTAGTGGAAGGGGTCCCTGCCCATGGCAGGGGTGGGACTGGATGACCTTTAAGGTCTCTCCCCACCCAAACCATTCTGTGATTCTATGACGGCAGAAAGCAAAGCTGGGGATCTGCAGCCTGGCCTTCTCCAGTGCAGTATGATCCCATACACATCCCTGGGAAAGCCCCGGCAGGCCCATGGCTATGGGCATTTTCTAATGGAAGTGGCACTACAGGTGCAGGTCTTCTGCAATTCAGCAGAGATCCTATCTGCTGCAAACCTACCAGAAGTGTGTCCAAAATGATTTACGAGAAAATAAAAGTATCATCTGTATTCTTAAAAAAATTACTTTATGTTTGCTTATACCCCATTTCTTAACTGACAGCGTTGACTTCTTCATGTCACTGGGGTGAGATGAGAGAGAGGGGAAGGGAAAGCAGAGGGGACAGAAGATGGGGAAGCAATCATGGAATATCCTCAGTTGGAAGGGACCCACAGGGATCATCCAGCCCAGCTCCTGGCCCTGCACAGACACCCCAACAACCCCACCCTGGGCATCCCTGGCAGCGCTGTCCAAACGCTCCTGGAGCTCTGGCAGCCTCGGGGCCGTGCCCATTCCCTGGGGAGCCTGGGCGGTGCCCAGCACCCTCTGGGGGAAGAACCTTTTCCTGATATCCAGTCTAAACAACCAACAACCTTTGAGTAATGCCCCAGACCTGGAGAGGAGGAAGAATGATGGATTTCAAGATTGCCATACTTTCATAAGCGTTTGTACTCCCTTGTTGAACATCACCAACTTTTCATCATGGCAGCCGGTGAAGTGTTACATTTCCTTGCCTTTTGCCTACCTACACAGTCTAATTTGGAGTTACCTGCTAACAGCCATTTAATCCACTGCAGAGATTTCCTGCCGTTTTCACTTCTGGAGCAATCATTTGACAACATGTCAAGTGGGAGCAGCGCACAGCCACAGCTGAGAAATCCGCCTGTCCACGGTAAATGTGGGTGGCAGAAGCAGGGAACCTGGAAAGATCCAAAAGAAGGTGGTAATTGCCCAAGAGCAGAGATAATTGAAGCAGATGAGCTTCACATGAACCCGTGCAATTACATTTTCTTGCCATCCACAGCGCGGCTGCCGCGCTCCCTGAGAGAGATTTGGGACACGTGGTGACTTTAAAGCCCAGATCCGGAGGTTTAACTCTGAAGAGCAAAAACATTGTGGCTTTAACTGGGAAGGGTTTAACATGACTGGAAACCGTAAATGTTATGGCTTCCCAGCAGTACTGCAACCATCACTGTGAACACATGGCTGTGACGCCAGCTGTGAGTGCCTGTGCTGGTTGTAATTGCTTTTTTTCCTCCTGGTGTTCATCAACCACCCAACCAACATATGAAGCAGAGGAATTCGCCATATGAGAGGGGGAATCTTGCACAAGATTTGCTCCAGTTTCTCTCAGTGTTGATCTGATACAAAGAGAAACAGCAACAACAGACTACAGGATGTAGAAGCAAGAAAGGATTTTTTGCCTAAAATCTTGGTTGAATCCAAAGTCACAGGGAAAAACTGTGCGAGCCATTTGCCATTTTCCCTAAGGAGCCCTGAGTCTGAGCTCCCTGAGAAGTGCTAGCACAAGGCTGGAAATACAGAACCAATGCCTCCATGTGACTCCAAAGGAGTGGTGACAGCTGGGTTTATAGCTGCTGGCTGCCCATGCTTGGTGTAGCCTCTTCCACCTCTGACCCTTCAGCTCCTGCTGCAGCTCCTTGGGCTGCTCTGTAGCTTCCCTATGACCCCTAAGATCTGCTGCCTTCCACTTCCACCCTCCCTGGTTTGTTCTTGTCTGTGGTACATCTTCGCTCTCTTCCCTCTACCCAATCTTCACCAGGATTCAGCTCCAACGCTGCTCTCAAAGCTGTGACATTAACAGCCCAGAGCTCAGACTGGCTGCACAACACAAATAAGAACCAAACCCTGTAAAATCCATCCCCCTTCCACAGCACATAAAGCAAGCAGTGGCAGACCATAGAATCATGGAACATCTTGAGCTGAGAGGGACCCCCAGGATCACCCAGTCCAACCCCTTGCCCTGCACAGACACCTCAACAACCCCGCCCTGGGCATCCCTGGCAGCGCTGTCCAAACGCTCCTGGAGCTCTGGCAGCCTCGGGGCCGTGCCCATTCCCTGGGGAGCCTGGGCAGTGCCCAGCACCCTCTGGGGGAAGAACCTTTTCTTCATACTCATCCTAAATCTCCCCAGCGGATGACTTTTGCCAGCTGTTCCTGAGCTACCCAGCATAAGGCAGAGGTTTTCCCTTCCCTTCCCTCTGTAGGTTGGAATGACACAGGGAGTGATGACAGAAACCTGAGTGTTTCTGTTTGTATAGGAAGGCAAATGTCAAAGCAGTGGAGGAATTTTTCACACTCGATAGATCCTGAGGACAGAAATGCAGAAAGAGGCTGCCAAGTGATGTGTTTCTTGTTTCCAGGCATGAGCTTTTCCAGGCAGTCTCTGGACCTGCCGGAGGAGTCGTTCCCCCCAACTCCTGCATGAATCTGTGATAATTGCAGTAAAATTCTGGAATTCTCTACATTTTTTTGCCCAATTTTTGTTTACAGATCTAATTTGTATTGAAATACGAATATTGTAGGCTTGGGAATCTACTTTCCACAGCTGATTATTGGAGGGAAACAACACTTTCTTTCACCTCCATTCAAATGAAAGGTTTTTTCCAAGGGGGGAAAGTACATTGACATCCATTCCAGATTTGTTATTCAGCAAACAGTCTAATTCAGGGTGTCAGCTTCCCCGTTGATTTGCAATACAGACTGTGAGACACTGTTATCCTGCTACCATTTACTCTGCACAGTTTCATTGCAGAGAGCTCCTGACCCGACGGAATTTGGCTCAGGAGCTACCGTATGAAAGAAAATATAAGGCAGTGCCTTCAAAGGGAACTTGAAATCGGCCAGTTTATTTTCATTTGTTTAGACGAAAATACTAATGATAGTTTTTCCCAGAAAGCCTGATGGTTACTTATAGATACATTTAAAAGAGGGAGAGAGGTGTTAAAACCAGAGGAATTTATTACCTCGTTGACACTTGTAGGGAAATAACAACAAGTAAAAATGGCTGAAGCTCCTCAGCCCAAACACTTTCACAAACAAGCATTAACATTACAAACACGGCAGGAGGACAGAAGAAGGATCTCACAGATGTGGTATTTGTAATTTCAATTGTGGTATGAGCACTGTTTATGAAGACTTCAACAGATACAGGCCAGAGCTCTAATTTGGACCTTTCATTTTCATGTGGAAATAATAAAAAAAAAAGTTGTTTGTTCTCTCTCTGGCTGCTCCCAGGTACCTTTCAAGCCAGACAGTTATTTTTAACAAGCAAACAGCACTCTTTGTTACAAGAACTTCTGAATGAAGCCCCATTCAAAATGACAAATAAATGTGAGCATCATCTTCTGAGATAATTAGCAGGAAACTTCAGCAACAACTCTTGATTCCTAGAATTTTAATAGCAAGAGTAACCTTTGCAGTACAGGGTCAAATTCCTGGAGGCAGCACTGGGTTGAATTTCTCTTTAATTTAGAGCTACTCATACACAGAAACAAACACCAAAGTCAGAAATTATGGGCCTCCCTCCCACTGATTTTGCAAAGAATGAAAAACCTCATCCACCATCACTGCTTTAACCCTCCCCCAGCACTGATGAAGGTAAAGCTCTGTCCTCCACAGCCATCTCCATTTTTCTCTGCCCTCTGGGACATGATGGTACTTTTCCCAAAACTGGCAGAACACAAGAGCATGGAGCTGTAAGGAGAGCAAACCTTGGGACTGCCCCAAAAGGAATTGTTCGAGGCCAGGTTGGATGGAGTTCTGAGCAACCTGATCTAGTGGAAGGCATGGAGAGTTGGAACAAGGTGATCTTTAAGGTCCCTTCTAACCCAAACCAGCCTTTGATTCTATGAAAAGTAGAGGAAGAATAACCAAGAAAGAAAAAGGCAAATAGTGACATTCATCACGGGGAAAGGCTGGTGCAGCCTTGAGGGACTCATGACAAATTGCCTGGGGACACAGCCCTTGGGGAGGACCTGTTTAGGGCCTGATTGTTACAGAAAGCCACTGCTGAGAAAAAGAACAATTTGGGTTTCTATCATGCCTTTCAGACCCGAGCTATGGCAAAATAACAAGAGATGAGCTGCAGTGTAATTTACAGTTGTAGCAAGCGAGGCAGGTTTTACAGGCACAGCAGCACCTTGCAGCCTGCCTCTGCCAGCAGAAGTGTTCTGCTGAGCAGGAGGACTCTGGATCTAAAGGCAGGAGCAAGGCAATTGGTTCTACTGCCTCTGCCAAGGATGCTCCTCACAATCTGTTTTGTTCTCCGTCGGGACTAAAGCAGGTCCAGCAGTGACAAGGACATGTGCCAGTCCCGCCTCGGAGCCAGCACAGCCAAAGGGATGGGAGAATCCACGTGCCCATCCATGTGTCCTGTCCAAGGCCTAAGAGTCCCCGTGGGCAAACATGTTTAACCCCTGAGAGTGCCCAGCAGCACCCAGGGGAGCTCAGTGAGCTGCAGCTGTGCCTGGGTGGCCCTGCTTGCAGTGACACTGGAATCCTTTCCACGAGTGCTCTTGCCGGGTGCGATGGCTGCAGGCAGCACCGCTTGTCTGCATTTGTAAGGAGGGGCTGCACATTCCCACTGGGCGTGTTTTCCTGGGCTGCCTTCTCCAGCAGCAGACCTGCACGACCTCCGGCTAACCTGCGATCCAAACAACTGTGCTGGAAGGGAATCTGTCCGCAAACTCAGCCTGGGCCGCAGGAAGCAGAGCTACGCATGAATAAAACAAAGCCAATTTGTTATCTCGGGTTAAACCCTTGGCAACTTCAGCAGAGCTCGGCTTGATACGGGGGTTTCGTCAGCCCCAAAGTTCAGGGCAAACATGGCAGAAATATGTGCAAGGAAGCCTGCAAGTCAGGATGATTGGCTCTGTCTTGGATGAGGAGAAATACACAGCCTGTGCTCTGCAGAGGAATGGATGTAAATTATTGCAAGCAAAACCTAGCAGCCTGTTTACAGTGTGTGTTACCTAAATTATGTCAATATTTCTCTCTTTCTTTTTTTGTCAAGCCCTCCTTCACATGCAAACAAATCCCTCTCCCACCCCTCAGCTTTCAAAAAAAAATCAAGGAATGACATATCCTCCTTAAGTGCCAGTCAATCACAGGTTTCAAAGTATAAGTAGAAAAAGAAAATACTCTTTTTTTTTGCTTTTGAAAAGAACACAAAATAAAAAAAAACCTGTAACATCAGACCATCATTAGTGAGTGTTTAATCAGAAACAACAGATTGGCCTTCAATCACCACTAATGACAACTTCTCTGCTGTGAAGTCTGACTCTGCAGGCAAGCACAGGGGAGCTCCCACAGCCTAACAGGGGTTAATTAATACTCTCTGTGACCCGTGATTACATTTGTCCTGGAGAATCACCGTACCTGGCATGTCCAGGGCCATCTCTTATGTTCCTTCCTGAAAGGGAACAAAATTACAATGGATATTCTCTCATGCTTCACTGAGGTAAAGCCAGTAATGAAAGGAGTTGGATTTTGCTACACAATCAGGAGGAGCAGCAATAACTCTTCCCAGCAGCCAGAAAGTTCTGGAGGTATATTGTTTTCTCCAGCTATCTGAAATAAATCCCAGGGGGTAATTACAGAACAGAGAAGTAACACATAAATCCTGTTTAATTGACAACACCGAGAAAAAAAGAAACACAACAAAACACAACAGAGTTTCATCCCTCCTCCTGCACTCCCCACGTTGCTCCTAATGTCTCTGGGACATCTGGAAACCAGGGAGGGTCAGACCCAGAAATCTCAACGTGGATGGGGAATCTGCCTTAATGTAAAACTCTTATGGAAAAGCATCCATCTCAATCCCGGCTAATGGGTTTACAAGGAAAACCAACAGAGCAGAAAACTGGTATCAGCCTAGATTATCTCACTCCAGGACTTCTGACCCCGCAGGAAAGGATTCACAGAAGACTGCAGAGCTGCAGCTTCCACAGCACAGGCACTGAGCAGGGCGTGCTGGTGCCTCACGCTGTCAGCCAGAGCAGGGCAAGCTGGAATGCTCATTCCTGCCCTAACCTGCTGTGCTTCTCTGTCCATAGCACCACGGCCCAGACTCCCAGGTTTTCCAGCTGTGTCCTCCAGGCAGCAAAGGGCCCCAAAGGAAACGGCAAAGATCTGTGTGGTTTTGCTGTCCTGTAATCAGCATTTGACGGCAAACTCCTTGGAAAAAGCTGAGTGCAGTATCTCTTCATCCATCAGTTTATAGTAATCCAGTGCTGGAAGGGGCAGCATACCCTGGGAGCAAGATATCCAGCTTTACTCTCGCTTTTGTCACCGACTTCTGCATGACCTCTAGGGGAGAAAAAAAAAAGATAATGAAAGGGACTGGAAATGCTCCTTGAGCTGTCTGAGCTGGTGGTGAGCTCAGTGTCTTGGAGCAGCCCCAGCATCTGCTCCTGGCACTGCCACCTGAAGGGCAGCACTCGGTGCTCGCTCGCTGCTCCTGGTACACGAGGTCCAGAGCAGAGGGAGGCCCTGAGCAGAGGCCAGAGCATCTGTTCAGAGCCCCACTGCTGCACTGCCACCTCTTAAAGCACAACTGGAGTGATGCAGAGGGACTTCTTACGAGAGCACATAGTGGCAGGAAAAGGGGTAATGGCTTCAAACTGAGAGTAGGTTTAGATGAGATATTAGGAAAATAATTCTGTACTGTGCAGGTGGTGAGGCCCTGGCAGATGCTGCCCAGAGAAGCTGTGGCTGCCCCATCCCTGGAAGTGTCCAAGGCCTGTCCATGTATCCATCATGATCTAAAGCTGATCCTTTTGCTTCCTGCTCTTTGGCTCAGGGATATCACTGCAAGCTGCTGTGATAACAAAATGTCCTGCCTTGTGCTGCTGCCTGTGGACAGAGCAAGGCCAGGGTGAGGAGAAACACCACCGCCCTCTTATCCACAAGGAGCAACTGCTCCCCACTCCCAGCTCTGCCTCTTCCTTCTCCCAGTTGTCCTAAGAAGATGAGTAAGACACCAGACAGGAACACACATTTCCATTACTCTCATGCAGATGGCTTTTACAGACATAGAAAGCCAAAAATGTCCTTAAAATACATCACCATGGAAGCTGAGAGACAACACAAAAATCTGCTGATGCCAACATTGAACTTTAACCACTGGGACCCTGTAGAGTTCTCTGCTCAGCCTGCAGTGCCCCATGGAAACCACCCAGGTCCAAATGACGGTGTCATTGTCACCAGCCTCCCACCAATGTGTTTCATGCCAGCCTGGCCCCACAGACAGTTTACTGCAGAAAAAACTTCATAATGTCATTTACACTTCCCTGAGTGCCGGGGATCCAGCAGCACGTGCTGCAGTCCAAGCTTTTTGCTGCTGCAGAGCAGCTCCGTGGGGCTGTGGAGGAGAATGTCACCCCCACCAGCTTGGGATTGTCTTTGCCTCCCTGTCCCAGCTGGCAGAGCCAGCCCTTCCCCTCACAGAGATGTAACCCGAGTATCAGTAAATCAGGATGTCACCGCTGATACCCTCCAGACCTGTGAGCAGACTTCTCCCTCCAGGGCTGTGCAGAGAGGTGTTGGCAGCAGCTGTCACTCGCTTTTGTTACTTCACTGTGGAAGATTGTGGTGCTTAGAAAGAGCAGAAACCAAATGGCAGGGTAAAGAAAACATCTGGAGCAGGAATCAGTGAGCCTCCCTTCTTTCTCTCTGACACAATTCTTCCTCACACACTTTTATTCTTTTTTAATTTGATCACCGGATTTGAAAACACAAAGTAAAAGTGAAATTTTGCATCATTTCACAAAGTCAGTGCGATGATGTGTGAGCTTTAGAACTTCATGGAACAGGAAAAGAGCCCCAGCAAGGCCTGAGGGCAAACAGGGCTCCTCTCTCAGTTTCTCCTCCACACAGTGATACAGTGAGACAAGAATATTGCTGATTACCTGATTATGGGAGGATACCAGAGCTCTCCTGCCGTTCCTATGAAAACCCCAGTGCACTTACTGTCCAGTGGATCCATTTTGTATTTCTGGGAGGGGAGGATGGAGAGGGTTTTGATTATTTTTCTTCCCATTTACATGTCAGACTTGGCATTAAAGATTAAGAAGAGGGTCAGGTTCCCAGTGCAGCCCCAGGTCATTGTGCAGCAGCCCAGGGACAGACCTTTCTGCTGGGGAGCACTGAGGGATGTCCTGCCCACTTCCCTTAGGCTCAGATTTGGGACAGGAGGGGCCTCAGGATTTTCATTCCAAACCATTATCAGCTTAAACCCATCCCCTCACACACTCATTTAGCTTTAAATGTGTATATATATTGCTGTATCTAGGCTGCACCAATGCAGTTCTTCTTTTGTGACCAAACATAAGTTTAACCTTCTGCTGATTCTTGTAGCATCCTCTTTCCCTCTCGCTTTGCTCTCTCCTCCTCTTCCCTTTCATCTCTTTTAATTCCCATTTCTATTTATTTTTCACTGTTCTTACCTCTAGTTTATGCACTGAATGCACCTTCCTTGGTCAGTGTCTGGGTCTGAAAGTTCTGAAAGCCAACTCCTGGATTCTGGGAAGCTGCGCTACCATGGGTTCTTTTGGTAAAGCCAATGCTCTCAAAGGGGCAGCTTCTCTTTCATTAAAGCAGTTTGCATTGTATTATCCACATTTGCATTCAGACACACTTACCTCGATCCTAAAGCACAGGTGTACTTGGGAGCAGATCAACAGTGTGTTTTTAAGTAGTTTAAAATACAACAATCATAAAAATTCCAGCAGTTTTGGGAAATAGTCCTGCTGGGTTTTCTGCTCTACACAGTTGTGTACACGGGGAGTCCCAGATTGTTTGGGATAATGGCCCAAGACTTGTAAAAGAGCCGTCACAGTGGTGGATCCCGTGGTTTCCAGTGAATTAAGCAGTCACTTTGATTATCCCTCTTTCAGTTAGTGCATCTAAAAGGGTTGGGGAAAAAATTATCCAGCATCCAAATCCTTCCATTAAACTGTTTTGTGAATCTAGCTCTCAAACACGGTTGATGAAACGAAAGCTTTTATTACTGTCCCTATACCCCCTTCCTTCATCCCTAGGACATCCAGAATGGAGCTCACAACACCCGCTGCCTGTTTTAGGTGTTTGCATTCGTGTGGCACAACCAGTGTTTGAAAAAAACAACAGCAGCAGCAACGAAGCATAGCAAGGCAAATTTTCTGGATACTATCATGCCCCTGGTTTTGTACAAGCAAAAAGAGGAAATTACATCTACATTTAAACCTAACCTCAGCACCCCAGTCAAATTGTAATTTTTTTTGAGCATCCTCTGAAAGTGCACCTCGAAGTCCTGGACACACAAATGGGTTTAACAACCTCCCTTTCCACACTGGTGTGAGCCATGTCTGCTGTGAACACACACAAATCCACACTGGAAAGTGCTACAGGACCAGGAGCCTAAAAGAGAAAAAGGAAAAGCAGAAAGTTGGAGCACAACCAATTTCAAACCGAGATGGATGGTGCTCTCTGCTCGCTCGAGACGCAAGGAAAAAATCTCAGAGATTAATTTGTGAAGGCCCAGCAGGAACTGTGCATGCTGGGGATTGTGGAGGAAATAAAGTATATAAAAATACAGCTTTACTGTGAGGCGAGAGGGCCAATAAATCAAAGCGCATTAGCAAATATCAGCTGTATGAATAAATTGGCAGAGCCATTATGTTGTATCTGTTTCATGCAGCTGAATGCAGATGGAGCCAACTTCATTTCTGCTTGGGAACTGCTGGTCACAAAGTTTAAGTCACACAGGTTTTCCTGAGGGGAAAAAAACCACCCAAAACAGCTTTCATACCTTAGCCGGCTGATTGACTGAAATATGATCGTTTATATGAAACCATACAAACCAAAATAATAAATCCTACTCCAGAGTCACATTTGCTTTCAAGTTCAGTGCATGAAAATACCCCCAGGATCCTGGTCTGGCCTTTTCCCCATTGCCCCATTTTGCCTTCAGGAGAGCACAGAGCCACCCAAGTGCTATTTGTGAGCTTTTGGGATGCAGCAATAAGTGAGCGTGAGAAGCTGATGGCAGGCAGAGAGGGAAGGGCTGAAGGTATCTCCCCTCGGGATACAGGGAGCAAAGCCCAGGTGCTGCAGGCAGGTGAGACACAGCACACACATCTTCCCCAGAGGGAGAGGGTGCAGAGAAATCCTTACACTGACTGCCCAGGGAAGTGGTCAAAAACCATGGATCTGTGACACTTGGGGACACGGTTTAGTTGTGGGCCTGGCAGTGTCAGGTTAAAGGTTGGACTCAAGGATCTTACAGGTCTTTTTTAACCCTAATGGTTCTACAACTCCTTAGTACAGTGCAGATGTGATGCTCCTACCCACAGCTGGATGAGACAAAAGTATGTTTTGTTCCATTTTCTGTTGAATGATCAACTATTAAAGCATAGTTTTGTGGCATTCAGGTGGAGAAAGATCACTTACAGATTGTGTTTTTTATAAATCCTGCAGAAATACTACAGAGACAACACAACTGAAAGCACTCAGAAGCCTCTGTCCTGCCCTTTCATATTATTGTTTGCATGAGGTTGATTTTTTTTTCCAAGACTGCTGACTCTCTTCTGGGAGTTCATTTAATTATACTCATAATATTATTTCAGTAGGAGCATTATCATTCCTATACTACAAAATTACTTGATCAAAAAAATTTGTTTTAAGTCTCCACAGACTGCAGCAATAAAGAGGAGATGTTCCATCCACGCCCTCTCCAACCTGGGCACCAGACAGAGGGAGTGAAAAACATGAGAACTCCCCAGCTGGTTTCTTGATAATGATTTTAACACTGAAAACGAACAAGAACTTGTGGAAAATGGAATTATCTCCTCTGGGGGAGGAGAAAGATTTAGGTTCGCTACTTCTTGGATTTGTTTTGTGAACTCCAAGGATCAAAAAGTGGTAGTCACTGCTGAAAATCTTCTTTCTGAATTCCAGCCAAAGCCCTTCCAAGGGGAGCACTCTGCAAGCAGTGGGAGGAGGAGTATTGTGACGTGTCACAAGTTTATTAGGAACCCTGCAGTGCTGTCCCAAAATGCTACAGGAGGGAGGCTCAGTGCTTGGGGAACTACATTGGGACTTGAGACTAATTCCCATCTCCCTCCAAATCCTCATATAATTTGAGAGAAGTCCCTCAGGCAGGCTCACTGTGCCTCAGTTTCCCTTTGGAGAGGTGTCCCAAGGATAACTAAGTTAATGAGCTGTTCAAAGGAAATATGGATAAAGACCACCTAAGAAGTGAATTAGAAGCATCCCCACAGCTCTGTGTTGGTGTAATTGCGGAACACCAACATATTTTTAAATTAGAAGAAGAAAAAAACAAGTTTCCTTTTTCTTAGAGCATCACTTGTGGGCATTTCTGGACCTTCCCCTACAACATTAACTAGCACCTAGAGACAGGCTGAGCTGATAAGTTCAGCTCTGGAGGCAATGTTCCATAACATCCTATTTGCTAAAGAAACACAGGGATTTCAACCCACACTTGTAGGGATAGCAGGGAAATGGTTTTTTAGCAACAGCAATGCAGATTGCTACTGTCACCAAAAAGCAGCTGCGAACACATCATTCAGGATGTTGTCTTTATTTTCTGAGGGCCTGGCCAAAAAGCACGGGAAGGCCATCAGGAGCTCCCCAGGGCACAGAGTCACCTCACATGACACTTGCCACCTAAACAGTTGGTTAAGTCTCCCAGGCTCCTTCAGCAATTCATGGAGAGGGAGAACCAGACCTACCTGGACGTGCCCATGCTCTGTGAGCATCAGAGAACCGGCTTGAAGCAGGTGCCACACCAGGGGCTCCCCTGGAGTTTGAATACATTGCTCATGCAGGCCCTGGACATTGAGTCTTCTTTCCATTATGGGTCATTCCTGCAACCAAAAAAAAAAAA
>VZTE01004705.1:4991657-5210477 GCA_013397775.1 Eulacestoma nigropectus
AAAAAAAAAAATAGAAAAAAGAAGAGCTCTGAGCAAGAATGTACCAAATTTACCTTTCCCAGCTCTGTGAAATACATGGCAGGCTGAGTTGCCTGAAGCAAACCAGTTTGGTTTAATACCCACTGAACACAGGTACATTCAGGAAAAGCAACGGTTCCATATATTTATGTCTGACCATTTTTATTTTATGCTGGCATTCAGCACAGCAAGAGATCAAACCCTTTATTTCGTGCCTTTTTGTGCCTTGAAAAAAATTTTGGCAGAATTTACATGTAAATGCTTCCTGAGAGCAAATATTGTGTTTACCACCACCTTAAGCTGAATCTGTTTTCAAGGGTGCTACTGCAGCCCCTTGTAAGAACCCACCTCTGAGTACTGCAAACACATCTGACACAGAACAGTGCAGAGGTCCAGGAGTTACTCAGCCTCTAATGTGTGAAGAACCATCACATCTCAGGTGGGAACTGCTCATTAAAGCCTCTTTCTTCTGCTCATATTTGCTGTTTGCCCTGTGCCATTAACGAGCTGGCAGTGAGAAACGACCCTTCACACCCTGAACGGAGTCTTCTCCCTGGGGATCGATAAATAGCAAGCGAGAAGACACAGACTTAGACAAAGACCCTGCCAGATCCAAGGCAAATCCTCTCCCCGGAGGGCTGAGTGCAGTCAGACCTCAGCCAGGAGCTCCCATCCAGCCATTCCAGGGGCACTTTTATTCCAATAGCTGGTAGCACCGAGCCATAAGGAGTCTGTCACACGTCAGTAGAGTTTGCAAGTGCTCCTTTGGGAGGGCAACTTGCACAACAGCCTTGGTTTATTGCTGCTTCCTCATCCTGGTTTTATTTCTCTCCAAAGCACCACTTCATTCTTTAGATTAGAAAAGTATATTTTTAAAATAGCCAGAGCACTTTGCCCTCACCCGGTGGCTCTCACGTGTTGTGCTGTGAACTTTGCAGATCGTTCCTCATTTCCTCAGGGAAGGTGCAACCTCCACTCTGAAACCTTTTCTGTTTCTTTGCTGGACGTGTGGCTGCCTGGACAAAATTGCTTCAAAACCTGGGGCCTTTCAGCAAAAGTGGGGTTGGGCAGAGACAGGGAAGCTGTGCAGGTGCAAAGTCAAAGCCAAACATCCTCCCCTGTATTTCCCCGGATGGAGCCAGTGACCTTTCCATGGGATAGAGCCTGTGCTTGGTCCACTGCAGTTTAAGGACGTGTCAGGTGCTCACAATTCCTCCTCCTGCCACCACCACAGGCACCTGTGGCCTATTCCACCCTTTGTGCCTGCAATTTGAACTTTAGCTTCTGGCACCTCACCCTAACCTGAGTGAATCCCCCGCACCTGGGCACCAGGGGGCTGGCCTGGGGTCCTCTTCTGGTACATGGAAGGGCAGCAGCACTGCCAAACCCACTGATGCTTGTGACTGAAGTCGTTCTCTCTCCATGGGGACACACAAGAGGAGCCCAGGTCAGTTCATCACAGCCCAGCTCAAGAGCTGTTGTTTATCCAGTGACTGAAAAACAGCCCTGGTGGCCCTGAAAGCATCAATGTCCTTAATTGCTAGCAGCAAAAATATGGCTTTCCTCAACCTTGCTCACGTGCTAACCTGAGCTTATGGCTGAACACAACTCTCAAGGGCAAATCTTGCTCAATACAAAAACTGCACAGGAGAGGGAATGCAGGATCTTCCCACAGGAACATTGGTACCTCAATTTTCCTGAGCAGCTCTGTCCATTATCAGTGATTTTTGTCATCCACCAGCCATCTTTGCCACACTGTCTACATTTCCATCTTTAGGAAACCAAACCACCACATGGCACAACTGAGATAATGAGGAGACCAGCTGGAATTCTTGGAAATAAAAAGTGTTTCTAATCAAAATAAAAATATTCCATTTTTAGGAAGCCTGAAAATTCGAACAATATGAAAGAGAAGTTAGACTTCCCCCCCGTGTCCTGGTTTTGGTTGAATGCTGTTTGCACTACCCCACTTCAAATATCAAGTGGGACAAAAAAGTCACTTGAAGGGAAAGTTTAAAATAGTAAAACATTTTTAAACATCATAGTATTCTGATTTCTCTTCTAATGAATAATTCTTTGTGGATTGAATCGTTTGGCAAAGATTTTTGCCAATCAGCTTTTGCAAAAATGGAAATCTGCTCTTTTAAAGTGTTTTGATAAAAAAATTTTCCTTTGCCAGCCAAGGTCACCGTTCTCAGAACTGCAATTTGTACTGTCCTCTTTATAGGACACTGATCTCTCTGCTACATGTATTAGAACATACACACTTCATAGGTTAATGAAAAAATGTAATATTGGTTTCAAATACTGTTTCCCAGGGAATTGCCTTTTGATAGAAAGGAATTTGATAAATTCCCAGGCCCACATAGGCACTGCCCACACAGGGAGGGACAATTGCAGTGAAACCCCATGAACAGGAGGTGACTGTGAGCAGCCATAGGCACCAAACTGATATTCCAGGGCTGTCCCAAAAGTGCTCCCTCTCCACGAGATATTAACTCAAGGATGGCCCCTGATGATAAAAGGACAAAATCATTCTGAGCCTCACCTCCCAACCAAACTCCAGGTGTGCCTTAGAATATTTTGCTTTTCTATAGCACTTTCTTTTCTGTTAAGTCAAAATCTCTAATTTTTATTGTCTGTCTTAAATGGCTTTTCATGCTTCTAAGTGATCTTCGATTTCTGTGGCTTCTCTCAGCTCTGGTCCAGAGGGAAGATACCCAATTCTTGTATATTTTTAGTGTAAATCAAGAGCAATCCCCCTGAAGTCAAGAGTGCATAAAAGCAAAGCGAGAAGACAATTAAGTCCTGCTGTTAATGAAGTGCTTTGGAATCTCTGGGAATGGAAAGGTGTTATATAAATCTAAGATATTATTTATTAGTTTATAATAAATCCACGTGGCATAGTAATGCACACACAAACTCTAAATACAGACAGAGGTCAGTATGTTGTGCGTCTCTTTTCCCTCTCTCTCTGGAGAGCTATGCCTTGTATAACAAGAAACGAGTAGCAAAATAAAAAAAATGTGTAAGGGCCAATAAAAACAAGCTGCTTTTTAGCCCTTATAACTCGAAATTGTGTTTCAATGGCATCTTCACTTAATACTTCAATTTTTTTCTCGCTTTGCAAGTCCACGGAGTAATGACAGCCCATAACAGAGAGCTTCAGTGCTAATTTCAGAATGCCTGAGTCAGCCACTTATCTTCATTTATCCTCTTCTGCTGGAATCTTGTTGAAAAAAAAAACCCAAACCAACTGCAATTTCATAATCCTAAAATAAATGGACACACACACTCCCTCTGCTTATGCTTTGCTGAAAATTAACTTTCCTGTGCTATTCTCCTGCAATTTCTTGTTACTGCCTTTATTCCCAGCCACATTTAGTGCCAGCAGTCATATTGGTCTTAATGTTAAAGCTGTAAGAGTTCCTATTCATTGACTAAATCATGCTTTATTTAAAGATTACAGAATGTCAAACCCAACAGACCTTTCCCTTCACAGTAGTTTGCAGCTTGTTGCCCAATCCTTGTGGTGTCACGTCTTGTTTTCCAGGGGGGAGATCTCCATATTAATTGTGTTTTCTTCCAGAATAACACTAATCCAGCCCAGGATTTCCTAAGTGATCATTAATTAGCAGCAGACACTGTGGGTGTGTCTGTCTGTGGTGGCTACAACCCTTCCATTGTGGTAATTAGATGGACAGCACAAGTTCGAGAATGGTCTTCCAGCTCCAGCTCAGAAATCACAGAATCACAGACTCTTTTAGGTTGGAAAAGGCCTCCAAGATCCTTGAGTGCATCCATTAACTCACCCTTGCCAAGCCCACCTCTGACCCCTGTCCCCCAGTGCCACATCCACGCGTGCTTTGAGCACCTCCAGGGATGGAGCATGCCAGTGCTGGTGGAGCAGCCACCAAGCCTAAGAGAATGAGCTTTTAAAACAGGAACCAGGCTTTTCCTGGCCTCAGACACTGCCTGGGGATGGTGACTCCAGCTGGAACCACAGTTTGAGGAATTTATGGCTGCAGGCAGTGGCCATGAGAGGGCTGCTCAGGGTTCTGTGGGCAGTGGTGGCCGTCACCTCCTCCTGGGTGCACAGATGGCACCATCAGGATGCTGATGGCTCCTTTGCTGCTTGAGGACCGAGGGTTCACTCGGCACAGAGACTCCAATCTCCCCTCTACAAATGCTTTACACATCTGCCAGGTGACCTGGGAAAAGCAGCACTGGAAACTGATGTTTTAGGGTAGTTCTGTGCTTGGCTGACAGGAGTGTGTTGGGTTAGGATGAGGAAATAATCCTTCCTTGTCTGGAACAGGTTGCCAGCAGAAACCAGCGGCTTTTCTTGTGTGGGTGCATTTTGTTCAGGACAGTGGGGTGACAAAAATTCAGCCACGGCCATACACGGCTTTTTACATCAAGCTGGGCTGGAAGGGAGCCCTGGGGGTCGCAGCTCAAAGCAGATCACATCAGAGCACGCTGCTCCTTGACTTGTTGGGATGGGATGGTCTCCAGAGATGAAGATTTGAAAACCTCCTGACTACCCTGGAGTCCTTTGCAGGACCCACACCACTGCAGCGAGGCTGTTCCCACACTCTAGAAAACAAAAGATGATTTACACAGATGATCTCTGTCATTCAGACAGCCACAAATGGCCATGGGAGTGCCAGAGACTGATGCAGGGACACAGCAGTGCAGGCTGCCCAGCTTTGCAGGAGATGTGGGCACTAAACCAGGCAAATGTAGAAGAACACTGACACACGAAGGCTGCAGGACAGACAAACGACTCACTTGGTGTAACTGAAGGTTCAGAATTTGCCTCCTTGTTGGGAGCAGTTTGAACCTGATGAATCTTTGAGCTGCCACTCTATATTCAGGAGAGTCAAACAACTGCTGGGATGTTTTTTTTCTCCATGCCCTGCACTTCTGTATGTGTTAATATTTACTGTGCATTCTGGAAATTGCTTCCATCCTGCATTCTGTTCAGATAACAGCAGAGCAGAGGAGACATATGCTGTGCTGACAGCAAAGAGATTGTTGGAGTTTTCTTAAAGCTGGTGAGGAACATAGCAGCAGAAGACAAATATCTTCCCCTGTGAGGAGCTGGTCCCCTCAGAGCACAAACAGCTCTGCACCAGTCTGGGTTATGATTTGATCCTCATTTTAAACCAAGCACAGGGTTTATAGTCCTGCCCATCACTGGATTAACACATTCCTCGTCCCTCTATGCAGGAGCAGCTTTCCCAGCAGTGTCTCCAGTGGGGCTCTTTCCCATTGGAATCTGTGCAGGCTGATGCTGAGCTGGATGCTTTGTGGATGAATTAAAAGCCTCTCCATGTCTACCCCATTTCTGACCTCTCCTGTGAGATGAGGGCCATTTTCTGAACAAGAATGATTTTTTTCCTTCCCTGCTCCCCAAAACATGTTACCCATTACTGCTTTGAGTTCTGCTGAAAAACAGCAGCTGAAATCTCTGTAACTCTGGCCTAAACTCTGATCAAATTTTATTTTAAAGCAAGGCTTAAGTACAACAGTGGCAAATGGTTGTTGTAACCTTTCTAGCGGGAATTCTGTGCTGCAGATGCCTTGAATGTTGCATTAAGAGGAACCTGGAAACAAGACACAGTATTCATCACTCAAGTCTCCATAGCTCGAGATGATGGGTATTGAATGAAACAGAATCACACTGTCATTAACAGAAATTAGTTCGAAGGGGTTGGAATCAGGCCCAAGATGAACTCTGCAATATTTTCAGCTTTGAAGGTGACCTCTCAAAGTTGTTTTTTTTTGTTTCGTGTTTGTTTTTATCAGAGCACAAATGCTCCTGGATTTCAAAAAGCTGCTGCATCAGATTTGGCTGGCAAGCAGGAAATAGGGAATTGGAAATTTGAACTGTTTTAAATATCACCTTTTATGATATATGGTCTCCAACAACACACTGTCTTTCTGTAGAGTCTTCTGTGTGTGGCCCTTAAATCCCTCTCCATAAATAAAACCATCTGTCTCCTTTGAACTATAGCAGCTCTAATTTAAAAAGCCAGTATTTGCCAATGTCTACAACTCATTAGCTCCAAAGCTGTGAAAAACTTCCCTATCTGGCTCTTCATTCAGCAGGCTCTGGCAATCCCTGTGTTTTAAAAATTATGCCTGTTAGTTGTAAACATCCATTTTTATGAAAGATGTGTTTTGCTTTGGATATCAGGTGAACTGAAAGGTAAAAGTGAGATTAGGAGCAAAAGCTGAGCACTCAGCCTCCAGTCTGAAAGGAAAATCTCACTTGGGGATCTACCTGGACATCAGTGCTGGGACAGATAAACTCTTCACTTCCAGTTGTGGTGAAAGTGCAGCTGAGCAAAGCCCTGCCCACACCACAGCCCTGCAGGCTCCTGCTGGAGCTGGGGAATGTGACCTGGAGAATTTCCTGCGTGCTGCAGCAGGGTTACGGATGTTGACTGCTGGGATTGCAGCTTGCTCGAGTGCTTAAAAGTGAAGCGCAGGAAAGGAAAGCAAGGCAACATCCAGGAGAGCCACAGGAACATTGTCAGAGTGAGACCTCAAAAGATCTAGGAGTCCGCTGCAGTATTAACTCTGTTACCTGTCAGGTGCGATTGTGATCAGTGCGATCTCTACAAATAAAAGAACAAGGCTCAGCTTGTTACACGCTACCAGTCCCCAAGTTAAAAAAGAAGGAACCTAGTTTGTGCAAAATGCATTTTTATTTCCCTGCGTTTGGTAAAGTCTTTCAGCTGGCACTGCTTTTAGCAAGGGGAAAGAGGAGGTGTGGGTGAGCACGCACTGCCTGCTGAACCCAGGAGTCCAGGACAGATAGGTGAAGTACAGCTCATTCATCACGTAAAGCTCGGCAAGGAAGGACAGGCTGGGCTTGCCTGCCTGTGTTGTGCCTCTTCCCTCTGAAACAGGGATTTCTATCTCTAGGGCTGTTAATACAGCACCTTTTAAAGACAGCAAATTCTCTTTAGAAATAGGGAGATAATGAGGCCATTTCCACTCAACACCGCATTTAGATAGAAAAACAAAACAAATAATGCTGTCAAGATTTATAGCAAATACATTACAAAGGGCAATAGAACATTTGTATAAAGAACTGAAATGGACCCGCAGTAGAAAACACACTTTACTTTTATGACTTTTACTTCAGGGCATGGAAGGCACCTCATTAATGATTAGAGGGATACAGATGAGGCATAACAGTCTGTATATCCTTATAAATGATATACAGGGAGAGCTAAAAGAGAGCAAATTACAGTCTCCACTGCTGTGCTTTTTCCTCTTCACCTCTTTCTTTGTCAGTCTTCCAGCTGAAAGAAGGAATTAAAATTTATATTGACCAACTGGGTATTAACTTAGTCAAAAAACTAATCTCTTCTAGTAGGTGGCACAGATAGCTGGTCTGGACTAGAGCATCTGGAAATGCAGTAGCCTCTTGTAAACACCATAAACTCTGTTTTTAAACCACTGAGCTGTGTTTCCTGGCAGGAGCCAGCTCAGAGCTCACCTCCGTCAGGTCCTGCTGAGAGGCAAGTGACGTAATTAACTCATTAAGTCACAGCAGCTCGGTCTCTTTGGATCACTTGACCTTATGCTAAAAGACAACCCATTCATCAAAGGCTTGTCCTCCTTGTGCACAGGCGAGGAGGGGAAGGTAGGAAGAGGGAAGAAACAATGAGCAAAAGGAAAATTAAGTGACTTACTCAAGGGCACAAGGAGTCTGCAGGGCCAGCAGGGCTGAGCTCAGCGCTGAACGCCAGCACTGGGACTGTGCGCCAAGAAAATGCCTTCCCTAATTACCAGGAAAATGCATGTTTGACATCAGGAGGTAAAACACTGTTTTCCCTTCAAGACAGAGGAAAGGGCAGTGGTGGCTACTGGCCTTGGCTGCACTGACAGCTCAGAGTTTGACCAACGTCCCCAGAACAGAAGAAGGGCTAGCAGAAAAGTCTTGTTTCTTTGCGGTGACAAACACTGAAAGAGAGTGCTTTTCCAGTACAGGGCTTTCTCTGTGGTGGAGACATGAGCAATTCCTGCCGCAGAGTTGACAAGTCCCAGCAAGGAAACCAGGGCAGATAATCTAGGAATATTATGCAGAAAGAAAGAAGAGAGTGACTCTTTCCAGCCATGGCATCACTGCAGAACTGAAAGGGAAGAAGCAGAGCTGTTCTATCCCTCCTCTGTGCACCAGTCTCCAGCTGTGGGGTTTGGGTGGTCCAGACGTGACTGTTAAGGAGGTTAATGGAGTCCTGAGGCTGCTCTAAGGCAGCACAGGAGACAGCCTGGGCAGCCTGAGCCTTGCATTTCCCTCTGCAGTTCCCTTGGCCTCCAGCACACAGACAGACACACAGCCTGAGGTCGGTGCATCCCTAGGGCTTCTGAAAGCTGCTCTTGTGAAGACACCTTGTGATTTCAGAGCCGACTTCTCCTCTCCCTTGCCGTGTAATTCTCTCTTTATGGAGTTCTTACCTTGGGGGAAATGGGTTTTATTGCAAAGTCAAAAGGTAATTTTTGCATAGACTCTATTACCTGTTTATAATTAAAACCATAAAATCCCTTTGTAACACGCTTAATAACTTCCCCCACACCAGAAGAGGTTTGCATAAAAAGAGTCATTAAAAGTACTCACAGCTAATGCTGGAAAATCAAGAGAAACATAGAAAATGATTGAGACTTATTTCAGCATTTAACAATGGGCACTTTCCCCCATTTATATTAATAGTTCAAAGTGACAAAAAAATTGCAGATCAATCCCAGCCTTTCTGGCCCTTCTCCTCTACTTTTTCCTTCTTCCAAGAGACCTCCTGCCCAGCAGATCCAGGGACTTACCAAGGCTGAGAGTGTGAGTTGTGGTTAGCAGCTGGGATTTCTGACCTTGAGAACGCACTGAGAAGTTCAGCTCCAGCAGTTCCTATGAGCTCCTCCTCGTCCTGTTTGCTTGTCTTGACCTCCCACCTTTCCTGATCATGCGAGTAATGTGAGCAGCGAGCTTCAATTCCTCCACAGTTTTCTGTCCTTTGGGACCACTGAGGCTGAAAGGTGTTTTGGGCTTCTAAAGGCTAGTAAAATATATACAGTTGAGACACTGTAAGCAGGAAAATGTGACCTTTAAAACAAATGGATATAAAATTAGGCGTTTTACTTTGCAGTAACCACTGGCTCAGTCTGAACTGGGCCTGGGGCAGTCAGGGGCTTGGGGGAGCTGCACTGGTCCTTCCTCAGATCTTGAGAATCAAAACAAGCAAGGAAAATTACAACAACAAAACAACAAAAGCAAACAAATAAACCCTACCTGCAGCAACCCAAAACCTACACAGCAAAAATAAATCCTTAACAAATCTCTAGCAATGTTTTTAAAACCAGGCCATAGGTATAATCCAGGCAGTTTGACCTACATGGATTTATGACCTACAGGCATCTCAAACAGACACCAAAGCAGCTCTGCCCTACAACCATCCCTATGCTGTGTTTCATTGTCAAACAAGCTTATCTTCAGCTCAGATTTCCAGCCTGTGTTTATGCTTTTTTTTCCCTTAGCCTAAATAAAGTCCTCATCGTCAGGAGTGCTCGATAATGTCACCTTGGCAGAAAATTATGTGTGCAAATGAGCTAAAATTGGATAAGTGAAGTGGTAGCACAGTGGAGGTCAGTCCCTGCTCACGCCAAGTTCATGGGTTAATAGGCAAGTGTCAGCATTCCACACCTCTGCAAAGGAGGGGGATCTATGGGAGCCTGGAAAAGTTCAGTCCCCTGAGAGCCTGGTTGAAAACAGATCTTAGCTTTAATAGAGGCAGAATGAGCAGAGAGACTCCTCGAAGTCAGGAAGTTTGGAGCCATAATTTGGGGAACAATGCCCTCTGAACGTTGCCATGCTCACAGCCGAACAACCTGTTAAACTACAGAACTGTTAGCAGCATCTTATTTCATCCCCCCCTCACTAAGCACTGTTTTCCTTAAATTTACATTCTCTACTCACAATCACGCCTCCAACATCTCTTGAGTTTTTCTGTAAATCATTTCCAGCCCAAAATGCTGACTCATGGGGGAACTGAGGTTAAAGAAACTTTATTTATGTCAGAGGAATTGATCCCTTGTAATTTAAAGCCTTCCTCCACCACTATTTATTTTCTGCCTCTTGCTTCACGCCTTTGTCCCACATCTGGGCCATGGCAGGTGCAGAGCCATGTATCTGTCAGAACAGCAGAGCTGCCTCATTGCTCATTTTTGGCCTCCTTGACCTTGCCTGCTCACCTCCCTTTATTAATACAGTTCTTCAAAACTTCTGAAAAAGGAAAATATTCCCCCTTGATGCCCTTCCTCATTTAATATAATAGCACTTTTAATGGTTCTTTCAAGCTGTAGCAGCCTCTCAACTCTCTCGTCCTGTCACCTTCTCCCTTCTTTCTTCTTGATCCCTTTTTTTTTCCAGATGACACAGAGTCCACGTCTCTCTAGAGCTCCTGGCCTTTTAGCTTCATCCTTATGTCACTTTGGCATAAAAATAACCATCTCCATGATAATCCCACCTGACTGTTTACTTCATTTGGGGGCTGGGTGACTTCAAACCTCCTTCTAGCACATCTCCATCCCTGCAGGAGTGTGGCCAACAGGACCTGTTTAATCGCTCAGCCCCCTTCATGCAGTGTCTCCTACCACAACTGAGGGTTTCTTGATTTCATGCTGCTCTCTGTGGCCCTGAGGACCTTCTGCTCCTGGGATAGAAACCTTTGTGCCACCTTGCACAGCGGTCCCATCCCCTCAGACTCCAAGGGGAAGTCAGCTAACAGCTGTTGGCTGTTTAGCATCATCCATTCACCCCACACAGGACCCCTTTGCTCAGGAATGGCATAAACGTGGTGGGGAGCAGAGATAGCCCATTAAAGTGGGCAGCCTTGGGGCTGTACCTGTGTCTCCAAAAGTCAGCAAGCCTGTCCCATGTGAGGCACTGTCAGCTGCTCCCACAGCAGCCTGGAGACACTGCAGTGATGGCTGCAGGAAAAAAAAAAAAATTTAAAAAGCAAGTTTCTCTCTCATTTATCTGTCCCTGGTACATGAAGGTGCCTTGTAATGTTGGTTTGTAGCTTGCTGCTTTTTCTTATATTATTTGTAACTCACTCTTCTAGAAACTTCACAGTAATTGGCCTCAGTGGATTTCCCATCAATTTATCTTTCCCTACACCTGAACTCTCTTGGGTATTCAGCCTGCAGAGACATTGACAAAGGTGGCAGTGCCTTCCTCTCACATGCATGGGGGACCCACAGCAACTGGGCCTGGATCCAGGTGAGGCTCACGAGTAGTGATGGAGTGAGGATCATGAAAAGCCCTCTCACAGCTGCCCCTGCTCTTGCTGCACCTTGGGTCTCAGACTTTCCTTAGAAGGATTCTGAAGAATTCATAGAGAAATCTGTGATATATGACACTGAAAGAATGCAATTTATCAGCTCTATACAACAAAAAACCAATCACAGCGAGAAAGAGACAAAAATTACATGGGATTAACGAGGCTGGTGGTGGGGAAGGAGTCATTCACAGGCAGATTAAGCAAACCAGTCACATTACGACATCGTTTTGCTGTGTATTACTTGGAGTTAGTACATTTATACTTGCTCTGAAAGAAAAAGGACATTTAACTTAATAGAAGACAGTAAAAACTAGGGAAAAGTCTGAAGCCACTTGAAACACTACACACTGTTACTGTGAAGGGGAGAAATTCAGCTTCCTGGGGGGAACTCCGAGCTTTTCAGTTACTTTATCCTGACTTTAGCAATCTGCCTCCCACATGGAGGCAGCAGGCAAGGCTCAGCCCTCGCCCGTGCCAAGCTCAGCCACGCGCAGGGAGCCCAGGCTGGGCTCAGCTCATCAGATTCAGGAGGGAGCTCCGCATTCAGTAGGGCTGATAGATCATTTACAGGGTGCCGGGAGATGGAATATGCAGTAATCACACCAGAGTACAGCAAAACAGAGACAAGACAGGAGTGAAAAAGTGCAGACTGATTAGTAATTTGTCACAGGCTTGCAAGGGGTCTGCCAAAGTTGGAGGCAGTGGAACAACATGCACTTTCTGTGTCTTCAAACCAACTCAGGCACCGAGCTTTCCATTCCAATTTCAGGAAATAAATAGCAGTGATAATTGATGAACACCTCTAAGATGTCTTCCCGTGCCTTTTCAGAGCCTGATTTTATCATCCTGGTAGGAGAAAATTTCCCCAACAAACAGTTTATTGATTGTCCATTACACATTTTCCCTCTGAAGTTCTCAGAATGTCATCCAGATGTCAGACACATGATAGTAAACCAGGAATTCAGCCAGGGAACAAAGATATCCTTCACTGCAGCACTGGGTCTGACATTCAAGAATCCAGACCCCATGTTTACCCCGAGATCTTAATTTATCCTTGCTGTACCTCCCCATTCGTAATGGAAAAGCAAATCCATTTCTAGTCCCAAACTTTCCTGGCTTTTGATAGTTATTATGGGCACGCTGAAAAGATGACTGTGCTTGTTGGGTAGTTGGGAGAGTGCCTTGGGGTTGCAGAACTTAAAATCATAGAATAACCAGAGTTGGAAGGGAGCCACAAGGACCATCAAGTCCAAATCCTGTACAAATCTGTGTGATTTGGGGGATTTTGTTCTTTTTTTTTTTTTCAAGATCAAGCACTAACATCTTTGAAGTTTTAAATGCAGTAGATTATAATACTCTTAAATTTAGAAATAAATAATGCTGGCTAGAAAATCTCCTTAAAGATGTAAGTGCCTTCTGAATAAGTTTTCCTGATCAGATCTGTCAAGGCACCTCATGTCTGTCGCTCCTTAGAGCACAAGGAGGGAAATTCCTGCCAAATTAACCATTACCCCCTGTAATCAGCAGGAGAAGGCTGAGATAATTGGGGTTGTTCAGCCGGGAAAAGAGAAGGCTTTGAGGTGACCTAATTGCAGCCCTTCAATCCCTGAAGGGGCCCTACAGGAAAGATGGAGAGGCTTTTTGCAAGGGCATGTAGTGTTAGGACAGGGGGAATGGATTTAAACTGACAGGGAGTGGCTTTAGATTGGATGTTAGGAAGAAATTCTTCCCTGTGAGGGTGGTGAGGCCCTGGCACAGGGTGCCCAGGGAAGCTGTGGCCGCCCCATCCTTGGAAGTTTTGGATGAGCTTGGAGCAACCTGGTCTAGTGGAAGGTGTCCCTGCCCATGGCAGAGGGTTGCAACAAGATGATCTTTAATGTCCTGTCCAACCCAAACCATTCCATGATTCTATGAATCATGAAGAGAGCCAAAATTTGACCTCTTGCTCATCTCAACCTGCACCCAGTGCCCTAAAGACCGGCCTCTCTCACCCCAGTGCAGCACCTCGGGGCACCTGTTCTTTAAAAAGAACATACACAAAGAAACGAGTCGGAAACATCTCATTTTTCCACACAAAGGAGAAAGACAGCCCAGAACAAACAGCTTCCTGCAGGAATCGCAGCTGCTTTGGCGTGCAAAGGCCGACGTGCATACAAATGGTGCCTAATTAACTGCTTAAGGAGAGATTAGCTGCCATATGGTGCAGGAGTGATGGGTGTGCTTCCAGTGTGGAATTAATCGATTACAAATATGCCACCTCATGAAATACACTGCCAGAAAGATGGGCTGCCTGCACCCTGGGGAGCACAGGGGAGGGGAGCTGGTTGCGGTGTTGGTGCCCCTGTGCTCAGCTGGCTGGGACAAGATGAGCAGGGCACGGCTGCAGGAACACACTTCCCACAGCCACGGCTTCCCTGGGCGATCTGTGCCAGGGCCTCACCACCCTCACGGGGAAGAATTTCACCCTAATATCCAATCTAAACCTGCTATGGGTGCTCGTGCCTCATGCTGAAGGAGCCACATGGGTTTGGGTGGCCACAACATGGGGAAAAGGGTCTGCTCCACCAGTGGTAAATATCATTTACCCTGTGCACAAAACAATAACTGAAGGAGCAAGTGAAGACACCACCGAATGAGGCCTTTGAACGACACTTCCCAACAGGCCAAGATGAAGAAAGAGCTGGGTCTCAGAATTTGGGATGAACGACCTATTTTTTCACTCAAGCCAGGTACCTTTCATAAAGAAATTCTATCTAAACTTTGGGAAGGACAGGGGATAGGGGAAAACATCCAGTCTTGATCCTCAGTGTTGTGGGTGCCACTGGAAAAATCGTTTATGACCTCCTGGTCATCCCCTGGCCAGGCACCTGCCCACTCCTGTTCAACCCTCAGCTCACCCTGCAGCCTTTTGCCACCTACAGCTCACCAAGGAAAAATAATTGTGTTCTTCAGCTCAGAAAGCTCAATGGGCTTGTCAAGGGTTTAGCAGGGCTGGGGGGGGTCACCAGAAGGAGAAATAGGACGGGGAGGGATCACACCTTTGAGCAGAACAGCGCTCAGCAGCAGCAGCAGCTCGGCTGCCTTTCTCAGCAGTGCTTTACCCCACATGCATTAATCAGGAGAAATCATTTAATCCTTCTCACCTCTCTTTCTGCAAAATGGGTTATTGATATATCCCAGCTTTGCTCGGCTTTGCATGGATAAATCCATAACCAGCACTTTATTCCCACAACTATGGGACTCTGTGAATGGGCGTGTGCGAGGAAGAAACTCGAGCTGTAATTCCTACCTATCCCCCACCTTCTGAAATCACAGACTTCAAAGGCCTGAAGCAAAGTCCCTGGAAAGCAGTGAAAGACTCCACTGGGGTACAGATTAGCCTGTTAAAGTCTGAGCTCCAACAGAGCTCTTCCCCAGAGATTTCCCCTCGCCTGCCAAGACTGACAGGCCTGAAAGCAAGTAGGGCACTGCCCCAAATGCTGGAGCAGCAGATTATACCAAAGGCTTCACCCCCCTGGAAATGGCACTGAAATGAAGAGTGGATGGCACAGCAGCCACTGTGAGCCTCAGAAAGGTCAAGTGATCCTGTGCTTTCTTAGGAGCAATTTATGCAGTGCTTCAGTGACATCTGAAATGGAATAATCTCAAGTAGGCCTTGAAAGCTCTCCCTCTGCTGTTTCCTGAACCTCAGTAGGAGATGGAAAACCAGGGAGATTTGTTAGATGTTGCACAGAGGCAAAAAAAATAATTCTGCTTTCTCAGAGTCTTCTCAAATTCTGTCAGCGCAGGTTTAAATGCCTGCCCCACACTCAGCCTCCACCTCTGTTACACACACAGAAGTGATGCAGCAAATATTCCATATAAACACTCATCTGCCTCCTAGTGCCATTTAGCACTTGTAAAATAAAAAGGAACTACCAACAACAACTCTGAACAATGCAAAAGGACATGATACTGTCAGATAAAACACCGGATGCTGAAACTGGGATGTGAGCCACTGAGATCTGGGGCTTTGGTTTGACTCAGGAAGTCTGAACTCCAGGAGCCTAAGGTGCTAAGAACTGAGAATTGCTGGGCTCTAAGAAAAATCCACTTTAGTGCAGAAAATGTTAAAGCAACTTTTAAACCACAGCCAGGAGGCACCTAAATATTGCATTAGAATGGGCCATTGAGCTTTGCAACAGCACCAAAGGAAGGGAAAGTTATCCAGAGCACAGAGAGGAAAATGGAAAGGTGAAGGGAAAATAGGGAAGAGTATGAAAAAAAAATGAAAGGCAGGAGCCTCACTGCAGCAAGAGGCTTAGCACATCCTACACACACAGAAAGCCTCTTTAACAGAAAGTGATGGGATTTGACTTTCAGTTCAGGCCTTAAAACCCCATTGTTGTGTACAGAGGCTGAGCTGTGTGGAGCAGGAGCACCTGCAGTGCCACCTCTCAGCGCTGCCACTTTGGCACCCTGGCATCATGGTGTGGATTTAAATAGAGGCATTAATTAACTGAACCCCTCAGTTAACGCAGAGCCCTCAAATGCCTTCAAAATTATTGAAGCCAGGGATAAGATTAGTTCCAGAAGTCAGGGAAAATTGAAAGTTATCAAAAAAACCAGCAAAATCCCACAAAACTCACCACATTCCACTCAAGTGCAAGTCCCTGGAGAAGCTGCACACACGCCAGGCTGGGTGCCACGTACAACACTGCAGAGAGAAGGAATGAACACAGGTTTTAGAAGATAAGGCTTTTCACTGTCTTCTTTATTATCATTACACCAATTATTCTGGGATATTCCTTCCTTTTGTGTTCAAGTTTCATGGAAAATTCAGAAAGAAAATTAACTGCAGTCTCCTCCCTCTCCCTTTCTCTCCCTCGCCCCATTCTTTTTGAGAAAATTGGTAACTCCTCTCTTAGGAGTCTAAAAGTTAGATATTAAATACAGACACAGAAGAAATTGTCACTTATATGCAGTGTTTTTACAAAATCCAGTAATTTATAGAAAAGCAAAATTCTTCAAAATGACCTTTTAGGTACTAGACAATTTTTTTGAAGTGGGAGAAAGAGAAGAAAAACCCAAGAGGACTTTCTTATGATTGTGTGAAGTGCACTTAGTAAGAGAAAGCTGTTGAAAACACTTAAACTCTATTTTAGGTCTTTCTGCTCTTGCCCATCACCATGGTATCAGAACATCAGAAATGTAAAGCAGATTAGCAAATTCTGAGTCCCTGGGGGGCTCCTGGTTCTTTGTCATTTTTCGTGTACGTAGAATCCTGTAGGAAGTGAGTCCATGTGTGTTGATTTCCAGGGAGACTGAAAGAAAATTTCATTTTCCTACGGTGCTGCCTGAGGGGATGGAGTTGCAGCAACTTCCTGAGTCACTCAGAATCTGGCCTAGTCCATGTTCTTCTGGAAGTTTATTCCATAATCAGGCCCCTTTCTGGACAAAAAGCCTATGCTTCAGCATTTGCAACAGGCATTTTGGATTCTCTGAGGTCTAGATTGGTATCTTGAGGTGTCAAATGTGTGCCATGCTCCAAACACCTGTTTTGTAGGTCTGAACGGGTTAATTTTCTCACTGGTAATTTTGTGAAATTACTCAAATGGATGTGAATTCCTGCACACAGTTTTTTATAGCTTTTTCCTCCACCAGAATAAAACCCCAGTCCCTGTCACATTGCTGCCTCTCTCCTGACACAACAGCCGGGGCCATCACTGTCACAAGTTCCGTGATGGAGCTGTTATTAGAGAGAACATTACATCTCAAATGGTGGGATTTGGTGGTCAGCTGGTTGTTCTGTGCAAAATTATGTTTGAGCAGAGCTAACAATGAAACGTTTAGAACCGTCACATAAAACATAAAAGGATGGAAGAACAAAATAATGAAGGGGAAAAAAAAAAAATAAAAAGCGCTTGGGGACATTCTCTAGTACAGTTTGTACCATCACATAAGAGTTATTATTGTTCCTACAGCTCATGATTAGGAGCATTCTCATAGTCCAGAAGGTCCATTTCACCATGCCCAGCCTCTAGGCCACCCAATTTGGGGTCACAGAGGAGGGGTCTGCTTTTCTGGTGGCACTGAGTGGCCGTGGCAATAACCATAGGATGCCTTGTAGGCAGAGCTCTAGTCCTGAGTTATGTGATCTGATCTGGCTACATTCACTTTGCTACACAGTCCTGGAAACCAAACTTATGTAAATAAATTATTCCAGTGGCTGCAGGGACCAACACAATTGGCTGTGTGCTCTGAATGCAAATGTGCTGTTCTGAGGAGTCAAAGCAGCTCAACACCTGCCCAGCAAATCCGTCCTGATGGGAACAACTCTGCCTGCTCCTCCTCCCAGCCCTTCTGCTGCCTGGTGCTGCACTTCCAAGGGACTCACTCAGCTATACTGCTGCCTCAGTCTTCCACCCAGAAATCCGGGAGAATTCAATCAATCTGATCTCCAGTAACTCTCCCCTGTCCATGCCCTCCCTGGGCACCCAGTCCCACCCAGAGCAGGCAAGGGAGGACACCAGCTCTGAGGGGCCCCTGTGAGCGTTGCCATGTGGAAAGGTTAGGAATGACTCCAAGGAACAAGGGAACAATCAATTATTTTAGTTAATGCTTCCAGTGACAGTAGAACCAAAGCAGGATTTCAAAACATCTTCTGAGAGTGCGGGGAAAGTTATCCTTAGAAGAGTTTAGCCTAAGGTTTTTACCTTTTTTTGGGCACTGCATGTTAGGTGTAGTGTCTATTCAAAATAATTACAGAGCCAGTATAATTCATTCGGAATCACTACGAAATAAGGGCGAGGAGAAAGAAGTCTAAAAAATTTAAAAAGGAATGAAATCAATGCCTTGAAGATAAATGTAACTGAAAAAAAGTGAAAGACAAAATCATTACTCAAAGAAGAAAAATGAAATTATTCCTGCTTTGATGCATATAGAAAAGAAAAGCAACTTGATAACTACAAGGCTAACCTGAAGAATGTGTTATCAAAAGAGAACGGGGTCCCCGTTTTTTTTGTTGCACTCTCAAATCTTGAATAGTAGTGATTTGATTGAGTTGACCTCAGAGGAGACCGACC
The DNA here is from genome assembly GCA_013397775.1 of Eulacestoma nigropectus. Lineage (NCBI taxonomy): Eukaryota > Metazoa > Chordata > Aves > Passeriformes > Eulacestoma > Eulacestoma nigropectus. The sequence goes on from VZTE01004705.1 coordinate 5,010,091, forward strand.
AGACCAGAAAAACACAGGATGTGATGGATGTACCAGTGGAGGGCTTGGCTCTGGAAAAGCTCCCTGAAGGCAGAGCCAGGCAACTCCACACAACCTCTCTGAGCACCTCAGAGAACTCACAGGGATCCTTCCCTTCCCTTCCCTTCCCTTCCCTTCCCCTTCCCCTTCCGCTTCCCCTTCCCCTTCCCCTTCCCCGATGAAGGATTTGTCACAGCTCCCTCCCCACCCCAGGCTTCCTGCCCCTTTCCATGCAGATAAAAGCCATTTTAAGGCCACTTCTCAGTGCAGGAGGTTGGGATGAGGTATCTGTGTGTGTGCAGCATGGATTCCTCACTCACCTGCCCCGTGCCACCACTGAGGACACTCTGGGTGGTTTATCAGGCCATGGCTTCGCCAGCATGAGAGGCTGGTCCAGCTGGAAGTTGGGCAGCTAAAGGTGCCCTGAGTGTCCTTGCAGCTGACTGCGGGCGAGGGATGTGGTGACAGCACACAGAGATTTCCTTACACTCATTAGAGAGCCGAGAGCTGCTCTCACACATTGTCACCTGCCTGCCTGACACAAAGCTTGCTGAAGGGCTGCAGGATCTGAGCAGGACTGGCAGCAGCAGGCGGTGCAGCCATGCGCAGCTCCTGTGGCAGCTCTCACCTCCCCTGGAGCTCCCGGAGCCACTTGGAGCTCTCCAGGCTCCGTCGAGGAAATCTGGGCAGGAACAAGGGAACGCTCATCCATTTGCACAGCCTCGCTTGGGCTTGGCTGGGATAGGAGCAGAACTCTCACTGACTCCCCAGGTTTGTTCGTTTTTCGGTTTGAACCAGGCTCCAGTCTGTGCATAAAGACAGCGCCTTCTCTGCCTCGTCTTTCCAGGTTTATGCCACGATGCAGCAGCCTCCAGCTGGTCCAGCAGCATGGGCTGCTCCTCAGATTGTACAGAGGGATTTGGGGTAAAGGAAAAATGGCAGGAAGCCCCAGAGCTAAAGAAAGAACGAATTCCTGTGACGGCAGAAAGTGGCACGGGGCCACCGGCACACAGGGACAGCATCCAGGTCTGCTGTTCACCATCTGGGATTTCTCATCCCGCGGGCAGCTGACGGATGGCGGCTGTGCCATGTGGCAGGAGGGCTCGTCCCCTCCCTGTGGCCACCGCAGTCCTGTGCCAAGCGCTTTGTACCTCGGCTGCCTGGGTGGGGTTTGATTTTTTTTCTTTGAAATGTTTTGCTCAAAAGCTGAAGGGGAGGGAGGCACTGAAACACTGCCCAGAGAGACCTCAGCGCTTGGACCACGGTGCATTTTATAATATATTTGGGATTGCTCTTTAGTCCCAATAAATTTGAGATTGGAGGAAATCCAAATGAAGGGGTCTAGGATTGTCTTCCTGTCTCTTTCTTTGCAAAAACAATTTCCTTTATTGGCATCCTCCAAGCAAAAGTAATCTTTCGGAGGGAGGTTTGGCAAAAACATGGAAGGGTTTTATAGTGACAGGGCCAAAGGTTGATAAAACCCCATTGAAGCCATTGCAGTCCAAGGTAATAGGCAGCTATAGACTTTCAGGAGAGTTAATAGAAGGAAAACAGTCTGGGCTTTCAGTAAAGGGAAAAGCAGAAAACTGATTTTTACCAGTATTTTTCCTTTCCAATGCACACACATCAACACCACTAAACACCAGTGTTTTGAATGGGAGACTCGATTTCAGAAATAGGCATTTCAGATTGTCTGCAGTGCTATGAAGCAATGAATTGTGCTGAAAAATCACTCTTACTTGCCCACTGATCCCATATAATTGAGTTCCCACTATTATTATCTGGATATAGAGTCTGTTCAACACCACGGCCCAACGGGATATTCCTCCCAAGAGCCCTCTTGTATTCAGGACAGAGTCAGAGCAATGGGGAACAAAAGAAAACCAAGTTTGTGCAGAGTCTTAACAGTGCTAAGCCAGCAGAGTAAATTTATATCAGGAGAAAATGAACGACAGCCCTACGCAAGTCTCAGCAGAATTCTTCTTGTGACGATGTGGGACCTCATATTCCCTGGCAGAATCAATTCTTCCCCTGATCATTTGTGCTGGAAGTCAGGCTGAGTTCTCATCCAGCAAATTTTAAAGCCAACAAATGTCCCCATCTCCAATTGTTTTGGAAATGCATTCAGAAAGAGACACAGGCAGACAATAGCAGAAGGATTACATTTTTGGGGGCATAAGTGCTGTGAGGATCACGAAGCTGGGACAGCAGCTGAACACCACTTGGCAACTGCATCTTATGGAGAGAGCCAAAATATTCATTCCTTCTGGACAAAGGGAAATGGCTGCACTTATAAAATGCTATTGTTTATGTACTTTAAAAATCAAAATATATCATTTTCTGCTTTGGTCATAGTTTAATCAGTATATTGAGCTGAAAGAGAGGAAAACTGAAGCTGGCAATGTTTGGCTTGGAGGCAGCAGTTTTGGTTTTGTTAACAATGCTCATTAGTTGATTTTTAATACTTCTTCTGCTGATATCTGGGTCTTGTGACAACAGCAGCCATCAGCATCTTCTTGTCCTTTGCTGAGCTCAAGGATTCCCCCTCAAGACCAGAGGTACAGGGTCACCCCTTGTGACACTGATGGGTTTGGTGACACCCACAGAGCACTCGCAGGTGACAGCACCAAGCACCAAGAGTGGACTGAGAGACTCTGGAACCCCAGAGTGGCCTCCAAGTCACCTCCTGCCTAATTAGACATTGCCTATTTATGCTTTAAATCATCCACAGATGAATAAATATCCATGCTCCCCTTTGGTGTCTCCCTCGAACATCTGCCTGCAGGGATGCCCCAGCTTCGCAGCATCTCTGTGAGCTCTCACACACAGAACCTCTGGCCAGGAGAGCCCAGTGGTCTCCCTTGGTCCTTTCCCCATGGGCTGTGGCCCCTTTTAAAAGAAGCAGGCCTAGGGGAACAGCTTTGTTTGCCACCCCGAACGACAGTCAGGAGGTTGTCTTTACAATCCAGCTGAAACAACACGTGTGGCTCACGTTTTTAAAGAAATTGCTCAGGGTCCCTTCACTCTTTTCCTCTGATTCCATCTATTTTAGAGCATTTCCAGGTCCTGCCTTGCTCTCTCCACTTTCATACATCCCAGGATTTTGCTTTGAAAACACAACTACAGAACAATGCACTTGGCCTTATACACATGGTATTTTTCCTATTCCTTTCAAGTGGTTTTAGTAACATCAAAACAGAAAATTCCAACTCATAAATTTATAAGGAAGCATAGCTATACCTGAGTTTCAGATTAAATTAGTACCTGTGCAATCAAAAACTACAGGAATACATTTCTTTTTCTTTCCTGCAGCATTACTATAACGAGAGTCAGACAGTGGCACTCAGATTTTAGAGGCAGAACATCAAACACAACCCAGAGCTTTGCAATTAGTCTGACTTAAGGAGGTCAGGGAAGGAGGAAATGGGACAGACGGAGAGTGGAGTTTGCTGGGAGATGCTTTGCTGAGTGACACCCAACACGTCCTTACAAGACAGTAATGTTTGCTTCGTATATGTTTTAGACCTGAATTTCAAAATACATTGATGTTCCCTGAGTGGAACATCAACATATCAGAGTCTCTAAAGTTTTTAAGTGTGTTAGACTCCAACATGGTTGTGGAGGCAGAGGAAACAAACGCTTTATCCTGAGGGGTGGCAGAACCAGTGCCTGCTGCCACCTGTGTGTACCAACCCAGGCCACCTATCAAAACACCAAGTCCATTTGTTTCCATCTTATTGTGTATTTTTATCACCAAGATGAAGGTAAAAGTCAGTTTAGGCACAGATTTTAGGTTAATCCTTGCGAGAAGGAAGTATTCCATCAGAGAAGAGTTTATATGTTTGGCTTTTTTTCTCATTTAAACACTAACTTCTGTGATATCCTGAGACTAAAATGTATTTGAGGTAAAATAGTGATGACATTTGAGGCAAGCAGATTAATTAGATCAGACTCCTCGTGTTTGCTCAGACTCCTCACCTCCTTTCCAACCCCCCTTGCTTTTTGTCTTGTTTGTAGCTAAAAACACACAACACAAATCATCCTTTCAAACTTGCTCCTACCTTGATTAAAAAAAAAAGAAAGAGGCGGGGGGTGGGGGGGGAATAGGTGTTTTACAATTCTAATTCTGTAACTGCTGCACATATGCCAGAAGTTTGTTCCGACTGTGTCAGCTCATACAACAGCTTGGCCTTATCTACACAGTGCAGAGATTTGAACAGGTTTAAGAGAGCTTTCAGAAATTCAAATTCTCTGTTTACCACCTGGTAGCCTTCTCTGCTGCTCAGCACACAGTTCCTGCCATGCTGATGTACAAACATGGCCCCCTCCTAGAGCACAAATATTCCTCCAAAAGGAGGGATGTAAATTAAAGACTCACCTTTCAGCTGGAGGGAAATGCTTGGGAATAGCAGAAAGAGAAAAGGAGTCCAGGCCTCTGTGATGTTACACACTCGACTGAGATGTGAGATTGTAAGAAAAACTCAATCTCTGTCACCTCATCAGCCACAGCCCTGGCACACCTGGGTTAACCCATTCACAAGACACTGAACTATTTAAATATATCTGGGAGTTTGAGCCCTGGTTTAACGCTTATTTATAACACTATAAAGGTGTCCAGGACACTTCAGAACTGCATTTGTGTATTACATTGTGATTACAGGGTCCTGGCACATAATGATTCAGCCTTGTGGGTCAGGAGTTTGAATACTGCTGAGGGAAACACGTGGAATAAACAGCAGAGTTTGGGAAGGTTCAGGAGAAAATTCCCAACCCATCACAATGTGGCTTTTGCCATGATGAAGAAACCCCACGCACACCCCTTTCCCAACAGGTATCACACTGGTGAGCATCCTGGATAACACTTTCCCAAGATAACATCCAGCTTGCTGGATAAACCCCCAGGAAGCAGCATGAAAGAATTTACACATATATATATATACACACACACACACACACAAATATATGTGTAAATAGAGGTTACAAGTTGCAAACAGATATATATGGCATGCTGTATGCCAAGTTGCATGTTTATGCTAAGCTACAAGCAGCATAAAAGCTATTTACACACACACACATCCCTACACGCATATATGAGTAGTGTTTATAAGTTGTATATATTTGTTCTACACACAAATGTAGGATGTACAGCAATACAGGGCACAAAGATGCATGTCCTGACACAAGCCACTTTTTACACAACTTGTAAGAAAAATAATAATAAGCCTGAATTGCCCCAAAGTGAATGCAAAAGGCCAGCAAGATCAAAGTGATATTTAATCCAAATGCCCAGGAATCTCCCTCTCCTGGTGCCCAGGCTGCTGGAGCATCCAGTGCTAAGCTATTGCCTGACCCACGAGCTGGGCAAGTGGGCAGCTTCCCACAAGGACATAGTGACCAAAGAAAATTGCTTTCCAGTGAGGACCACCAAACCAGGGGAGGGAAAAGCACCAGAAAGTGATTTCAGCGCTTAGGTTGTTTCAAATTGGATGGAACACGTTAGGAAAACATTTCATTTCCATCTTTCCACTGCATTTGCCAAAAAGGTTAAACCCATCTGCAATATCCTTTTTTTCAGGTTACTCCTCAGGTTCAAGGGGTGCAGCATGTTCTTATCAACCCCTCAGAGCTGGCTTTGGGACCGATAACTTCTAAGCCTCTCCTTTTTTCGTAAGTCTGTGAAAGAGCAAGAAAATTGCAAATAATTACATCCTGAAGTGATGGAGTTATCTCCCTAAAAATCCAGTTCAATTCCCAGGAATAAACGTTCCTCTCTGATCTCCTCATGGACCCTGCTTTCCAATGCGTGCCACTGCTCCAGCACTTTCACACGGGGGCCACAGCAGGAAAATTTCTTTAAAAGCTGCAGACAAAAAAGAAACGGTAGCAGCATTGAAGAAAGGGCAGTGTTTTCCACAGCCCGATGCAGACACAATTGTGACGTTATTCAACATCCTTTCAGCCCCAAAATTGTTAAAAGAACAGGTACTGACAGAGATCTGTTCTCTTCCAGCAAGCTACTGTCTGCTTTATCTTTCTGCAGTGTAAGTCTGTCTTTTTAGCCTGGTCCTATGGTTTTCCAGCTGCAATTTGCACAAATTAAATCTCCAGACTTGCAAAGCTGATTCATGTAATCAGCAGCAGCAGCAGCAGGAGTTTGCCAAAGAGAGTTATTTGCATGTTTACAGCCCAAATTGAGTTTTGACTTCATACTTGTCCATGGCACAATGAAAGTTTTTGCAGCTGTTCTGTCCAAAAAAGGCGTGGGAGGATGGGGGAAGGGGACAATTTGCTTGCCCACAGTTGAGGGTGGGAGGATGGTGAGAGGCTACAACTTACCTGAGAGGCGGAGGGAGCTGACGTGGGCACAGCCCTCCTCCCCAGGCCCCCTTGCTTCTCATTTTCCATCCCTGAGCTTGGGCCAAGCCCCAGGTTCACACCAGTCCTGACCCAGCTGCAGAGTGATAGGAATTCTAGAGATAAGGGTTTTTGCAACACCTGGTAGGAAAATGGCATTTTTAGACAGTGAAACCTGAAGTGAGCCATATTCAAACAAGAGGATCACATACCAGTAACACAGCAAGCAGTGAACACACATAGCAGCTCCCATTCGTTATAAAATACTTGCAGGCTCTAGACTTCAGTGTAAAAATGTTACTAAATCAGAATAGTGGCACTTGGCTCTTCAGCAACACAAAGGGAAGCAGCAGGTCTCGGTGTTGTGCAGAAGATGGGTTACAGGATCTGTGGATGACTGGCATGATTGGAAGAAATAAATCCCTCCCCAAACATCAAACCAACCTTTCTTCTGTATCATGCAAGATTCCTCAGCAAAGTTTCTGTCTGCAGCAATGGAGAGTGCTACAATTGGTATGGAATAAGCAAAAAAACAAATCTGTGAATACTAACATAATTTCTACAGACAACTTCTGAAAAAAACCCCAATTTCCTTAGGATCCAGAGCAGACACAAAGCAAACCAAGTGCTTATTTGGGATTTTGATATTAATTTTGACTCAGGCCACAGCTAATCCTTCACATCCCAAGTGACTCAGGAGCCAGCATCACGTGTTGTGATGTCTCCTATTACAGAATGAGCTGGGAACTGGCTGCTTACAAGTGGTGAGTGTGCGCATTCAGCCGCGTGGTGCAATTACAATTCAACTGCGTGTACACACAAGCACAGAGAAATGGGGTTGCTCGTTAGCTCCATTGTCAGAGCCTATTTTTCTTTGCAAGATTGTTCCTATAGCACCAGAATAAACAATAATTTTGGATCTTTGCACATCCACCAGCATTTTCCTAGACAACCCATTCTTTCATTGCCAGCGCTCTGGGCTGTGCAATCTCTGCCGATAGAGATTTGCAGTGGTTTAGATGCTCAGATTTTGGGAGGAGGTAACAGAATCATGGAATAGTTTGGGTTGGAAGTGACCTCTAAAGGTCACCTAATCCAACCCCTCTGAAACAAGTGGGGTCCACTAGGCCAGGCTGCTCAGCAGAAACAGGTGAGTGCACACACACAGAGTCACACACACACACAATTGCTTCCCTACTTTCCTGGTCAAAGATCCTGAAGGGAGCTTCTTGCTGCCTGTGCTTTTGGCATGCTCAGCTGAGGGGTTAGAAGTCCTACAAGGATGCTACAGACGGAAAAAGTCTGAGTCAAGTTCAAATTCAGAGCATTACTTGGAAGAAAAATCCATCCAGGTATCACCTCGTAGTTGTGACATGCCATGCTCAGGCACTGGACCAGGAAAGGCCATTACAAACTCATCAATTTTGGGTACCAACAACACAGCTTTCCTAACAACCAAAGGTAAATCCATGGTGGATCTGAGAGCCGAACTCAGTGTTCCCAATGTAACAGACTTGGGAAGTAACTGGTGGCTTCTCCCACCTTCTCAGCACACTCAGTCATGAGACACAAAGGAAAGGATGCTCCCAGGAACACCTCTGGAAATTTCAAATAAAAGGATATTTAGTATAAGCTCTTCAGTGTCTTGATCCTACATGGATCAAGGCTCCCATTCATCCTCCTAAGAAGATGATTGCTGGAAACTTCTGGGTTTACCCATCTCCAGAATCAGGTTCTGCATGTTTCACTGATTTTTCTATGCAAGCCAGGCTGTCTATCACAGTGGTTTTAGAGGGAAACATTTGTACAAGCAATAAAAAAAGCTATTTCACCACATTGCTGAAAATTCCATCAGGTTATAGTTTATCTTAACTGTCTATCATTTACAATGTACTAATAAAGGAGTGCTAAATATTATATTGGTTTTGGCATAAAGAGTACATTATCGGTGTTTGTGAACACATCAGTAAATGTTACAGACTTTTAAGTAACCCCATTGACCTGTAACATAAAAGCCCTGGAGGTACAGATTCACAATGTATATATATAAGCATTTTATGGATAAACCTTTACAAGCCATTTATAAAAACACTCTTACTGAGAAATATGACACACTCCCAAACAGACACAGAAATAACTCACATGGAAACAAGGTCATTATGAGAAAGACTAAAAGTCTTTTTATTTGGTTCAGCTTCTGCAAATCAAGGTTCTACCTCAGCATACAGAAGTAAACCTAACATAGAATAGAATTTTAAAAGAGAGATTTTTCAATTGTTTTTCAAATGTAAGACTCAACAAAAGAAGAAGAGAACCTGAAATGGCCAAGCTAGATGGCTCAGCAGAATTCTCCAGCACAAGTAAGAAGCATTAAATCTGTTCCTTCTGTCTTTATACCATTTCATTTACGACACAGGTCATTTTCTTACAGGTATCTATTGATGAGGGAATGCCTCACATCTCACTGCAGCCATCTCAAAATTAGTTGCCCAAGTCAGTGTTTGTCCCTGAGCTAACTCAGCAAAACAGGCCCATTCAAGGAGCAATCCAACCCACGTGCCTCAGGCTGCTTTATCCAAGACAGACTCACCCTCTGCAGAGGGAGTTGAGTCTTTTGCTCACCGTCAAGGTCATTTTTTGTGGTCCTTCTCTAGAGCTGGACAACTTGGTCTCTTCTCCCATGTAATGAGTGATAGGACAAGAGGAAATGGCCTTGAGGTTGTGCCAGGGGAGGTTTAGATTGGAAATTAGGAAAAACTGCTTCAGGGAAAGGGTTGTCAAATCCTGTAACAGGCTGCCCAGGGCAGTGGCAGAGTCACCATCCCTGGAGGGAATTAAAAGCCATGTGGATGTGGCACTTGGGGACATGGGTTAGTGCTGGCCTTGGCAGTGCTGCGGGAAGGGTTGGACTTGAGGGTCTTAAAGGTCTTTTCCAATCTAAACAATGTTATGATTCTAACTATCATGTAAACAACCAAGCCCGACTAAGACCCAGTTTTGGAATCTGCTGGAAAACAACAGCTGCATGCTCAGCTCAGTGTGGGAGCTGGTATTTAGAGGTTCAGCCTGCGAGGCAAAGATCTGCAGCTCAGGCAGAGAGTGTTTGTCAAACCTGACAGACCTTGCAGCAGGACCAGGACGAGGATCCTGGCTGCCAAGGGGATGGATGGAAAAGCATCTGCTGACTGCAGGCAGTGACTGACCTGGATGAAATACCTGTGGATTCACACCTTGGCACGCGTCAGTCACAGCAACAGCAACAGGGTGTGAAATACTTCGAACCCCAGTTGGTTTCAGGCTTTTCCATCTGTCTTCCCCAGCAGCTCTATGCCATTGTTATCCTTGTGCTGGGCAGACGAGAGGACAGAAAGGTGAAGCTGGGGCTGTTTCTCAGTGCTGGAACTGCGATGTGGATCTTTACAAGACCATCTGGAACATGGCAGAGCTGTCTCTGCTGTTTACCTTCCCTAAATGCAACCTGTTGTTAATATCAAGTGTCAGCAAAATATTTTGGATAAATCTGGATAGAGTGCCAAGCTGAAGTGTAATTAATCACTATGAACACACAACTGTCTCTGTTACACAGTAAAACTTCCTCTCAATCAGACACTGCAGTGAGGAGCTTTTCTTTTGGTATCAACTTCTTGTAACACTCCCTGGCATAACAATAAGTCTGAAGAGTGTTTCGTACAGTCTGACCTCATTATAAGGAACTCTTCAAATAAACAGTGGTTGTATCTGAATGTTCACCACAGTTATGATGGGGCATTTGCTTCATCAGGCCAATAAAAAAAGCAAAACACCCATATTTGAGCCAAACACTGATACCCAGGGCAGTAACAGAGCTCTCTTCATAGCGAGGAAGAATTAAAATGAAGCATTTTCAAAATAAAACAATGATTTAGAAAGGAATAGTAAATTTTGCTTCCAAGGTAGATCTACTGTGCTTTAATCATAGGTAATCCTGAGTTGGAAGGGTCCCACAAGGATCATTGAGTCCAACTCCTTTAACAAAAACAGGAGCTATGCCACTCTTGTTAAGATGACTTTTAATTTATTCTTTTTTTAGTAAGGCTAATGGGCAACGCCTAAAAGAGCAGTTCTTACCACAGCTGGGTTGTACAAGTGTAGCATGGCTGGACTCTCCTGTTTTGACACCTTCAGCTGTGAACCTCGATGCACTCTTGCCTGTGTTCTCGGAATAAAGTGGTCCTCAGAGCAGGGCAGCCCCATCTATTCCCTTTCCTATAATCTACTGCTTTGTGCTGACTGAAGGGGCCAAGCACTGCTGCAGGTGTCTGTTCATGAACACGTGTGGAAGACCAGAAGATGGGAAATGCGTGCTAGGAAACGCGTGACAACACTCACTACTGACACCCATATCCATTGTTTGGGTTTGGCAGCACAAAACATCTGCACAAAACCCCTCCCATGTCTGTGTCACTTGGTTTGTTCAGCCTGGACAGGAGGAGATGCCGGGGAGACCTCACTGAGGTCTTCAAAATCCTCATAAGGGCAGTGGAGGGACAGCTCCAATCTCTTCACTCTTGTCACCAGGGACAGGACCCAAGAAAATGTCATGGAACTGTTTGGGGGAGGTTTAGGTGGGATATCAGGAAAAGGTTCTTCCCCCAGAGGGTGCTGGGCACTGCCCAGGCTCCCCAGGGAATGGGCACGGCCCCGAGGCTGCCAGAGCTCCAGGAGCGTTTGGACAGCGCTGCCAGGGATGCCCAGGGTGGGGCTGTTGGGGTGTCTGGGCAGGGCCAGGGATTGGACTGGATGATCCTGTGGGTCCCTTCCAGCTCAGGATATTCCATAATTCTATGATTTCTATGGCTCTGTGTCATGGTTTAGCCCCAGAAACAACCAAGACTCACCCACCTCCAGCTGGATCAGGGAAGGAATTGGAAGGGTAAAAGCCAGAAAGTTTGTGGGTTGGGATGGAGACAGGGAAATCAAAAGCTGTGTAAACAAGGAAAGCAAAACAAGGAGTTCATTCCTCTCTTGCCATGGATGAGCAGGTGTTCAGCTGTCCTCAGGAGAGCAGGGCCCTGTCACACTAATTGGTTACTTGGGAAGACAAACACCATCACTCCAAATGTTCCCCTTTTCTTTCTCCTTCCCCCACTTTATGCATGATGTCACATGGTCTGGGACTTGCTTTTGGTCAGCTGTGGTCACCTGTCCTGGCTGTGTCCCCCCCCCAGCCTCCCCCACACCCTCAGCCCCTCCTCAGTGTGGCTGGACGAGGGGGGCAGGAAAGGCCTTGGCTCTGTGCTATCCCTGCTCAGCAACAACAAAAATATCTGTGTTATCAACCCTGTGCTCAGCACAAATCCTGGACACAGCCCCATTCCAGCCACTGTGAAGGGAATTAACTCTATCCCACCTGAACCAGCACAGTCCATCTATAGAAACCACCAGAAAAATCTCAGGAACCTATCAGCAATTGTCATTCAGCACTGAGTACCAAGGAAACAATACAGTGATACCTGTTAGACAGAAAAAGTTGCAAAAATATGCTCTGCTCTAACCCATGCTGCTAAGACTGTAATTTTCAAAACTACTTAGCTCACATCCACAGGCTTTCTGAGAGGACTGACACAAAATCTGCAGCTCGGCTGAAGTGCCTGCTGAATTCTCTTTGCTGCTCTTCATCTCCTGAATGACAACCACGATGCCAAGCCCATCACAGTGACAAGATGCTGGTCTTACTTTTTGTCGTGCAATCACCCCATCATTTCCAGCAGTGCTGCTCGCAATGCCCTGTCTCCTCTAAGTGCAAAGAAAAGGCACGAGTACAAGAGTCTCTTAGTAAAACATTAATCTCAGATCACAGATTTATTTTATGGATTTGCAACACAGCCCATATTACAAACATTGTCTGGGAACATTTACAAGAATAAATAAGATGGACTCGCAGTTGTAAAAAAAAGATTACACTTCACTGTAATGTACAGTCAAAAAATATATCTGATATTCATTGACTTGACATTATTTACCTTCCTTCTTTTAAGCTAGAAAGAAAAGACACTGAATGCACAGTGTTGAGAGTTTTGAATTTATATTTTTTTTCCTTTTTTTTTCATACGTGCTTTATCTATCAAACATCCAAACTGTACAAGTGGGTTTCACCAGTAATCCATAAAGGCCAGGGGGGAGGAGATGGGGCGGCATCGCAACAGCAGAGACTCGCTCTCATGCAGCACTCCTCCCTGCCCAAACACACATCCAGGGAGCTGGAATGGGAGACTGCTCATCCAGAGGCAGCCACAGCATCGCTGTGTGAAGTGGTGACAAGTCTGGCAAGAAGTGATGCTGGCACATTTTGATTCCAACAGGGTTGGTGCGGGGAGGGAGGAGATTGAATCAGTGTGGGAGTGAGGTTTGTCACTGTGGTTAGTCGGGATGGGTTCAAGGAGGTGTTAAGGATGCAGCTCGAACTTTTGGCATAGAAGTAGAGTGTTTAAATGCTGGCAATGCGAGAAAGGGCTACAGGGGCAATGAGGGGGTGATTCCAGTTCTGCTCCAGGTGCATGGAAGTCCAGCACATGAAGTTTGGTTTGACTGTCAGCAATGTGAAAAACTGAGCAGTGTTTGTCCTGGGGACTCTTAGAGTACCTGAATTCATGAAAGCTTACAAATGCTGGCCCCACTTCCTCTTCCATCCCCCAAAACACACTCCTTTCCATTATTTCACACAAAGAAGATTTCCTGGAGGTCCTCACTGAAAGATGATGTACTCACACAAGGAAATCCATCTCCACAGTGCAACTCACTTGAGGTGTCTCACAGGGTGTCCCAAAGAGTGGCATTTCAGGGTAACAGATCTCCACTGAAACACTCCTTCTGTGACATCTGCCTCCACTAAAGGAACCACCACACTCCTCGGTACCTATACATGAAATATCAAGACTGGTCCCTAAGGGACATCCCCAGCATATCTTCACCCTATACCTCCAGAGTGGCATGGACTGGCTCTTGTTTATACTGCTCAGAAACAGCTCATCGAATTGAATTCCAAGAAAAAACATTTTAGTTTGTTCTTTTCCCTTTTCATTCTGTTGTTTTTTTTGGGGTTTTTTTCCCCCTGCCAGGAAACACTATGGGAACACCAGCATCTGGCATTCAGTCTGCTGCATTAGTTTGTCTTTTAAGGCTCAGGTTGAAAACAGAATAGTGGTGGAAAATCTGCTGCATGAACGGGGATGAGGATGGAACGACTAATTTAGATCTCTCATGTTTTTACAAACTGGAAAAGCTGCCAGGTTTTCACATTCTGCTAGTCCAACATTAAACTGTAGGATATTCTGAGCATAGTTTATTTTTTTTTCACGAGGGAAACTTTTTAAATATTTTAACACAGCAAATAAAGATTGTAGAGTAGAGGTCACTGGAAGTCAGCAAGTTTTTGCCTCTTTTTTTTTTTTTTTTCCCCATCACACTCTGTACCACCAGGATTTGGTCTTGGTATATGAAAATGTATGATTCTGCTTGACAGTTTGAGCAAATTGCACATTCTTCAAGTATGCATATGAGGGAGATGATTGATACCTTTTCCAAGTCAATGAACAGATAATACATGACGGATTTTCCTCGTGGTCCTTGCCAAAACGGCAGAAATTGGACTCTGCTCGCTATGCTGTTGGCTCACCCTTGAGGAAGAAGAGCTGTAGGTATTTTTGGGAACAGGGAAAGAAAGAGCACTTGCATTGAAATTGTATATTATGTATGTATGGCTCTAGAAGACTGCAATCTAAATAAACGGGAGCACAGGAGGGTTAACAGAATCCTCACTGCTCACATCTGTCTCTCTGACTTAGCTGGCTCCTCCTGTTCCTCTGCCTGGGCAGGGCAGCTGCAGTGCTTTGCTCTGCCCTCACACAGCAGGAATATGGAATTTCTGACCCAATGGCAATGGTTATGCTGAATAAATGCTGCCACCTTTGCCACGTGCACCCCTTTATTTTCCTAAAAAAATGAGTTTGACTGTATTTTGTACACTTAGGACAAGTTAAAGATTCTCAAATGAAAATGCAGCAGTTTCCCACCGAGGTTTGAGATGCCCCTTGCACTGGCTGGAGAGATCACAAAAATTAACTGTGCTAGAAACATCATGGAGTTGATCACTCACATTTATTACAGGACAGTGAAGTTTCCCAAGGGGAACTTTTCCACCACACTGCACATCCAGGACCATGCCAGGACTGTGCACTGCTCTGTGACGACTTTACTAAAAATTCTGCAAGTGTGACAGATAGAAGCACCTCATATTTGAAGATTCCTCTCTCAAGCAAATCTTCTTTTATCTTTGTCCCTCAGGATTTATTCCCTCTGTCACACTCCGAGTGCTCCATCTCCACAGCACTGAATGTGACATTACCTGTTTTTTATGATCTTGGCAGGAACTCAGAAGAGCAAGAGAGAGAGGAGAGCAGCTGTGCAAGAATGAGAGAGAGGGAGAGAGCAAGGTGCAAATTTCCTACCTGTTTCAGAATTCATTTCACCTGCCTTCTTCTCCAATGTTTTGGTTTCTCCCAAAGGAGATTTCTTCTCCTTTCCTTCTCTGCCAGATGGAAACTGGTTTAACTGCCTGCTGAACCACCAGCTGCAGGAGCCTCTCTCCTTCCTCTGACTCTACAGCACACCAAGAGCAGTGACCACCAATCCCTGGCTTGAGATTCCCAAGGGAAATCTCACAAACTACTGCTAAAAGGCCCGTGGAAAGGAAATGGAGAAGCCAGTCTAGCACCCCCAGGCTTAAATCTACTGCTGTGGGGTCTATGTGGCCAGTGGACTTTTTTTTCCCCAGGGAGTTTACAGCTCCAGAATAAAAGGTTAGAAACTACTGATACCCAGTGGAATTCATTGCTGCAGTTACATCCCTCAATAATTTAAGATGTTGGTTGTCCCCTACATGAGATAGCGACCCCGAACCCCCTATTTCTAGTTCCTTGTATTTCAGACCAAACTTTACACCAACTCTGTGCTATCACAAACAGTGCCCCCTCACTCCTGAAGGATGTCTCCAGGAGCATAAGTTCATCTTCGTTACGTCCATTCCAATATTGCCAATATGATTTTTTTTCCAGCCTAACATTCAGTCACTGAGGAATTCATCTTATTTTACTGCACATTATCGCTTTCCATCCACAGCAGGGGATGCTTAGGCTGAAAAGCTCACACCGACTATTAATCCTTCCAAGAGTGAGAAAACCTCCTTCATCTCATCTCATAATTTCTTTCTTTCCCCGTGAAAACAAACCCATCACCCATAATCTTGCTCCAGACACGTTATCTACTTCACTATGGGCTGTTCTCTAGGGTTTAAACAACCTCAAGGTAATAAAGGGATTTAAAGTGAGCTTTCCCACACGATTCCCTTCATCATTAATTCACACTTGGCATATGTGCACTGTGCAGGGGGGAACAGCATGAAGATCCCTGAGCCAACACAGACTGGAGCTGGGTCAGTCCCCCAAAAGCACCGTAACTGCAGGAGTTTGTAACAGTTTGGCAACACAGTCTGCAGTGTCTGCTGAGCAGCTTTCCATATGGATTGAAGGCTGGACATTAGGAGGTTCAGACACATGGTCGAGTGGCCACATAATAAGCTGTGACTAACAGTTGGGCTGTGGTAACCAACATTTGAATTGAGCTCCTATAAAATGTAAAATTTAGCTTAAATATCTTTCCCTGCAGTTTGTGCCAAAATCACTTGGCATTTGCAGACGGCTGAGCGCACAGAGAGTTGCTGTGGGCCAGCTGATACAGGTACCTGACCCTTTGGTAGCATTTTTCATACCATAAAACACATCCAAACCTACCTCCAGACCCTAAACAGCTGCACTGCAAGTGCTGTTCTGCTCTGCCCAGTCCACACCTCCTTCCCTTCACGCACACACCCCTCCTGTGGGCTTAGCTCTGGCATTTCCATCCACTTTCTTTTAAGTTAAGCCTAAATTACCTCCTACACTTCACACCTCAGTGATACTGGCATTTCTTTACCTCTCTGTTCCCTTATCCCAGCTGTCACCCTCGGCGCTGGCTTCACACCCCGAAGTCATGAGGGAGACCTGTCACTGTGCTACTTTCCATAGAAAATTAACAGAATCTTAAATACTAATTAATATTTCCATAATATCCACAGAGAGTGGTTCCCTCTGGCTTTCTGGAGTCAGCAGACTCAAAAACACTTTGCTGACTTGCAGCTTCTTCATATCGGGGCAGTTGTTCAAAAATCCCATCCTGAGATTAGAATTCCCTCTTCCCTCTTCTTTGCTAATAGCTCCCAGCTCCTGACCTACACTATTCCATCCAGCTGCCTGTAATCAAAACACCAATATTATACCTTTCCTCTCATTTTTAGCTCATAGTCTTACTTTGCCTTCTATTTATGGGTTTTTTTCCTGCTGAATTGTGTTGTTTAGTTGCATAAAGAGGAAAACCCAGTTCAGACCAGTAGCCTGAGATGCCAGACACCCACCTACAGCCCCAATTGGAACTAAAATTGATTTCATTACTTTTTTGCAGGCCACAAAAAGGACCAACCAGAAACAGCCCAGAGGCTCCTGTGAGAAGGTGGTTCATGATCAGTTAAGACCTTCATGATATTAAAGTCAAGAATCCAAAGCTCCTTAGAAAAACCCCAGGTGGTTCAGCGTCCTGTGAGCTCCCTCCTTTGCCTGTCAAGAAGGGCATTAAGGAAACTCCAAGCATCCTTCCCTAGGCTGGTGCAGGTCCTGGCAGATGACCATGGTTTGGTTGGGTACCGCTGTGTCTGAGGCGAGAGCTGCTTTTGCCAGATTTCAGTTCCATCCCTCCTGGTCAAGGCAAGGGTGTGATCATTGCAGAGAGAATGACCACGGAGCAGAGGTGCCTTTTGAGTTCACAGATGGAATTAGCAAAACATTTTGAACTTTTGGCACGCTCTGGCACGGGCAGGACAGAGCTCACAGCAGCCTCTGAGTATTTACCTGAGGGTGGAAAACTACAGGGTGATAAGAAAATTGGAGTTTCCTTAAACTCTTCTCTTTAGTCTTTTAGCAAGCCTGAATTTGAAGAACCACACATCCCAGAATCTAATTTCCACACAGAGCAACCTCATATCCCACACCCTCAAGATAAATAAATGGCTAAATTGAAATACTAATTATTGTAAAGTCTTGTTCATTCAATTATTTTTTTTTCTCCAAGATTACCCTGCAGACCTTAGTGATTAACTACTTAAACACACTTTTTCAGAAAAGCAATTTCTTAGCTGCTGAGAAGTTAGGATGAGGTCCAGAACCATAGCAAAACACATCTGGTGTTTGTTTCAGAGAAGGAGACTTGCACAGGCATTTTTGCAGAATGAAACAAAAGCTGTTTTGCTTAAGAAGCGAAGCTGCTGTGCTGGGCTAACACTTCTCTTCACAGGTGTCAGATTAGGTTTCTGTGTAGGTACATCACCTTTCCTCCAATGAGTTACCATTTTGAAGCTTGTAGGGCCTGGAAATAGTGAGGAAATCGTGCCCAAACCAAATTTTAAGAACCTTCAGACTTTAAACTCTTGAGCAGGAGCTTTCTTTGCTGTCTGTTTGCACAGTGCCTAGTTCAGCAGGGTCCTGGCGTGACTAGGGGTCCTAAGTTCTACAGCAATACAAATAATAAATAAAAAATAGTCATAGATAGTATGTGAGCAATAATACCTACTTCATACCCTGTTTGTCAGACACACTGCACCCCAGCAAATGCTTGGGAAATGCGGCAACAAAGTTACCGAGGTTGCAAGACAAATGCAATTTGTTTGATGCAAATATTTAACCTTCAGGTTCAAGGGGCTGGGAAACTCCTCAATGGCTTCACCAGCTGCAAAAGGACACGGACCAGAGGGATGGAACTGGGTCATGCACAGCCCTGGAAGCCGAGCAGAAACTGGGAGGAAACATTTGTGTGGGGGCAGTGAATCCATGAACAGCTTCTCATCTCCACCATCTATTTTCATGCTTAAAGGGACTACCCATGGGAAGAGAATTCCAGAGTAGTATTTTTTCTTTTTTTTTCCTTTTTTTTGTGTGTGTGTGTGTTGGCCTTTTCATTTGGAAAAACAAATGAAAGGAAACAGATAAGGTAGACAAATCATAATGAAACATTTCATGTGTCCCCTATGGCTATCTCATTTTTTCCCAAATGACTGCTGCACGAAATTAAAAAATTAAAAGGCTGGGATTTGAGAACAAAATTATAAATTAAAAAGGAGACATTTAAAAGAGAATTTCCTAAGGGTTTCATTCCTTCCCCACTCTGCAGCAAGCAGAGCAAAAATACAATCCAAAAGAGGAGAGAAGTCAGAGGGGATTAGAAAGTCCAGTCTTTCAGCCTGTCTCCCATTTTGCTAATTTTTACAGTAGGTTATTTAAGAAGCAGTAGATGTTCCAATAGAAAGCAGGCAGCAGCACACACAGGCATCGCCTCCTCCTTCCAGCGAGGTCTCTGCAGCCTCAGTCTCTTGCTCCAGGAAGGAGAAGTTTTCCTTCCCACACTTTTAACTGCCTTCCAGTGTGGGACAGGGGAGAAGCATCTGCCAGAGTTTGGGGTCTGGCACATCGTGGGGTCCCCTCCTTTCGCTGGGCTAAAAGGAACTCAAGTATTCCAGTGCAACCTCGTATACAAATTTATACTGTTCCTGAAAGAGAGAGCACAAAGGAATGGCATCAGGATATGGGTAAATTCCTCAGAGCCTCATTCTACGAGCAAAAATACCTCCTCCCTCTTTCTTACACCCTTTGGCAGGAGCAGGCAAACACTGATTGTGCTTCTGTGTGATCCTGAGCAAGCACTGCTGGGAGATGGTGCCGTCAATGGAAGAGAAAACACTCAAAGAGACAGCTCTGGTCTGGACTATTCATTATTTGCCTCCAGCCCTTAGTGCACGTGTTGCTTTTGAGGCACAGACTCAGTGTGATCGATGGAGATGACTGAATTCAGGACAATTTAATCTCCTGACTTGTGGGGAGCCAGGCCGGAGGGCTGGACTGCTCTCCCTTCCTGGTTTCAAGGCACATCACAGCACCCAGCACTGCACTGGACAGGAGGACAAATCCCTGCATGGACAGGAGGACAAATCCCACTCTTCCCACAGCCGTGGTGACAGCTCTGTGGAGTTTGACCTCCTGAGGTGGCTGGGCATGGGGTCGCAGTGTCCATCACCCTGCCAGGGCATCCCCGCTGCTCAAAAAGAGAAGCAGGAGGATTCACTGAACATGCTAAAACAGGACCAGTTTTAATTCTGATGTCTTCATGTTTTGATTCATTTTGATTCATCCTGAGCTAAGCCACGACATTTTCTTACCTATCCTGAAGTGCCCTGCACACAGTGGGTGGGGAATGAGCAGAAAAAAACCTTACCAGTGACTCCACCATGTTGGATTTGTTATTCCGTAGCGTTTTCACTATGTGGAACACGTCGATGATATTTTGCTGCTGGATCATTTCACACACACTGCAGATGGCACAGAAGGTGCCGCTGCGTCCCCCGCCGTTCCTGGGAGCAGGAGAAAAGAGGTGAAGGTGGAGCTGGTGAGGCTGAGGGAAGGACAGCACACACAGCTCACACCCCATGGACACTGGGGAAGGTCTCTAATGTAAAGACTGGTCATGGATATTCAAGGGTTTGTGTGCCTAAAGGGGCTCCAAGAGACCTGGGGAGGGACTTGGAACAAGGGCATGGAGTGACAGGACACGGGGGAATGGCTTCCCACTGCCAGAGGGCAGGGTTAGTTGGATATTGGGAAGGAATTGTTCCCTGGGAGGGTGCTGAGGCCCTGGCACAGGGTGCCCAGAGAAGCTGTGGCTGCCCCTGGATCCCTGGAAGTGTCCAAGGCCAGGCTGGACGGGGCTTGGAGCACCCTGGGATAGTGGAAGGTGTCCACGAGAACTGAGTGGTGCTTGGGGTCCCTTCCATCCCAAACCATTCTGTGAGTTTGTGAAAGCGGAGACCTGGAGAACAGGAGGCAGGGATGGAAGGGCTAAGGAATTCCTGGAGTGGTGGACAGCGAAGCTCAGGAACTGCAGTGCTGCAAAAAATCCCTGTTCTGGGCTCACAGCAGCTCTGTGCTCAGAGATGGGCATGTGGCAGAGCTGCTTCAGCTCTCTCTGGGCTCCAGTCACGGGACCTACAGTGTAGCAGGGCTTTTGGAGGTATTTCTCACTGCCACCAGTAAAATCCCTGGGCCAGGATACTATAATGCAGTACAATACTCAACTTGCAGTGTATTACAGATGTACTTTAACTCCATTTTCCCCAGCTGAAGCCTGGCAAACCACCAGATGTCCAGACCCACAATCAGCTGTCTTCACACAGCACCGCGTGAGGTTGCAGGCATTTTCCAGCCCTACTTACAGGCAGTGGACCACAGTGCGCCCGTCTCTGCCATCGTACTGCTCCTGCCACTTCTCCAGCCTCCTGACCACCTTCAGCAGGGAGCGTTTGGAGGGAGGGGTGTCCCTGTATGCCGGCCAGCCGATGTACTGCAGGTGCTGCACGATGCGATACCCGTCCTGCGGCTGGAACACAGAGCCTGCTCAGGGTGCCGAACGGGGCAGGGGCGGAGGGACGGGGCAAGGCTGGGAGCCCCGGCTACACAGCAGCCTCCCCTCTGCATCTGCACCAGCAGTGTCAGCGTTCCCCATGCTGGGTGCCTGTCACAGTGCAGAAACAAGGGCTGTTCCCCAGCCTGGATAACCATTATTACAGAGCCCGGCAGACACCAAGCACGTGGGACCCTTGTTCGGTTTCCAGAATAAAGTTTCATCAAACTGCACAAACAGATCAAATATGTCTTTCCTGGTTGCCTGTGCTGGGCCATAAGAAGTAAAGGCGACCCTCAAAAATTCTCAGGGGATTGTGGAGGGAAAGGATCCTCATAAATTTGGTGGCAGTGGCTGTCGTGTTGGACACGGATGAGTGCAGAGAGCTGTGAGTGCACAGCACCCGCTCTGCCAGCCCTGCATCCACGGGCCAGCTCCATCTGAGGGTCACATAGCCTTGGTCTGACCAGCTTTGTGATCCCCAGGCTCTCCCTGGGACACAGGAATGTGCCTAATATCCAACCAATTTATCAGTTTCTGTGGCTGGACCGCGAGGTTCCCTCTGCAGTGCCACAACTGAACCGCTGCCCGGGCTCTGACCATGCAGGGACTGCTGTGTTAAACTGCAAGGAAATATAATTTGTGGAGCCTGCTTCCATTTCTGATTAGAAAAAATGAAAGAGGAACAACAAAAGAAACATAATCAATCTGGGAAACAACTAATGAGAGAAAAATCCTCTGCTGAAGCCCTTTCCTGCAGCCCTGAAGTCAGATTGCCAGGGCTCAGTGTGCAGATAAACTTCGTTTCTATCATTTCAGCTGTCCTGGGGCTGAGGGACACAGACAAAGAGTTGCTCACAGAAATGGCAGTTGCTTATTTATAGGGAAGGCAGTGGCAATTGGGAATCCCAGTCTAGCCAGTAAACATTGCATCTGTCTTCAGAGACGCTGCCTGGTAGCTGACAGATGGAGAGCTGCTGACACCATCCCAGTTTATTTCCTGCAATACTGATGGCTCTATATTGGCTACAAAGTGATGAATTGTTCTCAAACATACACAGAAAAATGCTCACCATTTAAATACAGATTTTCAGCTCATATCATCCACTTGCTGCCTTCAGCCAAGAGTCCTTTAGCAATGCAGGCTGAGTAAATGTTAATTAAAGGAAGGAGCTGCAGTGGAATTTCGTTCCTAGGTGAGGGATTCTGCATCTCTAAACCACAAGTCTTGGCTCTGCCTCCTCCTCGAGTCAAAAATGTGGTTTTGAGAATAACTAAGGAATGTGGTATTTCTCCTCTCTTACCCTGGCCATGTTGCAAATCCGGAATATCCGGTTGATGATATCTTCATCAATGTCTGCTGAAACAAACTCCACTTGGATTGGGCCGTAACAACAGGATGTCTTCTCTGGCCAGTACTGCATGCAGAGCTAGGAAAAAACCAGTAAACAAACAGAAATCCTAATTATTAACATATCCAATCATTCCTTTTGGATTTATAACCAGCTCAAAATCCATCACCAATCGTGTATAACGTGGCTTTGTTCAGAGCAGATCTCATTCTAGCTCAGTAAAACATTTTATATCCTGAATATGAAGAAAAAAAGAAATATATTTTAGGGCCTGGAGTTTTCTTCCTCTTTATTTTTTGTATGAACACAATTTGGAACTGATTGGATTCTGGGTCTAGAGGTGCAGAGAAGGTGGCTGACAAATGAAGCTTCTGTAAGAGCAGAGATTTAAAAGGAACATTAAAAGATTAGTGTCTGTAGATAAATCTAATAGGAACCATAGAGATTTGGTAAAAATGGGGAAACAGTCCAGGCACCAAGAAAATTAATCTTAATTCAAACAAATTGGAATTTCTTTTTTTCTCTAAGATGAACTTTTTATCTTTCTGGCTCTACCAGTGAGCAGGGGAAGGAGAATGAGCTTCTAGTTTCAGGGTGAACCACAACTGCATCTCTGAAGTTTGTGAAGCAGGCTGGAAATCTTTTTCTTGTGCTGATATTACCGAGTTGAAAGAACAAAAAACATCCTATGCACACAAATTACAATCTAAGGATTTTAAACCCATCTGGAAATAGAGCATGGAGCAAAAATACTTTGCATGAGATCTCATTAGCAGTTTCTGCTAAGATTGTATTTCTTTGTGGGCTTTTTTTCCTTCCTATTTTCAAGTGTAATTTTGTACAAGTTTTGAAACCCCCAGATGCACATTTGAACTTGATCTCGAGCTTTGCAAGTTCAATCACTGCCAGCAACAACGTCGAGTGTGTGCATGCAACTGCATTAATTCTGCACTCCTGTTCTTCCTTTGATCATACAGGATTGGAACTGGGTGGGATATTCCCACAATCTTATGCATCTTTGCCCTTGTTAGTTTTTCAAGATTAAGCGAGCCAGCCAAGACCACACAAGCAAGTCCTTTGAAGGGTTTCTTTACTCTTCATTCAGACTTTCAAGCTGCCTAGTGATCTGCTCTCAAAGCACCTGTCCCACAGGCAGGGAGATGTGAGCCGAGCAGGAGCTTTAGCAAACAACCTCAAGGTGCAGTGGAAAGCAGGAAAAGATTAAACCTTTCCTTAGCACGGAAAATTTGCTTCTCCCAGAGCAGGTCTGTGGACGGCCACCTCTCCAAACACACAGGTGTATATACCCTGCTGAAAACCGGCCGGTGTGTGCTCTGAGCTCCACGTGGGTTTATCTGCACCTTTTCCCTGTGCTCAGGGCTGGGATCAGGCACTGATGAGCAGACAGGCGATGACAACATTGTCATGCAAGGACAGGGCAGGCACAGTGCCAAGTCCCCCTCGAGAAAACGCATCTCCACAAGGGATGCAATCATCTGCTGCAGGGCAGGAAGGATCTGCAGAGGGATCTGGATTGATGGGCTGAGGCCACTGGTGTGAGGCTCAATCACACAACGGTTGTGTGTGGTTGTGTGAAGGGCAACAGAGCTGGGGAAAGAGCTGGAGCACCAGGAGCAGCTGAGGGAGCTGGGGGGGCTCAGCCTGGAGGAAGGAGGCTCAGGGGGACACCGTCTCACTCTCCACTACTGCCTGAAGGGGCAGCCAGGGGGGGGTCAGGCTCTGCTCCCAGGGAACAGGGACAGGATGAGAAAAACAGCTTCAAACTGTGCCAGAGGAAGTTTAGATTGGATATTATGGAAAATTTCTTCACTGAAAGGGTGGTCAGGCACTGGCACAGGCTGCCCAGGGCAGTGGTGGAGCCACCATCCCTGGAGGGATTTAAAAGAGGTGTAGATGTGGCACTCAGGGACATGGGTTAGTGGTGGCCTTGGCAGCACTCAGGTAACTCGATCAAGGTTGGAATCGATGATCTTAAGAGGTCTTTTCCACTCCAAATGATTCTACAATATCAAACTGTCACATCTTGTCCTGGTAGCTCATAAAATACAAACTTTAAAATCCTCCTTAACTTCCAGTGCCACCTGGGTGTTTTGGCACTGGCTGCACTCTCGAGGGAAGTGACACCGTGCTACAGAAACTGTCAAAGTGACTTCATGCGCTGCCAAATCCCCTTTCCTGGGCCTACAGACCACATCATAACAGCAAAACTTTGCTAGGGAAAAAAAAAAAAAAGCTTTGTGCAGAAAGATAGTCACAAGGGTAACGCTGGCTGGGGCTGAAAGGTTTGTGTTTTCCAAGAACCAAGTGTGAGAAAAGTGTCTCATTTCCAGAAAAAGCTGGGATTTGCTTTGAACTGTCAGGAAAAAAAAGATGAATTTTGTCTCTGGATTCAATGCCAAGATGCAGAATCAAGGAGCGTGGATGGGAAAGGAAAACAGAAGATCCAGAGGACCTCTGGTTGCTCACAGAGAGGTGGGACTCTGCAGGGCACCAGGAGAGCCCAGTGCTGAGCAGAGCTCTCCCTGGGGCTGCAGTGGAATCCCACAGAGCTCCCCCGATGGGACATCCCCTTAAGGACTGGGGGGATCTGCTTCTCCTCCACCATCCAAAAAAGAGACCAATAATTTCACTGCCTGCGAGTGTGGTAAGACAGGGAAGAGACAAATGAAAAATGAATCCATGAAGTACCAACTGCTTGAGGGTTCCTCTCCTCTCGTTGAACAAGTGCTGTAATGGGTGAATTAGCCATGCCAAACGTACTCTCCACACAAATTGCATGATTATGCCTTTTTGAAAGCTCTCATCCTCTGCCACTCATCAGCAAGGTGGCTGGAGACACCAGGGCAGGAAGAATGGCAAAAGCTCCTCCCTGGCAAGCTCAAATCCTGAAAACAGCGGTGTGTCCAGGAGCCAAACCTCAACTTAGGTGTGGAATTTAAAAAAAAAAAAAAAAAAAAAATTACAAAGCACTATGTTCTCCTCAAACTGTGCAAAGCACGTTTCTCAGTATTACAGCATCATGCTGGAAATCTCGGGGGAAAGATCCTTCAAATTATTCCAGCTCTCTTGGTTTTGTTCTTCTGGAAATGCCATGTGAAAAAGTGCAAGTGTGAAGCACCCTGGGGCTGTGGTAGGGAGCATTTTCCTGAACCAAACACAGACAAAAATATGAAAGGGAAGAAAGTGGGTTTGGGAGGGAAATTTTGGCCTGCAAACACAAAGTAGTTCTGTGAGATATAAAGTAAGTATATGCAACTTCTTAAATATTTTTAAAATATCAATTTTACATAATTTTATATCAAAGTATTTATATAATAAATGGGGAGACCTTATAGCAACTTTCCAGTACATAAAAGGGGCTTACAGGAAGGCTGGAGGGGGACTTTTCAGAAGGGTATGGAGCGATAGGAAAAGGAGGAATAGCATTAAGCTGAAGGAGGGCAGAGTTAGATGGGATATCAGGAAGAAATTGCTCCCTATGAGGGTGGGGAGGCCCTGGCACAGGGTGCCCAGAGAAGCTGTGGCTGCCCCTGGATCCCTGGAAGTGTCCAAGGCCAGGTTGGACGGGGCTTGGAGCAAGCTGGGATAGTGGAAGGTGTCCCTGCCCATGGCAGGGGGTTGAAATAAGATGGTCTTGAAGGTCCCTTCCAACCCAAACCCTTCTATGATCCCTGTTAATTGCAATAAGAATTAGCTTACAAAGAGCCAGGCATGTGGACTTATTCTCCGTTAAAACCCCAAACATCACCTATTACTTTCCAGCTCCCCCTCATTTATTTACTGAGGTGAGAGGGCACCAGGAAATGGCAGCAGGAACTCTCTGCAAACCCCCTGGATTTG
This sequence comes from Eulacestoma nigropectus, assembly GCA_013397775.1. Taxonomy (NCBI): domain Eukaryota; kingdom Metazoa; phylum Chordata; class Aves; order Passeriformes; genus Eulacestoma; species Eulacestoma nigropectus. Next base: position 5,036,247 of record VZTE01004705.1, read on the forward strand.
AGAAGGGAGTGACAGGCCAGGGATGAAGAGCCACTCACCTGTGCTGCATCCATCTCGTTGAGCATCACCACAGAGGAGCAGTTGTAGTCAAACACCAGCCTCCAGAAGTCTGCGATGGTGTTGGGCAAAGGGTGCTGGGTGACAATGAAGGCAGCAGGTTGCTTGTGGCTCTAACAAAAGAATAAGATTAGTTAAAAAAAAAAAAAAAAAATTCAGTCAACTTTTATTCAAAGGAATATTATACCCGGGAGGCTGTGGGGAGGCAATCTGAGCCATTTAACCAGATTATACAAATCACATATCCTGCTCCTTGTTATCGCTCCGCAGTGAATGAACGCCTCGTAATGGGATTCTTTTGCTCCCAATGAAGACATTTCATTAAAGAAGTGTCACAAGAGCAGAGATTACCCAAATCAATTATTTATATTTGGAGACTCAGCAAATAATGCTAATTCTACTATTACTAGTACTACTACTATCAGTAATATTAATAATTGGAAGGAAAACAGCTGGAAGAAAATGCTCTCCTTTATGCTGCAGTGGCCTCGAGGAGCTCCAGAAGGGATTAGCCCCGTCTGCTGTGGCTGCCTGGGGGGTGCAGTGTGACAGAGGTGCCACATTTGGATCCCAGCCATCCTTTACGAGCTCGTGGGGCAGCATTCAGAGCCTGTGACATTGGCATTTAATTTCTGATATTGTTCTTTCACCTCAGAAAGGCCCCTGACCTCAGCCTCCCTAAGCACGAAGGGGTGGAACTGTGCTCCCAACCTCTGCGGGGCTGAGTTAATGAATGTTTGTGAGGCTCTCCGGGATGAAAGGCAACAAGCTGAAAACTTTATCGCTCTCCAGCCACGGCAGGCAAGGCTTAAATGAGCCTGGAAACTGCACAGTCCTTTGTGCTGTGCATCTGTGAAGCAGACTTGAATCAAAAGGCACGCTAATTCTGGGGTAAAGAAAACAAAAAAGCACAAAAACCCCTCCAACAGAATAAAATTCTGGATTTAAAGTGAAGAAATAAATAAAATCCTGAAGCATTAAGCTGCCCATCGTGGGGGTTTGCCTTTTTCCCTCCACGTGAGGCAGATGTGGGTGGAAGCGCTGGGCAGGCCATGCTGGGAAAAAGGTGCTTGTGAGTGTGAGGAGGGTGATGGGACATGACGCAGAGAGAAGGAAAAGGAAATGATTTCTTGGGAAATTATAGTCTGGAACGGAGTTTTTTCTTTTTCCCCACTCTGCATTTCACATCTAGAAACACCAGTTTGGGTCAAAAGGTGTGAAGTACCAGACCAGTGGTGGCAACAGAGTGGCAAACACAACAGTGACGTTTATCTCTTAATTAAACACCAGAATGTTTCCTGCTGTGGTTTTTTCACGGTGTGCCAGTAGCAAAATGCAAACCTGGCTAAACTCTCGGCTGAAGATCACGTGTGCTTGTGGGGTTTGCCGTTAGCAGAAAAAGAAACCTTCCCCAGCTCTTTGCTACAGGTGAGGAACCAGGTTCACTGTCCCATTTCAAAGGGAAGGCGACACAGAGGTGTGAATTACTCATGCAAGAGAACATGTGTGGGATTATGGGGGAATGATGATGTCAGGGACACATCAACTCATGTTTTTCTCCAAACCCCGTGGATTAAATACAAATCTGTCACCACTTCTGCGTGGCTTGACTCACAATGTGCCTTTAATCTCATTTTTTAAGGATTATGTTCCATTGTTTTAGGGGAAGATGAAGGACAGTTTTGCTCCTTTCAAGGCAATATGGGATGGAGGGGGTCCCCTAAGAGTACAAGATGTCACACATGAAGTTACTGGGGAAAAAATGAATTTGCAAGGTCTGTTCTCAACGAGAACAGCTATAAAAATGTAGATTTTGGCTGTTCCTCTGTGATTTTTGTCCCCAAAAGTTCCTGATTCCTCTATGGAAAGAAAGAGAAGAGCCAGAGAACATTACAGCAGCTGAATTTCAATGGAAGGTGAAAAATTGCTTTGTACTTAAAAAAAAATTAATCCACTGGAATTTTGTGGGGAAGGATACAAATATTAGCAAAGTGATTTGAGGCAGTGAGGGTTGAAATGTACAAACATTCCCAATCCCTAAGAAACCAAAGACTGGATTGTGCTTCTGCAGATGTGCAAAGGCACTGAACACACTTTAAAAAAAGAGTTTCCTCAGGCATGTCTGCAATGAAAACATCACAATCTTGCTGAAAAAAATCTAAAATAAATTCTGTGACCATTTGACTGAATATCTTAAATGCAACAGCATCGCTGTTTCCCAAAGACTGAAGAACAGACAAAATTAAAAACAGTGACCCTGCTGCTGCCAGGGAAAAAATGAGGGCATTTCACCCTGGATCATATTTACACATACTCCAACTGCAATTAGTGGCTTTAAAGACATCTGTGTCCAAAGGCACCACAGCAAAAAGAAGCCATCAACATAATTCATCCTCCACAAATGACCCGTGCTGTGAGATTCCAGGCTATAAACAAAGCAAGGGAAAATGCCTTCGGACAGAGTCACATCAGCTCAACTCGCATCCTTTAGCCTGAAAATGTTTTGCACATCTGATCCCTGCACTCCCATATTCTTGACTGCGTGAGATCAAATCAATCACTCGCTCCACACTGCAAATTATCCTTTTCAAAGAGCTGACCTGGCAAACGTTTCTCTTCCCAATGCATACAAAAGCCAATGCATGGGAAGAGCTGTCCCACCACTTCTTTGTGCATCTGCCTTTCTCTGATCCAACCTCAGGCTGCACATTGAGGGATGTCTTTGACAGAAATTTTCCACGGTGTGGTGCAGAACTAGGGTGTGTGATCACAGAGTAACAGAATATAACAGAATATGCTGAGTTGGAAGGGACCCTCAAGGATCATCGAGTACAACTCCCGGCCCTGCACAGCACCATCCCCAAGAGTGCCCAGAAGTATTGTCTGAAAGCTCCTTGAACTCTGTCAGGCTGGTGCTGTGACCACTTCCCTGGGATAATAACAGCCTAGAGGATGTATTTTGGTGCTGAAGAGAAAATTCATGTGCTTTGCATGGTTTGGAGATACCAGACTCAGAAACTACAGCTAAGTAAGTTTTTTTCCTTAGATCCATTCTCGCAGAAAAGCACCCTGCGAAGGAACAAAGTGGGTGGGGCCAGAGCAGTGCTTACATCCATGAGTGCAGCATTGATGTAGTTGCTGGACTCGCCATCCACGGAGATGAGGAAGGGCAGGCAGCGGTCCAGGGGCAGCACGTCCATGCAGCGGTTCTTGTCGTGGTTGCGGGGCAGCAGCCCGATGCTGCAATCCTCCGGCCGCACCCGCGGCGTCACGATGTTCAGGGTCTGTGCAGGGAGCAAGGAAACAGAGACACAAACGGCCTGAGTGCCTCCGAGTTCACTTCCAAGAAGGATGCCATACGCACAGTATGTTTGTTTTAAAGGGACTCAGACTGGCAGAGCTTTGGCGTGCCAGAGATAAAAAGGAAGAAGCACTAAGGAGCTTGGTGCTGTTCTAACATGTTGCATCTTGCAGATTGTCCTGAGAGCTCTTCCAAACATTGTTAGCTCCAGCAAAAACTGAAAGCACTATACGCCTCCCAAGCATTTCCAGCTCTAAACCCCCAGAGCAGCCAGACAACACTTCTGTTCTTTCCTAGAGGTTGGAAATAGGTGTCACAGATAAAAGATGCAGCTTTGAGCTGGTGGTGGAGTGAAACCTCCTCCTGTTTCTATCATCCTTAGGTGGAAGAACAAATCCTTCCCCCTCTTCAAGTGGGTCCTGTGCAGGTGTACCCTGAGTACTGACCACCCAGCAGGTCAGACTGGGTTCAGAGCCTCTGGTGATTCCTCAAACTACTGACTTATCTTATAAAAATCTAAGATAAAATGTTGTTTTGAGGTTTTTTATCAAAAAAGTCTATTTGTTTCATACATTATTTAGAATGCTACTTTACTTTTGAAGTGACACATAGGATGCTTCACTTACATAGTCATACCCAATCTCTGGGGCTTTGCTCTCAGTCTTTGACTGTTGTCTGTCTTTTCCACAGCTTGACAGACTAAGTTTCTTTATATTTATTTTTCTTTTGTGTTCCCCATCGTGGAGGCCTCCTGACAAACCAGTCCAGCTTGGTCAGCAAGGATCAAAACTCAGAAATCAAAGTGAATGCATCTTAACACCAGTGCTTAGGTGGTGGTAGATCAGTGACTGGCTGATGTCATTGTATTTTCACTTTTACATCTCCTCTTCCTGAGCAAAGCCTATGGATTCCTACAGTGAACGCTCTGAAGCCAGAAGAATACAAAATATTTAGGGGTCAAAAAAAAAAAAATCTTACAAAGAGCTGGACTTCTGCCACAGAGAGGTTATGAATGAAGAAAAGAGGAAGGTCAAACAATCCAAGATAAAAGAATGTGTCAGAGTATAAAACTTGAAATAATATAGTTGCTCTAAATTATTCAGGTTCTACATTGTCTGGAGATGGAAAGCAGGGAGTCTGGCTGGGGAAACAACACGAAATCTCAGATCTCTGACAGCACAGATAATCAGGCAGGTGACTTGCTAGTGATTTAGTCCTGCCTATTTTATGCCACTGCCCTCTCTCCCTTGTTCCTGTACTGATTCAGATTACAAAAACTCTCCAGAGCGAGCTTTTGTGCGTCCAGACAACATGCAGAGCATGAGAAATGCATCCAGCCTCACCCCAGGGCCAGTGGGATGTAAATACCACAAACTGCAAGCACAGATCTATAGTTAGATCAACTGCTTCCTAAAGATTGCAGCAGAGACTTTGCGTTAAACCCAGACAATCAGGGCTGAGGAACGCTCTGAGCCAAAATCCTGTAAAAATAGATTCTACAACAAGACAGACACCGAACCTCTTATGCAAAGCACAGTGGAGCAGTTCCTTCCCACAGGAGCTGCCAGCCCCTGGCAGCTCAAAAGAACAAGCACAGAGGCGACAAATCCCGTCTCATATCATGACAAAATACACCCAGCAAGTGGTGGCTTTTTTTTTAATAGTGTGGGTTTCTTTAAACAGCATTTGATGAAGTTCGGCTCTGGCTCCTTCATGCCAAGCATTCAGAACCAGAAACACTTTTACAGATCTGCTATCTCTTGATAGAACCAGATCTTTTTTTAATTGAACTGTCATCAGTTGGGATCCACGTTCTTTATCTCACTATACCAACCCTGATGATTCCCCGTAAGGCTTCAGATAAAAGACACACATTCTCCCTTTGCACAGAGAGGGAGGAAAAGAGGCCTCTGACTCAGGCTGGGGCTCCCAGAAGACATTCTCTTGCTGCAAAAGACACTTTCCTGGGAGAGGGGGTGGGAATTTACTACAATTAAAGCAATCTCCACCCTTTTACTCTGACTATGAGTGGCCTCAACAAACAGTATATGTCTCTCTCTTTCCCACCCAACTTACCTTGCTCCAAATTTCCCACAATCTTGTTTTTTCCATACATGGATGTTGGCTCAAAACCATAGGTCCACAGAATGTTTTGGTTTGGAAGAGACTTTAAAGCCCATTCATTCCACCCCTGCCATGGGCAGGGACACCTTCCACTGTCCCAGGTTGCTCCAAGCCCCATCCAACCTGGCCTTGGGCACTTCCAGGGATCCAGGGGCAGCCACAGCTGCTCTGGGCACCCTCTGCCAGTGTCTCTTCAGCCTCACAGTAAAGAATTATAGACTCATGGGGAATAAAACTGGAAAACTTTGTTCAGTGTTCAGGATTCTGGGTGAATTCTCCACTGTGTGAGAGGTACAACTGCACAGGGCCCATGGCTGGAGCGTCCCAAGCCCATTTACCAGGGTGGGATAAGCAACAGCGACAGGAAACAAAGGAGGGGCCCCCATTTTGTTGCTTGCCCTGGGCAAAGAGCACTAATGGAGCACTTGTGAGTTTAACTGTCCATCATTTTGGGTCTTATCACCAGGTACCTGGCAAAACATCTACAGCAAACTGAGGGATTCATTGGCATTTAACTGAAAATTAACAATAGCCAAAATAATGCTCACTGAGCTCCCTCTCTCCCCTGTGTGGAAGGTTCTCAACAAGCTGATTGTCAAGGCTTGGAAGCACCATAGGAGCCACAGGAATGGATAATAAGGCACCTTGAGGCATAAATGTTTCTGTATAAATTATGGAAGAAAATGAACAACACAATACTTATTAAAACAAGAAGTACAGCATTATGTGTGAAAATTTCTGCCCTTGCTCTACTGGAGTGATGGGGACAATTTTTTCCTTGCTGAAGGCTGAATAGTCCATGCTCAAAAACAAACCTCTGCCTGACCCAGCAGTACAACAAAAATCAACTGAAATCAGACCTTGGCTCAGTGTCCCCCTTGTCTGCCCTGCTGGAAATCACAAAATAACACACAGAAATTGATTAAACATCTTCAATACACCAACTGCAGTGACTGAGAGATATGAAATTACCTGAAACTCATCTTTTATCTGGCTGGAATTGGTCTGTGGATCCAGTCTGCTGATGTTGTAATATATGGATCTGAACTCACAGACTGGAATGGCCGTGTTGCCACAGAGACATGCCTCCAGAATGGCATCATGGACAAACACATACTGCTCCTGCACAGGGGAGGGGAGGAGATGTTAAAATCATATTTTGAATACAGATCATGAAATATCACTCTTCTTTTTTTCCTTAAGTCATGCCCAATACGCACATTTGGCTCTGTCTCACGTGGAGACAAATTACAGCGTGTGGGGTGTGACAGCTTTGTGAGCGTAGTTCACCCATCGTTGAAGGTGAGGTCTCACGTGTTCCTTTCAGATTTACAAGGAAATGGGGAGTCGGCACTCTCAGGAATGTTGGGACAAAATGGGGGTGGGCTGAGGAGGACATCAGGGTGTAAAGCCTCTGTTTGCAAGGCAGTGGTCAGGGACGGACCTCCAATAACACCAGAGAATCATAGAATTGTTTAGGTTGGAAAAGACCTCTAAGATCATTGTGTCCAACCCAGCACTGCCAAATTCACCACTGAACACGTCCCCAAGTGCCACATCTACACGTCAGTTAAATCCTTCCAGGGATGGTGACTCCACCACTGCCCTGGGCAGCCTGTGCCAGGGCTGGACAACCGTTTCAGTGAGGAAATTTTTCCTAAAATACAATTTACCCTTCCCTGGCACAACTGTACAGAACTAGCAGGTCACATCCACGTGTCTCTTCAGAACCCTGGGTTCTGGGTATCTTGGGTAAAACTCTTTCCCTAAAGTAAATATGGGAAGTCCAATGAAGTTAACAGCCCTTCTCTGTTCCAGGCTATTGCCCTGTCCCTCAGGAGGAGAAGGGGTTAAGGGACACACATAAAACTTGTGCAACAGGACAACAGTTCCACAGGAGTCTGTGCAGCTGCCAGGCACGGTGTGATGGAGCAGCTTGCTTAATCAGCACCCAAAGCTTGAATCAAGGATGTTTTGTTTGCTTAGCTTGTAATTGATATACACGAGGTACTACTGGAGCCTGCAGTGTTGCTATGAATGAGACATGAGAGGCTTCAGGAGTTCTTTTTTTATGCTATGAGAATAAAATTAATCAGCAATGCACAGACTTAAACTTCAAGGTTTGCCCTCCTGTCTTGGAGGCCCCGCGTAGCTGCCAGCGAATTGATTCGGTGCAAATCCAGGCATGTTTAGCCACCGAAAGTTCTGCATAATCAAGGCACAGAGCGAGCCAGTGTTGACTTAATGAATTGCTGGGCAGAGAAGCTGACAGGAAAGCAGCACCTCGTGCAGGGAGAGCCGCTGGCACCCACCTCTGTCTGCACCAAGTTGACCCTTTGGGAGCGCAGCTCTCGCACGCAGTTGAATATATCCACCACGCCTTCGTTCTCTGCCATGTCGAGCATGATGTCGATGGCAATAAAGCACCCTGTCCTCCCGGCCCCAGCACTGGAAAAGAACAAACCAGGAGGGTCTGGTGATCAAGGGACTGTGGGGAGGCAGGGCTCTGTGGAGGAGAGAATAACAGCAGCACACAAAATGCTTTCTCCTCCAGGGAGCTGCTCCCACTGCCTGCTGGATTCATTTTTTCTGTTTAAAGATTTAAGAGAATGAGGGGAAATAATATTTCGTGAAAGGGAAGCAGAAACAAAAGCTTTATGTTATTGAACACCAACAAAATATTGCAAAAATAGTCATTATAATTTTACACGTCACGTCACCTGCACACCTCTCATCACACAGGGTGCTGGAGAGCAGCCTCTGGGTTGCAAACAGAAACAATTCCAGAAATTTTCTTCCCTGGGACTCTCTAGAAGGCATGCACACATTTACTCCAGTGGGCACGATGAAAGGAGCTCAGTCCTCCAACTCAAACATTTCTTTTCCCTTTTTAATCCGGAGGAGTTTGGATCCTGAGGAGGGTGATTTCAAGTTATGGACTGTAAATTAGAGAGAAAGGAGCTCGAGGCTACTCAAACCCTCCCCACTGCTTGTGAGAATTGGGCCATCTCCTGCAAAATGGTGTTGTCATCATGTCCTCCTTCCCCTGCGGGAAATCATCCAAGCTGCTTAGGTGTGAAGGATAGAGAGAGGAGAACGTCTCTTCACATTACTCTGAGGGAAGCAGGAGAACTCTGCTCAAACCAGGGAAACTTCAGCTGCATTGAAAACTCCACCAGAGCCGAAAGCAAGGAGATAGGAATGACCATAAATTAATGGACCAGATTAATCAACTGCTGAATAGAGAGAAGATATTTTTCATTTGCAGAATTTTAATGAATAAGTGGCATTTCCTCTCCCTTTATCTCTCAGCTTTTCAGAATTTTAACAAATAGTTAGAACAGTTCTATATTTAGAGGATCCTGGCACTTCATAAATATCGAACAGTGATATTATCCAGCCCAGGCATTGGTGGGGAGAATTTGGTAATTACCACTTAAAGCAAGTCATTAAAATTCAAAGGCAGATAAATAACACGGAGGAAATGGCATTTATTCATTGAAATGGGAAGGATGAAAAATCTCTCCTTGCTTTCTTGGTGACAGTGAGGCAGGTTCAGACACCTTCCAGGGCCAGCCCCATGTCATGGCACCAAAGCAGCAAACTCAGGCCCTGAGCTCTAAATGAAATCTCTTCTGCCAACTCCTCAGGCTTAGCTGTACTTGATTATAAAACTGGCTCACTGCTTGCTAAAAAAAAAAAATATCAAACAAAACAAAACACCCACCCAATCCAAAACTGCTCAAAAAAGATAAGATTTAATTGACTTTCCTTTTTAAAACAGTTGTGGGATGTATTTTTTCTCTCTTTCTCAAGACACAGAGTGGGAACTACAGGCATCCCTGTGGATGGTTTAAGGGTGAGATTTTGGGACAGCCAGCTCTGCTCTCTAGCCTTGTGCTCAAGCCACATCTTCTTTAGCTCACACATGCCCTGAGCCCTGCAGACGTAGCCGCTGCTACAAACCCAAACTCTGGGTTTGTAGCAATGCCATTCCTTGCATTTGGAGTAATTTAACTCCTTTTATTTACTAGCTGGAAGTCTGAGGTTCCCACCCCAACTCCTGGGCTTTCAGGAAGCCAAGGCGCCCAAGGTCTGACAGCCAGACCCAGCCAGACAAATATTTCAGGTCATAAAAACATAAAATCATAGAATGGTCTGTGTTGGAAGGGACCTTAAAGCAGATGTAGTTCCAACTCCCCTGCTGTGGGCAGGGACACCTTCCACCAGACCAGATAAGACCTTTGATGCTGGTACAAAGCTGAGCTGCAGCACATGTGGGTACAGAAAACCAAAGTTGCTTTAAAATTCCCTTTTTGTCAGCATTGTCCATTCTGCCACGTGAGGTTTGAGGGCCTGGAACGGCTGTCCCAGATATTCCCCACTTCCCCAGCTCTGCTACGAGCATCCAACAGAGCACAGACCACTGGGGGGGGTCTTCTACATTTGAAAGGCCCTCTCTGACCTACTTCCATCATCTCCAACTCATGACAGCTTGGCTCCAGACCTGCCACTTTAGGGAAGAAAAACGTATTTCCCTTTGTTTCCTGGCGAGGCCCACAAACGTTACCCTTAAACAGCTGTTGGATTATCGCCAGGCAAGGAGAAAAGAGAAGGAAAAGCTGCTGGAGGAGGGTGGAGAGCTGGCCTACCTGCAGTGCACCACGATGGGTCCTGCCTCCGGGGGGTTGAGGAACTTCACCTGGCGGACGAAGCCCAGGAGCCCCGTGGCGTAGCAGGGGACGCCGTGGTCCGGCCAGCTGGTGAAGTGGAACTGCCGAATCTCTCGGATCTCATGGTAGCCTTTCTGAGGAGACAACAAAGCCTCTATTTTTCTTCCATCAGACTCCAATCAGCATATTCTGCTCCCTGCTGCCTTCCCTCACGCAGAGGGATAACAAGCACTGAGCTCTCGCTACGCGTGAGAACGTGTCCGAAGCTGCTTTTTACTCTAAAAAGGTTTTCAGCCAAATTCCAGTTCCCAGAGACGTGGGTAACGCTCACCTGAGGGCTGGGAAGGTGGGGACCAGCTCCCAGTTCCAACCTGTGGTCTCAGAGTTCAAATCCAGCTCATCAGGGTGACCTCAGCCCCAGCACCCCGTGGCTGTGTTTACCCCCATCCTCTTGTGTAATTGCCATAAACCACCAAAAATTCACTCTTAAATCCCGTTTGAGGCATTGAAGCAAAAGCCTGGGGAATGAACACCTCGAGAATGGGCATGCCCCAGGTAACAGCAGCTTTTCTGCCACCTACTGCCAAAAATTCTCAGTTTGAGATATTGCTGGCAGTGAAAAGAGCAAAAATTGGTATCCAGAACCATCTTTTCTGGTGAGAGCAAGCTGTTGGTATGTGAAAATCACACCTTTATCTGCCCTGCAAAGGGTAACCCAGAACTGTGGGTCAGCTGTGTTTTATTGCACAGGAAATGCGGGTGGAATCCAGCAGCAGCTCCTCTAACCTGTCAGATTTTGGCATTATCATTTCTCACCGAGTTCTTCACTGATTTAATGAAATATGGAGCTGATGTATCAGAAAACTGTAACAATATTCCCAGTGTGGCTGAAGTTCATTGAGCGGGAATTTTGGAAAAGCTTTACAACCACTTACTGAGTGTCTGGAAAGTACTTTGGACAGCCCTGGAATACTCTGACACTTAGACATCCAATTTCTAATTACAAGTAACAAAATCTTCCAGATCCTGCTGGTTTGGGGATAGTTTTTATACTCTTGCTTTCATTATATTCTCATTTCTGTTGAAAGGGGACCCTACCTGGCATCCAGTTTAACCAGTACCTTTTTTCCTCTGCCATTTGCCACTGTGAAACAAGGCAGTTATTATTCCTGGCATGCCATCAGCTATCTGCTGGCTTCTGGATGCAGTTAAACTTTATGCACTGTGGATTCCACTTTTGTGGCTACATCAAGATATTCCTGTAAAATCATTTGTCCAAAAATGGAAACTCTGTCAAAAATTTAGTTTTCTGAAGTGAAGCCTGTCCAAATAGCCCAGCTCCCATCTCCAAGAGCGTTCTGGATGTGTTTCCCAGAGTTTCTGAACACAAATGAAGTGTGCCACAGTTTCAGCTGCCTGAGGACCTCCTTACCTTTTGGACAGTGAATGTACGTATGACATACTCTGCCAGTGGCTCTGTCTCAATTAATGTGACTTTAATATCTCCGTAGACTTCTGTGTCATCCGGCCAGTATCGAACACACTTCACCTGGGGGAAGAGGAAAATATTGAGAGGAACTTGTTCAAGTTGAGTCAGAGCTGGCCTACATTCTCCTCCACTTTCAAGATGAAGCCAATGCAAATTGGGCTTTCTTCTGATGTGCAGAATTGCCAAAATTAACTGTATAAATTAGACTGAAATCCCTTTACCATACATAGAAACCACAGGGAGGATGTTTTTAAAGTTCCCTTTGTTGTCCATACAAATGCAAAGGACACATTTAGATATTTTCTTTTTTTTTTAAGTCTGTTTTGAATTTCCATACATGCCCTGCCCACATCAGATGTACAGAACACCTGGCAGTCACTGCCACCATCCCTTTTGAGAAAAATCTGTGCTACTGCTCCTGTAATTCTGAATTTTTGTTTAGTTAAAGAATTTCAGTTCATGGGGATTGTGGGATACATGTTGAGACACTAAATTTGTTTGACTCTGAGCTTGCTTTATCAGATGTGGACACAAGCTTGGCATTTTACCAGCTGCAACAGGCTTCAACTAAGGCTCAAGAGAGAAATCTCCTGAGCAGGTGAAGATATCCCAGCCTAGCCAGTTCTAGGAGCCATGTGCAAAACTACCAGAAGAAATAAAAGCAAGGCTGTGAAGCTCCAGAAGCGATATTTAGGTTAACAAAGACTATCAGGTTATTAAATGCTCTAGCATGAAAGAGTGGAACAATACCTAAAGCTGAAGCAATTAGCTGCTGCAAAGCAGGCTTCATGTTCCAGTTCCAGTCATAATTGAAAGGGGTTTTATAAATATTAAATATGATTAATGTAGGTTTGTGGGCTTTTTGTTGTTTGGGTTTTTTTTCTTTTACACAGAGGCATTTATTTCAAACTGAAGTGTCAGTAGAAGGTAAAATAGAATAAATAGCAATAAATGAACAGAAGCAGCTGGCATTCAACCATGAGATCTAAGGGAAATCAAACACAAAGCAGCTGAATTACTAATGGCTCGGAGTAAATGATCATTTAAATTTTCCTTAGTACCAAAGCAAAGGAAAGTGACAAACATCAGGACAAAATTTTTTCATAACTCCAGTTTCTGGCTGAGAAAGACTCTAAAACAAAAGTCATGCTGGGGAAACCCACCCCAGACATTCTGCTGTCTTATTCCCTGAGGTCTAGCCTACACCTTTGGAGTTATCCATGTTTGGTCCCATGATGGGCTTGGGGAATTGCCTTGTGCTGACACAGGGATGTCTGGTCCAGGTCAGTCCAGGAGAGGGAACTGGTGGGTGTTTAGGAGACCAACACTGCTGGGTGGTGTCAGGATGCACAAAAACCTCAATCCACCAGGAACAGTGACCTCAGGAACTCCAGGCTTTGGACTGTGATGTAAAGAGGTCTTTTGATAGTTTCAGCACCAGTCACACATCCTCACTCCTCTGGATTTTTAGAGAGGTATTCAAACCATCAGATAAGGAATAACTATTAGAGAAGAACATTTTTCCTTCGTACTGAGGAAGGAGACAGCTTCTGAGCTAGCATAAATTTGTATAACTGTGCCAAAGCCCAGACTTACAGCAGGAACATGAACCTTATTAGTCTAGAAGGGAAGCAGCTAAGTATTACAAAATCCAGCATTTTACAGAAAAACCCAGAGTGGCTGAATTCATCTCCTTACTGCAGGAAGCAAAAGGCATTTTGCTGCTGAGCTCTCCTGAGCAGCAGCTCCGGGTTAAACCCAGCCCTGGTCTGGCTTTACACATTGGGAGTGGCACCTTACCCTGCCCACTTCCACCAGGTTGGTGACCATGACAACACTCGCAGAGTTTTCTTGCCAAATCATTCTCCAGAAATCCTTCACTGTCTCCTGCATCGGCCCTGGGGAGGAGAGAAGACAAAAAGGACATCTTGAGAGAGTGCATGGAATGCCAACAGCTCCTTCCAGCTGTTCTCCAGCCAGTCCTGCTCCCATAGGATCCTGCTCTCCCTCTCAGAGCATCCCTCTGCAGTTCAGGGTTACAGACAGGAACAGCCTGGAGCTCTCTGGGACATCAGAGCCTTCCTCACAGCAGGTGTTTAAGGGTCACAGAGATGATGGTGGTATGGTAACAGTGGGGATGGCTCCAGCAGGTAACAGTGCGTAAGTGATGGGACATGGAAGTACCCTACACTGAACCTGTAATTAAGGCTGTGCTGTAATTCACACCTGATGCAGCACTGATATTGCCCCATTTCACACTTTAACATTGATCAACTAGGAAGGAGGAAGGAAACGTGCAGAAATTAGCCCTTTTTTGAAATTGCCCTAGAAAGATTCCAGGTTCCAATAGCCAACCAACCAGTGCTCACAAAAGGTTTGTCAGTCTAGAGCCTCTCCCTGACCTTATTTCCTTTCTTATAGGAAGCTCATCAAGTACCTTACCGAAGGTGGTGTTCAAATGCATTTCCTACCAGTTCCCCTCAAAGGCTCATCAGTCATAGCTTATTCACACTGCCCACCTCAAGCAATTTCACTCCAGAAGGTAAACTCAAGATCCACAAAGTCCCCTTTAGCTCTCCTCTCACACTTCATGCACAAATGACACATTCTAGGCTGTACTGCCACCTCTAAGTCTGTGGCATTTTTTATTCCTCCAGCTGAGGTTTTACGTCCGAGTGCCTTGATGATCTTGGAAAATTCTATATCCTTCCCTTTTTTTTGCCCCTATAACAAATTTTCAGATGTTCCCCAAAACGGGTGATGTCACCCTATAAACAGCTCCTACAACAGCGTAAACCAGCAGTGGGCTTGCAAATATTTAGACATAAAAGAATGAACTTGCCTTGAGTTGCAATGTAATGGCGAGGCCGATGGTACCCCTGGAAAAAAAAGAAAATAGAGGAGTGTCCGGGAGATCACAGCTCAAACAAAGCCCACCAGGGATTTGATACTTTCTAGGTGCCATCTGCTGCCTCTGACAGTGTATAACTGGTTATGGACTGAATGAAAGGGCAGCTGGCCTGCCCTGAGAGATTTTAAGTGAGGGTATCTCACTCAGGCTGAATAACACAATCTCTTTATGCCAAAGGCAAGACAGGAATGGGGCACTTGTTAGCTATTTCCACAAAGAAACACAAGTCCTGTGCTACCTGAGGGTAACTGAACACAGATAGGCAAAACACCGCATCTTCTTGTTTGAAAAGAAGAAAGGTATGAATTTGTCTCTGTGAAAGTTCTGAGGGCATCTTTTGTCCTTTCAAGAAACTATTCTAAACATTTCCTGCGTTCAGGAAATGCATGTTCACTGGATCACTCTGTGTGTGAGGCAGAGGCTGCTTTACCAACGTCATTTTCTGACACGTAAAAAAAAGTCAGTCTGTTTACATACATGCCTTCTGCACCACAACTTCGTGAGGAGTTGGCAAGGCTCAGATATCAACTAATGCTATTGTGAGGGGCTGGTATTGATTTCTGCATCCATCACATTTAGCCCACGTCCCACTTATGCTGGTGGATCTGTCAAACACAGGAAATCTCCATCTGTCCAGATTGGTCAGACAAAATAAACTGGAGACTGAGAACCTTCTCCCTGTCACAACACGATGTTTGTACAACATACAGCTGTCATTCATATCAGATCCACAGTCTGTCCCTCTGTCAGAGGCACCAAATTCATAAGCAGGCTTGTCACAGGCGAGTTTGTCACAGGGGGAATGTCCAGGAGCCTTACATCGATGTAATTGGCGTTGATGTAGTCAGAGTGAGGGTCCCCATCCAGCAGCTGCAATCTCACTCTTGAGTGATCATCTGAAAGAAGGAAAGGAAAAAAAAGTGACAGTAACGATAAAGAGGAGTTTCTAAGCGGTCTGTTTTATCTGCTGACTCCTCCAAGTGTGGTATCATAGCTGCCCTGAGCTGGAAGGGACACACAAAGTGCAACTCCTGGCCTCAAAAATCCCACCATGGCAACTGAATAACTGAACACTTACAATAATAAAAAGTCAAATAACATCACCAGTACTCCTGTTCCTAAAAGCCCTTCGTTCTGTGTTGAAGATGTAATGTTTAGATCCTTAAGTTAGTTATGCTCTGTGTTCTTTAAATTCACTGCTGTCACCATAACCCTTATGGAGATTTGAGACAGGTCGCAAATGTTGCCTGGTTTGGGAGTTGTGGGACAGACCTTTGCAGGGTGTATCTCCATGGCAAAACCCATTTTCCTGCTTGGAGGCTACACACTCCCTTGGCTTCATCTGATCTATGGAAACTGAGGCAAGAACTAAAACTGACAAGACCAGGACATAATTAAATAGATCACGACAGAGGTATAAAAGATTAGGAGGGTAAAATGGCAACGAAACCCTGCAAATAAGAAATGGAAAAACCCAGAAACTGGAAAGAAATACAGATGAAATCAGAGCAACATTCCTTTATGCAACCCACAGAACTCACGGCAGCAAAATGGCATCGAGGCAGTGTTGAAAAAAACCAACAAAATCAGAAATGTTCATCTTTTTGAGGAGATTCAAAGTTACTTTAGATAAGGCAATAAAATAGCAGAGATCAATCTTTTCATCTCCCAGCATGCTCCACAGTTCAGGCGCAGAAAGGAACTGCCCCAGCGGGCAGATTATGTCATGATTTTCCACCAGGGGAATATTTTGATCTTTCCCTGGAACAGCTGGTGCTGGGCTCTGTCACAGGAGATACTCCAGAGCCAGGCTGCTGATGTGATTTGCTCTGGCAATCCCAGCACTGGTATGCAATTAACTGCAGAACTGCTTCTAAGGCCAGTTGCTTGGCAGAGGCTACTGGGTTATGGGGGTCACTGCTGGCCATGCTGTGCTCATTTTTAAATGATTTTTTAAAAGAAGTGTAATAGCGAGTCCATTAAGTTTACTTCCTCCCTACCAGCTCTATAGAGCACAGCTCTCAGTCAGAGCAGCATTAATGTTTAGCAGCACTTTGGAAAACACAGGCCTAAGCGTGATTTACATTCAATTAAAAAGAATCATAGCAATGAAACAGAAAAATATGAGGTGTGATTCTGCAGTAACTCAGTCAAAAGGGGTTTAGTCATGTCGTCATTAAATGTAGAATCAGATAATAATTGTGAAGACAGATGTGTGAGCAGTTCTGAAAACCAAGACTTGGATATATATTAAATATTCATTCAGCTCTGTAAAGGAATGATTCTACTCTGTTCGTTCTCTGGGTGAGATTTACACACCTAAAAAAATACAACCACACTGCTCTGTTTATCAAATCTCCTATCTGCATTCAAAGGAGGTTCTGCAGGTGAATCCATCAAAAGCTCTGCTATATTTGTATTAATAAATATAACCTTTGTAGACACAGGGAAGGGGGAATATTTCTCCGAGTGCTGATGTTCCCAATTACCTGCACTCAAGGCAACTGCACGAGGAGCTGCAGTAAATCATGTGGTTAGACAGACAACAAAAGAATTTATACTTAGAGCAATTCGCAAAGACAGACAAAGAGCTGATTAAACCGGACATGTGGATGAAATACAGGGAAACTCCCGTAGACAATTTCACACTTGCAATTCCAGCAGCAAACGAAGCTTGTTAGGAGCCACACGGAACAAAAGCAAAGAAAAGCAAACCCTGGAGCAAATGCCCGGGAGGGGAACATTTACTGACTCCCCCCAAGAGAACAACACTGGGGGAGTCTCAACTCATTGCAACAACAGAACTAAAAATGATGAGACCAAAAGTGCCCCCAATGACAGGGGAAAAGAATCTCAGGTTCATTTTTTAATGAGGGAAACAGACACTGTCTGTAGCTGGAGCGCTCTGAATAACCCTGGAGGAAGCACCTGCCTCTCTTCATTTAATGGAGCCAAACATCAAAATTAAGTTTCAGCACTTTGAGCCACTCTTTAGAGAGAAAGTTAAACCAGGCAGGATGAATACATCCAGAGGCAGCTGCATGGGGAAGACGAGGGAAGCAGCCTGCAGAGCAGGGCCACGATTTCAGGCAATTATGGATAATCATGGCTAAGGAAAAGATGCTCTGTAGGTGCAAAAAACTGTTGTTGGTTTGTTTTCCTTTTCCATCTTTTTTTTTTAGTACAAATATGGGAAAAAAACATAAAGGATGAAGAAATTTAACTGAAGATTAATGCTTGTTTTTTTTTTTAAAGAAGACATTCAGGTCCAATCATATTTTGACACCAAATGAAAAATGCTTTAAGCTGAACTTTGCTTCCCGAGGACAGAATTCAAAATATTTCATTGCATATTTGACTAAAATGAGATTAATTCCTGAGGGAGATTTATTGCTCTTACAAGTGAGAACAGTGCAGGAGAAAAAAAAAATCTGTGTATATGCGAAGCACACAAAATATTAATGATGTCTTAATGGTATCTTTAACCTTGTTCAAAAGTTTAGGAGAACAGTCTGGATAAAAGTTCATAAAATAACTTCCTTCGTAAATCTCTTTTCCCTCAAAAAAACTTTGGGATTTGACTTAAAAAAAAAAAAATGGCAAATTATTATGCTCTTAGTAGTAAGGATCTTGTACTTAGGTTTTTTTGCCTACAGACTTTAAAGGGCTATTTAAAGAACAGCAAATGCCTTTATTATATCTTCTCCCAGTGGTTAAAACATTTCTGATTCTTCTCTTCATCCACTGGACTCCTCTAGCCAAGGACACAGCATTCTCGGCTGTTTGAAATGAAAGTGGTGTTCAACTCTTCACTAAATTTATTGGACATCATATCCCTGTGTGTTACAAATGGACTCTAAGAAACTTTAAAAATGGAGGGAGAAACAGAAAAAAAAATTGCATTCAGGACCACCAAAAAATAGAAAAATCTTTAACAGACGTGTAAATGGTTTTATTTCTCCCTGTTTACTACAGTCCTTCTGCAAGTTAGCAGAACTCTGAATTTATATGAAGACTAGTTTGACTGAAAATGGGTCTTAAAACAGACTTCAAAAATGACAAGAATTTCACTGAAAAGCTCTGTGTTCCCATTTTAGCACAGAATGGTTACCATTTTAAACTCCTGTCAAAATTCCCATTAGTGATCATTTGAAGCATCATCGCAATTTTTCCACGTCTCATTTTGACACCAGCACTGGATTAATCTCACACAGCTTTCGCCATCTAAACATTTGTCCTAGGTTACAATGTAAGATGTGCCCAAAAGTATATATATTCTATCACCATCTTCATAAGCTGTTAAAAAACTGGTGGGGCAGTGTTCCTTATCTCTCCCCTGACCCATCCTCCCTCCAGGGGGATCTCTTCTGTTCATGGGCCCATCAATGCCTTGCCTCATGACTCACCATCCCATTGTGAGATGCTCCGCCCAGGAGGAGGAACTGAGCGTTCCCATCTGTAGATACTCGGAGGTTTGGAACACCAGAGGCTGCCCTTACCTCCTGGATTTCCAGAGGACAAGAGCTCCACAGCCACCACTGGACCCTCCGAGGAAGACCAGACCCTTTGACAGGATCGCTGCCTCAACAGAACCATCACTCCAGCAGACTGCAGGCACCGTTTAATGGCACTGCTACCAACACCGTGAACGACAGGGTGTCAGGTTGTATTCTGACTCTGTCAGTGGTTTTTCTTTTTGTACTATTGCATTTATTTTATTTTTCCTATTAAATTGTATTTCTGACTTGGAGTCTCTCTGGTTTGCTTTCAAACCAGTACAACATTACACAGCTCGTCTAAACTGCTCTGAGGGCTCCCCACACAGGAATGGAGAAACACAGGCAGCTCTGGAGATTCAGCCCAGTTCTGGGACAAAAGGATGTTTTGCTGTCACTCTGTCCTGCCCTGTCTGCCCCCACTGACCCTGGACTGTGCCATGAGAGCTGGGTAGGATCCTGATGTGATAAATCCCACCCTCCCGGGATCATATTCCACGGATATCGCACAGACGTGCAACAGTTAAGGCAACGCAGAAGAAATCATGGAATAAAAATTCTTGGAAGTTGAAAGATTTCTGTTCTAAATCCAGTACTGATGTCAGGCACTGGCACAAGCTGTGCATGCCTTGTCTCTGGAAGAGTCCAAGGCCAGGTTGGATGGGGCTTGGAGCAACCTGGGATAGTGGAAGGTGTCCCTGCCCATGGCCAGGGGTGGAACTGGATGGGCTTTAACGTCCCTTCCACCCCAAACGAGTCTGGAATTCCAAGTTTTTTTATTTTATGCCTTTTCCCTTTCTGTGGGCAAGAAGTGCTCTCTACCTGTGTGCCAGCTTAAAGTTCCTTCAACACTTCCACCCTAAAATTCTCTGATTAATTTACAGTTTTCCAACCCAAAGCATACGGCAGTCAGAGCATGAAGGAAACAAAGCAAATTCCTCTACTGTCTTTTGTCATCAACTCCGTCGTTTTTCGTGGACCATCGTGAGACTTCAAACCCAGGGTGCCTCAGTGGGAAAAAGAAAGGCACAGAAAGTGCTCTCCATCAGCTGAAGCAAAACACAATCCTATCTCTTCTTGTGCTCAGCTCTCATCTGAGAGTTTTTATTCTCCTATAATATAATTGCTCAAAAGCTGGGCAAGATGGAGAGAAATCAAATAGAACCAAAGGTCCCACATAGCTTCTGGACATTTTGTCTTCTCTGTAATAGATTCAGCTCAACATCCCTCCTCCAACAACCACTTTCTGATGCTCTTTGATGGTCTCAATATCTGGGCCCTAAAGCAGAATTAAATCATTTTGCTTCAGCACATAAATGGGTACACTGCCTACGCTTGCCCCCTAAAGAAAAACCTGGCATCTCCACAGCTGTCTTTGTTTTTACAGCTTTTATAAAAGTGCAGGCGCAAAACTCATGGACTATGTTCGTATAATAAAAGGTTCAAGCAGGACAGTTTCCTCCAGCATGATAAGCCTGTCTGCATCTCCCCACCACCCACAGTGGATTTCTGTGGTCACGCAGACCCCAAATCCACTGCTCAGCTTTTCTCTTGCTCCAAAAACCGTTACAGATGGGAGGGAACCATGAAAAGCTGGGAGAGCACTCCGAGTTCTCTTGCCTCTCCTCGGCATGAACAGATCAGCTCCCAGGTTGGTCTGCAGCTTTGGCTGGCAAATGTAAGAAGAGCAGGTGTTGGGGCTGGCAGTGTGATCGAGGTGTTCAGAGAGAGGCACGATGTTAATGCAGCTCTGGGAGAGCAGTGAGCCGAGTAAAACAGTCCTGTAACTGTGCTGTTACCCAGGAGGCCGTAAAGACAGGATCTAATCTGCTGTGATTCACTGAGCAGCGCTACTTGTTGCAAGGGCTTACAAAACCACATTTTAACACCAGCCTCTGAAGCCGCTGCAGAAGTCAGATCAAAACATGACTTTCCAATTCACTCCCCAAAAGCCAGGGGATTTGTTGTTCCAGGAGTGATGAAATGGCAGCCGTGGTTAAATAAATAATGTTAATTGCCACGTGCAGCATTTTACCAGATAAACTGGTAGGGGCAACCAGCGCCTGCTCTGGGTTTCACCAGCCACTACAACTGAAGTACAACCAAACAGCTCAGGGTATAACCGTGTTCCACCTCCTCTGCTCAGGCTTTTGCCCGCCTTGTACCCACAGAGCACAGTTTGTTTTCATGGCCTGCCTGGAGGGAACCACTGCCCTGCTGTTCTCAGCTCTGCTCTCCATCCTCTGTTCTGGATCCTGCCCCTGACTTTACTCAGGGAGGTTGCCCAGCTCCCCCACCAGTGGAGTCTGGCTCCAGGCTCAGTTGATAACTTTGCAATGGTTTTACAAAATACCTGATTAATGATATGCTCCTTCCTTATGCATCCTTCTTTCTTTCTCCCTTACAAGCTTTCTCAATATCACTATTGCATATTTCTAAATTCTGCTTGCTGACTTTTAAAAGAGCCCTTGTCTCCTCCTCAAACTCTTTGTTCTGATACATATTTGAAGAGAAGAAAGCCCACTCCACCCTCTCAGCTCCATTCTGAAATCTTTCCCAACAGTCCTCAAACTTGGTTTCTTTTCTGACACTTTGTCCCGTGCAGATTCTTGTTCCTTAGCGCTGATTACATTCTGCATTCCCTTATTCAAGTTCATCACCTCCTATCTGCACTGCTGCTGGTTTTATATTTAGAGCTAAAAGGCTCACGTCACTCTTTGTTAAACAACAATTTGTCTTTGTGAACACCTTCCCTTTAGATAACATCCCATTTATCTTCCTTGATTTTGCTTCCTGAACTCCTCACATTTCACTTGGAGTTCAAGGTTTTCTTCATGACCACCTTCAACATAAATGAGATGGATGCTTTTGCACACAGTTTTGCCTCTTTTCACCTCCGCTTTTGAATTATGCCAAGTGCTCCCTCAAAATCATACAGAGAAACAGAGTCTTTCACATTTCCTTCCTTATATCATACCATGGCACTTCCACTTCCAATCCAGTGTTTACAGCTGGATGATTCATCTGTCTTAGACTCATTTAATTGAAGTTAATTGTATAGACAGGTACATAGAGCCTCTGTCTGGAGGTCTCTCTTTGCCACTAGGGCACAGAAAGCTCCCAGAGAGGTGGAGCTGAAATTAAGGGAGAGAACTTTCATGCTAATTGTGGTATTCCAGTACTGTCACTTCCATTTTCCACATGGATAAAGAACACTGGTGAACTTGGTGATCCAACCACCACAAAACGACCAACACAAAACCTTTTGGAACTGGAATCATCACACCAGGGCTCACAAACTTCAATCTTAATTTCCAGATTTCTTCATCTTTACCACGGGGTCCCTGAACTGAGCTGTTCTATGTCATTCCCCAAAACTGTCACATGAATCACTTATTGCAAGGCTTCAAAGAGAGGAGTAGCGTGTGAGGTGAGGTTTCATTACGGAGAAGTTGTTTTTTGGTTATTGGTTTTTTTGTTGTTGTTTTGTTTTGGTGTTTCTTTGGTGGGTTTTTTTTTTGGGGTTTTTTTTTGTAATTCTTTAGTAAAATCTATGTATTCTACAGGAAATACATTTTTAACCCAAGAAAAAATATTGTACGAAATCCATCACTCAGCACGACTTGATTTTGCTCTTCAAGCATTCTCTAGGTTTTCCCGGTCATAAAAATCTATGGCACATTCATTCATATTCTGATTTCTTGTTCTGATGGTCTCAAGCGTGGCTTCTCCAACTTGATGCAGTTCAGCAGCCCTTGAAAAGAATTAATTCTCACACCTCCTCTCCCCATTATCATGAATAACGAGACACTGTGGGGAACTGCCTGGAGAGCTTGTGGGAAGCTCAGCTTTGGAGAGCAACTTTGGAAGAGGCTTCACAAATATCTGATAAAAATGAGGAAGGTGAATTTAGTCCTGCTTTGGAGAATAAAGCTGACCTAAATGGTTTTATGGGGTCTTCCCTGCCCTACAGTTCCGCTATTTATTGATATTCCTATAACATCAACAGGAACTGATCACTGAAAGTAAACCAAGAAGTTTTAGTGCATTTTCAGTTGCCTTATTATGATTCTGAGGCAGAAGTTAAGCTTGTCCCACCCTTCAAACCAGCTCTCTGGGTATAAGCAGTGACTGCTCCACTGGCTACTGGCCACAAGGAAGGAGAAAACCTGACCTCTGAGCCACAGCTAAAAATCTGATCTATCTGCAGCTCCTTTTGTGGCACTGGAAGCTCTGGGTTTTGTAGTAAAAACAGACAGAAAATGGACATCATCACATGAACAGTGACAAAAAGATTTAGCCCTCAAGCTATAAACCTGAAGCAGAAAGCAAGGCAGATAGAAAATGTGTAACATCATGCAATGATAATGTAAAATAATGACTAAAAAACCGTGAAATAAAATAAACCCCAGGAATAAAGGCTGTAACAAACAGACTGAACTATTGAACGCTCAGCACTGTTAGCCAGCTCTTGGTGATCTTCTCAAACACATCCTTCTCCACAGCACGCACGTCAGATCTTACAGAACGCTCAGTTTAATGTGAATTTACACCTACAGGAGATTATGTTTCCATATCTGTTCTTGTTGCGGTTCTCGTCCTCCTTGGCCGTATCCCAGGATGCCGTCTGCCCCTCGGGGAGTGCCTGCAAAATAAACAATAAGGGAGGGTTTAAAAAACCTGGCCAGTGCCTTCAGGTGGATGAAGAGGCCTAAAGAAGAAGAGCAGGGCAAAAATAAAGGAGCTGCATAATTCAGTAGCTGACCAAGGAAAGGGCACCTCCACTAATGGCAAAAGCAGAGCTCGGTGCAGACCATTTGCATCTCTTGGCTTCTCCCAGGCAGGAATCATTTTCCTCCTGCTACTTCTCATCTAAAAAGATCAGGGGAATTTGTTTCTAGCCGCACAGTCCCAAGCTAACCTCATTTCCTCTGCAGAACAAGGCTTGGGGAGATTTCATTTGACTACACCTCTAGGAAAACCCAGATGGCTGAAACCCAGCGCTCAGCCTTTCATATTTAAGCTGCAAGCAGAGTGGTTGCACCTATTTCTGTGTTAGTAATGGGGGAAGCAATACCAGCCATTTGCTGGTTTTCTCTGGGGAAAGATAAAGCAGCTCAGGGTTTTAGATCGTGTAAGAAAGAGAGGAAAAACGAGGTAAAGCATGCTCATGAAGCACGAGAATAAACTGCCATTTTCCTAAAATCTGCTCTTTTAGTTGAAGAAGGATGAGGGAAAGGAGCTGGCAGCACACAGTGCCACCTTGTCTGCAGCTCGGCCCTACAACCATTCTGGACAGCCTCGAATGAGCCGCTGTATCCTAGAGACAGGTCCAGGAGGGATTTTCAAGGCAGAGCCTGGAAAGCAGCAGCTGGCAAAGGAAAGGGCTGGAGGATGGTCCTGCCTTCCTTGGAAAAAACATGGGTGAGGAGAACAGCCCCTCCTGAACTGCCTCGAGAGATCTGCCTCCTCCAAGATGTACCCCCTAACATGATTCTACATCACTAAAAACAACATTGTAAGTCTTATTATTTCTGGTCCCTGGGGAATTGTGGAGGGTTTGTACCACAGCCATTGCAGAATCACATCTGCCTCAGCCAGCAGCGGGTAGTTTGACACAGCTGTGCTAGAAAATGAATTTATATTCATCTTCACAAGCCACCCAGGTCTATTATGTGCCTGAATGCAATAGCAGAGAGACACAATTAGGATCTACAACACTGACGTTACAATTAAATTTAATATGAGCAAAACCCTGGCAGAGCAGATCGCTGTGAATTTCCCCCAAAGGGTTCCAGGACAGAAAATGTCAGGCACTGCAGCACTGCCATGAGCTCTGCTGACAAAGACAGGGGCACCAAGTTCCCATTCAAAAGCCCAGGAGAAAGAGTAATAACTCTGTAATTGGTGAGGGCTTTGATCACACATATATTTCCTTTGCAGGCTGTTGTTTCCAAAGAGCAGCTCATCTTCTGAGGAAAAACACCCAACCAACAAACTCACACACAACAAAAAAAAAAACCCCAGTGAAAGAAAAGAGGTGAAGAAGGCTCATTTTTGTCTTCAAAGACCAAGGAAAAAGGTGCCTTATTTTTCCACTAAGATCGAATTACAGCAGATTGACCAGAGAATGGCAACAGTCATTAGGTGCCTAATCAGAGCCATCTGAAAAGAAAAAGAAATAAAAGAAAATCCTTTCTCATGACTTCCATGTGGGAGAAGCTATCTTGGCCAGAGAAAATATATTCAGGTCCAATAAATCCCTTTTCAACAAACCGTATCCTCTCATTTGATTTGAACATGCAATTCTCCACTGAAATTGATGTTTTTATATTTGCTGATAGAGCCTCCGAAGATTTAAGAGTCCAGGATTTTTCATCTCATTCAATACCACAGAAATCCCTGCTTTCCACAGAACTGTCTGGCGCTGAAGGGAGGGAGCACAGCTCTGGCTGGGGAGGAACACAAACCACCTTGGCAGGGGCAGCCCTTATATCCCTGCTTTTATAAAACATCAGATGAACAAATTGGAGTAACTCCATGTACAGCCCAAACAGTCTGTTTGTGGGATCGCTAAAAATGCAGCACCAAGAATTGGAACTACATTAAAAATAAAGGCAAGAATATGGATTATGATTGGCTTGCATCCAGAAAATGAGGAGCACAGGTAATGCTTTGTTCCTTCAGGGTTTTTTGGTACACTGAGTATCTCCATAACTGTAAAAAGAGTCCTGTTTCTATCTGCATTATCAGCAATGCTAAATCAGGACAGATCACTCAGGCACTGGAATTTAATCAATTTTTCACAGGAAATGCTTCCCTTTCTTTCTTTGACTTGGTAACAGCAGAATTTTAGTGTTCAAAAAAAAACTATACTTGGTTTTTAGGCTTTTTCTACTTTTAAAACTCTCTAAACTTCTTTTAGAGAAGTTTTTTACATTTATACTGAAATGTCTTCCCACTAGTGGAATTTAGGTTACAGTGAAGCTTTTTGAACTAAATTGATCTAAATTTTAGCTGAAATTACAAGGATAGACATTTCAGAATCAGCTTCATCTCAATCAAGCTTCCTAAGCACCACGGCCCAGACGTAACTGAAGTTTTCCCATTAAACTGAGGCTCACTGCAAGCCAATTTGAATTTTGAATGGATACATTTAGTTAGTTTGCTGTTTGCTTTTAATTGAAATACAAAATCTCAAATCCTTCATTTGCACTGATCCACCTCAATGCTGCAGTTTCGCTGCCAAAGGCAACGACATCGATTCAAAGCCTTCCTGTTCACCCCAAAGCGTGCTATGGAGTCCTGGCCCTCTCCCTGAAGTCATTCTCTTCCCAGCAGTGGTGGAAAAACCGTTCCCACCAATCTGCTGGGAGCCAGAATTAAAACTTGACTGCGCTAAAAAACATAATCTGAAAAAAAGTATTTCAGTCATTCGTTTTGCAGCTTCCCATCATAGCCTGGGCCACCAGATCTTCTGCTGGCCACATGAAAATGTGTAGGCAGAAATTAAAGGGTTAAAATCCAGAGGTGACTTCCACAAGCTGAAGGCTCTCACAGCTAAGATGCTTGAGGAAGGAGTCACAAAATCTAAAATAACTAAACAGTCTCAGTAATGCAGCAGGAGAATGTGCAATTAGTGACATCCTAAATCATAATGGAAAATGAGTTTGGATAATTAAGCTTATTATCTCCTTAGCCAGTAATTGGTGCTTGCAATAAGTCCATGGGACTGGTCCCACAGCTCCCAACAAATCAGAGCTGATATGTTCTGGAAAAGGAACTGGTGACATTTAAATGTGTCTTGTTTAAATGTTTATGGCTCTTCCTAATCCCAAACAGTGCCATCTACACCCAGCGCCACTGACAGATTTTCCTCTTCTGTTCCACTTGTTTTATCACTGAACAGAAGCAGCAGCCAAAAAGGCCCAAAGTCACACTTTGCCCTCAGGTGCAGCAGGCTGCCCCAAAATAACACAGACACGGGGAGTGCTGACAGTTTCCCGTTATTCACACCCAGTTATCACCCATTTCACACCAGCCCTGACTCCCCTCACACAAGCCCATCCTGCTCTCAGCTCTGCCTGCAGATACCAGGAATATTTTTCTAGATGCCCTCAGCAAAACACGTGCTCCAACGTGTAAGTGCAGGCATCCTTTAAACAAATATGGAATGCAATTTGCAGGTTACTCAGCGGAGATGGGAACGCACAGAGATAAGAGATTGTCATGTGTGACTGATACGCTCCGTTCAAAGTGATTTTTCATGAGAGTAAAATTATTTGGTAACATGTCACTAAACAGGCTGCAATTTATGCTATCAATTTGCAAAGTAAGTAGAAAATCAGCTCCTTAGAAGAAAAAAAAAGAGTGTATTTGGAGGTGACACTGATATTAGTGTCTGAAAACACATTTTAAGAGAGACATCAAATTCTTTCTCCAGATTTTATCAGCTGCTCTGCAAAGAGCCTTGCAAAGCCAATTTTGCAGCTCTGCGCTCCTGCAGATCCCAGGCTGAGCCCCCACTCTCAGCCAGCTCAAACCTCCCACCTTCCAGGAGCTCTCACGCTCCCTGACATCCTCCCTGCTGCTATTTGGAGCTGAAGTGCTGCCTCCATCCCATGCTCCAACCCCCAAACCCCACCATGGGAAACGCCTGCAATTACGGCTGCTGGAATAGGGGAACGGCGCAGGGGATTCGTGATCTTGTGGCATTCTCCAGCCTAGTCCTTGTAAAGAAAGGAGTTATGCAAATCTCTGTAATGTCATCACCGTTATGTACGTCTGTAGACAGCACTTTCTGGGAAAGGCACAACTCGTGGAGCTGAGAGTTGCATTGACATTTTTCATGCTAATGTGCTATTTTGATAATTACCGATGCCAGCACCAGAAAATTACATATATGCCAGCACCTGTTTTCTTCTTGAACATCAAGAACTGGGTCTTAGGGCATCTGTAATTGAGCTCAGTGTAGTTTTGGGTACTCCTCATGGAAATGGAGGCCAAGGGGAGCTACGTAAATCTCCTCAGAAAATTATTACCCTTTTTCAATATTAAACAAAGCTCTTTGTATTGATAGTTTAATTAGCATGCTTGATTATGGGGCAAGAGTGCCTAGACCTGGTTAACACACAGTTTCAGAAACATTTGCTATGGCAGTTTTTGATGCCATCTGATTAAAAAAATGTTCCCTGGTGAGGACCAGGAAAAGGTGGTCTCTCAATTACAGCAAAGCCCAGCACTGAGGACACAAACCCCACGGACTCTTACTTGCAGGGTGGAAAAGTGAGCTGTTTTCATTAAGTAACTTATTTTCACAGCTGTTACATGATTTTTAAATAGTTTTAATGCCACTATGCATATTAATTGCTTATTGCCTTCCCACAAGCTTACTACATTCATTATAATTATCGCTTGCTAGAGCTGAGTCTCACATATGTTTGATGCTATTTCCCTCTTCTCTTTGCTCTGCTCTAAATGTGTTTTCGTCTTCCAAATCACCCCCAATGTCGTGTCTTCTGGTCATTCGGATTATATTCCTGGTCATTCCAGCTTGCAGGGGGGTGAGGGGAAAGAGGGCAGCTTTCATTTCTCCAGCTCACCCTTTACTCTTCTCCTCATGTGGAGTTGGAAGAGGATGTCAGTCAAGCCTATTCTGAGCCAGAGGTTTGATCATATTGGAAAATTTCACCTTCATTTAAGCTACACAAACACCTGCCCTTGACTTGACAATTCTGCATTCAGGTCGTTGCGCTGTGATTTAATTTGATCAATTGTGGGAGAGCACTTGGAGCTCCCAAAAAGCTCAGGCAAAACCTTTTCTCACAGCCTGGCTCACGCTGCTCAAGGAAAACACATTGACAAGGAAGGGACCGTGGGACTGCACGCCCTGTGTTGGGTTCAGCACCTGTTCAGTATTTACTGTCTGCTCTTTACGGGACAGAGGGATGAGCACGGTGTCACCCACGCTGTAGTAAACACCTTCTCTTTGGAACAGAGGGCCTCCAAAGACTGACAGTGCTGTAAAATCCTGCCCTCAAAACCAAAATCAGAAAGAAAAGGGCTAAGAGGGTGAATTAAGGAAAAGAAGCTCTCAAAACCAGTTACCCTCCCCTCCCAAGCTTCTATCCCTCGTGAGTGCAACTTCCCTACTCAGTCACGAGAAGAGAGGTTCCTCTCACCTCATACTCCTCCTTGAATCCATAGCCCTGTCCCCTTTTCATCTGGGTGATGTGCTGCAGCAGGTCTGCCACTCGGATGGCCGGCTGGAACTGCCCCCGGGGGTAGGACATCTCCACGGGCTCGCAGCTGCGGTACGGGTGGGTCTGGATGGTCAGGGTTGGCTGGGCCATCTCGCCATGGCTGCTGTCTGTTGGAGAGACAGGGAGGCAAAACAAGCTTTCAGCCACCTGGTATTTCCAGTTTCATTCTCACTCTGTTTATTTAGCACCACCCCGTAGGCTGGTGCAGGCAAAAGGAAGTGAAGAAATAAATAGGAAGCACACACTTGCCTAGAAAAACTAAATCACACTTGAGTATTTTTTTGTGTCGAGCAGACAAACCCAAAAAGACAGGAAGAGAGTGAACAGCCAGTCAGGCTAACAAGGATATGGCACATCAAGGGTGAGCTCCCCACAGCAACTCCAACAGAACTATGTAGCTGTCTTCCCAAACCTGCAAGGAACACAGCTCAGAGATACATACAGATGAGCAAGAGATTCAGGCAGGATTTGGGGTGTACAGCATGAGATAACTGAGAGGAACCCAAGTGAACAGCAAGCAGATGATTAGCATTTCAAATAAGTCAGGATGTTGAGGCAAATTCAACTGCTCTGCTAGTTCAGGCCTAGAATTTCATATGTCACTGACAAAGATGTAATATCATCAGGGAAAAAAAAAATAAACTAGCATAAAAATATAGTTATCTTGCACACAGAAATTTAAATTTCAGATACGTAAACTTAATAGAAAATAGGGTTTTTTTTGAAAGAAGTGGATTTAAAGAAATCTATCGCTATGCAGATGGAATTGCACCTCATATCCCCAGCAAAACTATATGCACAACAAAATATTCCCAGTGAACTAACAGAAAAGAACTTAAATAATAACTTCAATAACCAAACAATTTACTGGAACAATCCCTAACAACAGGAACTCAGAATAAATGAAAAATTCAATTTCTTATCCAGCAGAGCTGACCAAATTTAAGTAGTTGACCAAATACAGCACTGTTTTTTCCTGTGATTGCAGGGATCTGAGATGCTCAGGTCCTTTCACGCATACAACCTGCATGAGCTCTTTCTGGCCTTACCCAAACCAAGGGATCAGCAAACAGAAAAAGTACCTCCCTCACATTGTTCACAAAACCCCCCTGAGCTTCCACACAGGACTTGTTTGTTACAGCAAGTTCACCGACAAAGAGCTGAAACACCACCCCTTGAGAGCAACACTACGGCCACGTTTTTAAAGGGATAAAGAGTGAATAAATCAAAGTGCAATTTCTGGGTGATTTTTGTGAGGCAGAAATAGGCTTGCAATGCCCTTATAAACATTGTTCTGCTTGAGAAACCACTGTAGAGTTTGGGCAGGGGCTCCCCATGCCCCTCCTGCAAAGGTGGGCAAGAGCAGAGAGCTGAGGGCATCACACTGCACCCTCAGCAGCTGGCAAAGCACAGACTCGACAAACAGCACTTTGGCTGGTTTATTGTCAGGGTAGGGGAAGATGTAAAGGCAGGGATATGCTCTGTTTGGGAGCTGCAGGGCTGTGAGGAGACAGGAATTCCAGCAGTGGACACTGCTGCAGGGCAAGCTGATCACCAGCGTGACATAAAAACGGCTGGTGGGTGAATTATCAGAGATGCTGAACACAGCCTGCTCCTCTGAAATAAATTAGCACAGTGATCATCTGCTTTGAAGATTAGACTCCTGAATTTCAGGATTTCTGAGCCCCAGGTTCTCATAAACACAGTCACATTCCCAGGACACTCAGAGATTTACAGAACTATGGCTCAAGAAAAGCAAACCTCACATACAAAATGTGAATAAATTTGGGATTTAAGGAAGAGTAACATCCAATGCATTTGTATAATCATCTCTAATGCTCCGATTAATGACAGTGTGAGAACTCTGAACAGAGGGAATTTCAAGGCTTATTAATTCCCCTAGCTGGATTCACTTTCCCAGTGCATCTTTGCTCCCCTATTCCCTATTAACCTCCTGTAATGAAAAGGAGAAGATTTTTATCGCGGACCATTTCCGACAGACGTACTATGCTTAATTTTCCATCATTAGGTTTAATACAAACCCAATTTCACAACTGGCTTCTCTGAGGAACCTGCAAGTAATGCCACATTTTTATCAGCCCCAATTAAAAAACATTACGAGATCCCAATTCGAGAGGGAGTCTTAAAACTAATGTGTGGTTCTGGTGTTAATTCGGGCAGGGCACATGCAGAGCACAGGCGACTTGTAAAATGGAGCTGAGATCAGCCATCTCCTTTGCAGGCAATTACTAATTTCTTTCTTCATCAGTTCCTTTAATTCTGGTGTAGTTGGCTCTCTTCTCGAAGAGATGTGTCACAGGGAGACGTGAGAGCCAGGAAATTGGTGGCCCCTTCTTTCCAGAATAATTTGCCTTAAGGTAGGCACTCATGATATGGAGCTGGGACTAGAAGAAGGTGCTCAGCAGCAAAGAGGGGTCTGTCTCTGGCCTTTGAGGCCATAGTGACAGCTGGTCTCTTTGGTCAATGAGATAAAAATTGGTGCAAATCCCACTGATTGTAGGAACAGCTCTTGTGGCATAGAAGCACAGAATGCTTTGGGTTTGGAAGGGACCATCTCGTTTCACTGCACCAGCTTGCTCCAAGCCCTCTCAAAATTGGACTTGGACACTTGCAGGCATGGGGCAGCCACAGCTGCTCTGGGTAACCTCTGCCGGGGCCTCCCCACCCTCACAGGGAAGAATGCAAAGTGTGATCTGTGGCAGCACCTTCTGTACGCCTCACCCAGTCACGTGTTTGTGCTCAAAGAAAAGCACCACACAATGTGGGTCACCCCCTCTCCCCCCTGGGACACACAGCTGAAACTGCTCAGGCCATCACCTCCAGTCCTCCGTGACAAATGCATCATGCATGGCACCTGTGCTACCTGCAAAAAAATCCCAACCCCAACAACAGCAGCAGCTCTGGACTCTCAGTTGCTCCCACCAGCATTTTATCTGGGCCAAGGAAAATGTAGAGGGGCTTTTCTGGACACAAACTGCTGTGTGTGAGCTGAGCTTAACGCCTCCGTGTTCTGCTAATAAAGCCCGATGCAAGTAACACATTGTTCCCTCTCCATCTCATCACCCCACGAGTGTGGAGCTAAGCACGGGTAACGAGGCGCTCACAGAAGGCACAGCACCTCTCAGGATGTGTTTGCAGCGATTTCTTGAGCAATTCAAAATGCAGGTGGGAGGGGAGGCGGCAGCAAACTGAGCTCTCACTAGGACAGTCAACCAAAAGAGTCTTTGGAGGGCTGGCGAACAGGCTTTGCTTTTCCTTCTGTTTGCAGCTATAAACCACATCTCATTCCTTTTGGCACCATTATTACTGGGAAGGACAACAAAGATTCCAGCAAAGTCAGGGCTGTTGCTTTAATTGTTGCACTAAAAGCAAGTTAAAGTAACTTTCCACCGTCCCTTTTCTCTGCCTGCTTCTCACAAACATGTCCCCAGTCCCTTGCAAATGAGGATGACTTTGCAGGACAAATTGGCCGAGACTTTTCACTAAATTTTTGGCAGTGCCTATAAAGCACGTGTGCCTTTGGTGAGTTTTCAATGAGAAAAGCAAAACAAGAAAATAGCTTTTTTTAAAATGGGGAAGTTGCATGAAATAATTCACTCTAATACTCAGAAACTACCAAACATACAGGATTGTGCATCAGGGTTTTTTTGGGATTATGTTCCCTATGCACATTTTATTTCTACTCCTATGTCCTTTTGCTTTTGATAGGAACACATACCACCATATTTCACTGCATTCCAAAGATGGAATACTGTTCCAAGAAGTAACTCAAATTAAAACATTTCAAGAGGTGGTGATTCCATTCTGACCCCTAAAATTGTGGCAATGGTTAATTACCCTTGCTGCCTAAACATTTCTTAATTGCAATTTGATTTTGCTTAGCTTCGATTGCAGGCACTGAATCTTATTATACCTCTGTTAGATTAAAGAGCCCTCTGAACACTTGAAATCCTGACCCATGCAGGCACTGATCAAATCACTTCTCCAGTTTCTCTTTGATAAAGTAAATCAATTGAGAGCTTCTGAAGTCTCATTAGGGCAGGCTGTTCAGGGCTCCGGTTCCTTCCTAGAACAATTTCCAATTTTCCACAGTTCTATTTGTGCAGCTGTAAATAAGGCAGGTATTCTGCATGTTGCTGGGACCATGCTGCTCATGACAGGATTGTTTCTAATATCAGCAGCTTGTGACAGCAAAGTGTGTTGTCAGTTTGTTTGTTAACCCTTTTCAGTGCCACGCTTACTCCCCATACTAAGATGTCCTTTGCCGACTCAGATGTTTTGATTTCTGGAAGCTGGCATTTTCATGATCCCCATCCTTGGAAGTACCCAAGGCCAGGTTGGATGGGGCTGTGAGCAACCCGGTCTAGTGGAAGCTGTCCCTGCCCATGGCAGGGGGTGCAGTGAGATGGGCTTTAAGCTTCCTTCCAACTCAAACCATTCTGTGATCAGCTTGAGAGTTCACAGAACACCCTGAAATTTTGTAGAAGACAGTAAATTAGTGACTCCCTGTCTCTCACTTAATTTGGCTGATTGGGAAACTCTTCAGGTGTCTCAGCTCATGTGTTTAGTGTGTAACTGCAGATAAGCAAATTTAACAATGCTGACTTCACATATTCATAAATTCTCCCTGCCTATGAAATGCTGCTTTTTGTGAGTGTCTTTGCGGGGGAAATAATCATGAACTTGCTGAAATCAACTCTGAGGTCTTACTGTGCCAAGAAGTAACAGAGTCCAGCATGCAAAGAGGAGCTGGAGCAGAGGCCACTTTGGTGGAATCTTCCCCCATTTGATGAGCAGCCCCGACAGTGAGTTATCATTGCTTGCCTGCTGCTACACCACCTTGTGTTCTACACTTTTGTGTTACTCAGACAAGTAAAATAAATATGCTTTCCTCCACAGAAAAACTGATGAACTTCTCCATAAATGTCACAGATAAGATGAAGAGAAGCTGAGAAATTAGATTGCCAGTCTGGAAGCGGCTCTGTGTGATCGGAGCCCTGTGCAACATCCCAATAAGGCTGCTGGGAGGGGTCTCGCTCGTCCAGAGCACCTTTGGAGATTGAAGCTTTAGATACTTTTCTAGAGACCATTTGTTTTGTAAACATAGTTAAACTGAGAAATGGGTATCTGGGCATAGAGTATGATGTTGCCTCCTGACCAGAAAACTCACCCATGGCTCTCACGACTAAAAGCAAAGCTGCACTGATGTGCCTCTTCTACATGCAGAGAAGCTTCTCTCAGAACTTTTGCTTTAACGTCCACAAATTCCTCCTGTGTCTGAAATGGCAGGTCTATCATATCTGCTTATATTTTTATTCTCTTAGCCTTGGCAAGTGATAAGATGCGATACGACACCCTTTGCACAAAATAAATTACGTTTTGAGTGGTGTTTGTGATGGATTTAATTACACACAGAGCCAGTCTCTCCACACTAGAGTAAAGGTTGTCAACTCTCTGACTTCTTCCGAGGGTGACTAGAGCATGGCTAATACCTCTTCCCCTTACACCAGGGATACGGCGCGAGATGAAAAATAATTTGCTCTTTTGTGTGTGTCAAGGCTTTATTATATGATAAATACCCAGCTCTAATATTCTATCTACAATACCAGCAGTGGTATGGCAAACCGAAGGCAAAACATCATTTATCTACTGATATCAACTGAGCTCTGAAAGGGCACATTCCTTAACAAAACCTTTTGACAGCAGGCTTGACAGAGAGCAGAGGGTGCACCTGTCATTTCAAAAGCATGAAGAAGCCACACATCCATAATTTTTTTTAAAAAGTAAGTAATTTTTTTCTAGCTTCCAGAACTTTGTAAGAATTGCTTGGTTAACACCAAGCATAAGAGTATTCTAATCTTATAAGAGTATTCTAATAAGAATATTAGAGTATTCTAATATTATAAAAATAAGAGTATTTTTACATAAGAGTACTTTAATCTTATAAAAACTATTACCTACGTTTTCTTCATCAGGTAGCATAGAAGAAAAACCCTGTTAAAGATGCAAAGAAGATGCTTTGATGAGGTAAGCTGATGCCTCAGGTTCTGGCTTTTATATTTTTAAATCCTGTACTGCCTGGTGTGGAACTCTGAAGTTTCTTGGAGCCTGTTGGCTGCTGCTCCCTTGTGCCAGACAGACACAACAAAGCCTCTCCGAGCTTGTTGTTCAGGGACACTCAGGCTGTCCTAGACCCAAAAAGTGCAAACCAGGGCCTCTGGAGAAGTGGAGAAATGGAAGAAATTCCATCATTAGCTCAAGTTTTAATTGGTGATTTATGCTGATATGTAAATGAACCAAACCTATAAAAGTGTGAAGAACTCGGGACTCGGGGCCCAGCTTGGGATCCATCTTGGGGTCCAGCTTGGATGTGGCCTTTGGCTCCCCAGGGTGCACCTTTGAAGGCCTTTCAAATCAATATCCACCTTTATTCCCTTACTCCTGTCTAGTCTCTGTTTCTAGGTAGCCTGCTAAGGCATTGGGGCCATGATTTGGGATTATTTGGCACAAATGTAACAGTGCAGCTCTTTGGATGTGTGGACCTCACCAAGTTAAATCTCTGCCTCCTCAGTGAAAAGAGGCTGCCAGATCAACCCAGCTTTCAGAGCAATTCAGTTGCAGCTGAAAAACTATTGGGAACTTCGAAACAGCACATGAAACCACAAGCCACTAAAGACTGGAAGAGAGAGTTTTCCAGTTCTGCAGGCAGGAAGAAATGTAAGAGAAATTCAGCTCCAGGCCCAGCCTACCAAGGTCTGCAGCTCCATTGCTCATTCTTCTCCGGGCTGACTTTAGCACAGCGAAGTGGTGGGAAAACCTCTCCCACAGCTCCTTTTTGGAGGCTGACTTGGCCTGGGAGACTTCTGATGCAACTGAACAGGCCAAGCAATTGAAGTTTTGAGCGTCCATTACATAAAAACAACTCATTCCACAATTTAAAAAGTCAGTGATGGAGGCACCTGCTAAAGCAGCAGTGCTGGCTTCTTAACATCTTTGAGTTATTCAAACTAGGTTGGGGATCTACCCACAGCAGACTGATTAGGGATGGGCAAAAAAGCTACAGAAACCTAAATCCATGGAAAATTTCCATGTCTTTCTAAGCACAGCCAGTTTTTTGTCTGAGACTTTGTGACAGAGAGCTCTCTCTGCTGGTTCTGCCCATCTGTAAGGCATTAAAATCCCTGTCCTCTCTGCAGGGCAGTGGCTCTCATGAGGATCCTCATGAGCAGCTGGAATAAGAACAAGGCTAAATGTCCTTTCCTGCTGCCAGGAGATGCCAGCAGATGCAAGGGAAGGACATGCTGGCTCCCCTGAAGAGACCGCCCTGATGAGATCTGAACATCTTCAAGAGCTACTGGACATGAATACTTTCGCCAAAAAATAACCCCTAAGATTGTGCTACCTCATCTTCAAGGGGAAATCTAGCTCATTTATTTTTTAGTGTTAGATATTCACTTCTCTAGTGAAGATGTTTGAGCAAAACATTTAAAATCCAGAGTTGTCCGCAACTGGAAGAGAAAATGACTTCACTAAAAATGTGCATTACATAAAAAAAGTATTAATCAGGAATTGGGATAGAGGCAAATCCCAAATCTCCTGCATCTTACATGTCACAGCCAAGCCTGGGGAGCCATGCAATACTGCAGATACAGAACATTTATTAGCAGAAGGCAAAATAGATGGGAACAAACAGTCCTGAACTGCAGGTAGTGCCCAAAGACAGATATTGGTAGTGGGATGACTCATGCCCTTTTTAAGATATGTTTTTCTTCCCTGGGAATTAATATTAATAAACATAAAAAATTAAACTCATTTTGCTCATACAGCAACATCCAACATCTGATGGATTTGTCTGAGAAACCAGAACACCAAGGTTTTAATTTGTCTGCAAGTCACAAGATAGAAATTTCTCCAATGTCAGGGGCTGTTTCACAGGCTGATAAATTCAGGTGGAACTGGGGTGGTACCAGTCTGTGTAATTCATGTCTTAAAAGTGCTCTAAACTTCACTTCCCATGTGTAAAACAGGGATATCAATCCTTACTCAGATATAGTGCTTAGTAGAAATTTGAAATAATTTTGAATACATAAGCACAAGGCTGGTTAGATTCCTATTTCCTCTTTTTCATCTGTAAAATTTTGGATTTTAAAAGTTTTGGGGGCTTTTGTTTTGCCATGAGAAGCACAGAGAGAACCTTGTCATTGCTCCTGGAGCTTCAGAGTACCAAGTGTGCAGATAATTCCTTAATTCCATCAGGGCACAGGGGACAAAGCAGCTCCCCCAAAGGATGGCCAGGTTTTCCCAGATGCCAAATACCAGACTGAGAGAGTCTGACATCTTCCATCAACCTTCAGGTCAGGGCCTTGTTTCTAAAGTACAGCCAAAAGATAAACCTGCACTTAGGTTTTTCTATTGACAACACTGGGTCTCTGGGAAATGAGACCAAACCTTCTGGGAAATGGATGCCTTTCCTTCCCCACTCCATTCAGAGGCCTCATTCCTTGCCATCAGCATTTTGACAGGCAGCAGGATGGATGTGTGCGTTGTGGCAGCCCCTCCGAGCCTCTGTGCCAGGCTGTAAACCAAGCAACAGCCACTGCTTGTCATTTCCTCCTGGTCTAACTGCGGCCCTTCCGCATGTTCTGAGTGATGTTGAAAGCACTCACGGTGGATTACTGTGTCTGGAAGGAACATTTACTGCAGATAATCCAAAATGATAAATCCCACTGGCTGGATTTGGATCAGCCACGCATCGTATTTCTGCTTCATAGTGGAGGGATTCATAAATGATAGAATGGTTTGGGTGGGAAGGGAACTGAAAGACCATCTAGTTCCAGTGCCCCGCCGTGGGCAGGGACACCTTCCACTGTCCCAGGCTGCTCCAAGCCCTGTCCAACCTGGCCTTGAACACTTCCAGGGATCCAGGGGCAGCCACAGCTTCTCTGGGCACCCTGTGCCAGGGCCTCCCCACCCTCACAGGGCAGAATTTCTTTCTGCTCTCTAACACAGCCACAGAACAGCCTCTGCCTCTCAGGATCTGCCTGTTTGTTATCCTCTCAAATCCATACCTGGCTGCCTGAAAGATTTAGCATTTCACTCTCACCACACACAGAATCAGGTGAAGCCACTTCCCAAAACTCAGCCAGGAATTTCTCCAAATAACCTTTATACATGCAACCTTACCCAAAACTGTAGGCTCCCACCTGCTGCAGACTTGTAAATCCTCCTTTAAATTTGCAACCCTTGAGGCAGGTACAGCTGAGCCTCACACACAGCACAGGGGGGGATGGTTTTAAATGAAAAGAGGGTAATTCAGAGTAGATACAAAGAAGAAACTTTATATACAAAGGGTGGTGAGGTGCTGGCACAGGTTGCCCAGGGGGGTGGAAGGTGCACCATGCCTCGAAACTTTCCAGGTCAGGTTGGATGGGCCTCTGAGCAATCTGCTCTGTAGGAAAGTGTCCCTGCCCATGAAAAGGGATTCGTCAAGAGAGTCTCTAAAGATCCCTTCCAACTCAAACTCACTGACAAAAAAACCCAAAAAATACTTGAAAAAATGACTAAACCTTAATTTTTGAATTTTTCTTTCCTTTGGGGAAAAAAAAAATCAATTAATAGCAATAACAAAACATGAGTGAAACAAAAGTTTTCTGATTAACACATGACCACAGGATTAACTCTGATTTTGGAAGCCAAACACTTCACAGAGCTCTCTGCAGGTTATTTTCACGGCGCAGAGAGTGTGTCTGCTCTCCAGTTCAGCCCAGCACACCGTACCTGTCCTCTTACCTAACAGCGTGGTCGATGGGACGGTGTCTGATGACACTTTGAGATGGAATTCCGTTCACCCACACGACACGGATCAATGGAAATCAACAGGGGATCAACAGGAAAAGAAAAGTTACAGAGAATGAAAACAAGGTTAGCTGTGCCTCACACTCAGAAGCCTCAGTCTATAGGTCATTTTGGGTAACGTACAACAGCAAAGAAAA
Source organism: Eulacestoma nigropectus (assembly GCA_013397775.1). NCBI lineage: Eukaryota > Metazoa > Chordata > Aves > Passeriformes > Eulacestoma > Eulacestoma nigropectus. Next base: position 5,075,573 of record VZTE01004705.1, read on the forward strand.
TTTAGGAACGAAAGAAAAGTCTGGCACTAGTACCTGAGTAGTAGGAATTCAACATAGATTTGCTCTGAAGGGTTTTGCTTTGGACAGAAAATGAACAAGGAGAGGGTGATGCTAGGTAGGAAAGACATAAGGAAAAGACTTTAGACATATATTTAGAGAGAGAAAGAGCACAGGGAGAATGTTCCTCAAAGAACACAGTAATATGGGATATATAAGGCTTATCAAAATGAATTACATTTTTCATTTCAACATGCATATTACATTTATTACATTGTCATCATGATGGATTTTCTTTAATATAAGCGCTCCAGACCCCAAATATAGGATTATAGTTACTGTAAATCAATGTGTTCCTAAACAGGATACACACAGACCTACATTCATAGGTCTATATTCTAAATGTTCTCATTTTTTAACCAAAGGAGCAAACTTAGGGTTTTGTCTCTGAGAGAAAATTCCTCAAAAATGACCCCTAAAATACAAACTACAGAGAATCAGTATTGACAGTAAAATAAACCTACTCAAACACAATGTACCACAAAAATACACAGGTGGGCTAGCAATTTTTTGGTTAAAACATCACAAGATTACAAGGGACTTGTTCTTCAACCCAGGACTGTTCATAGCAAATCCTATAATCCTTTCCCCTGTGAGCTGGGTTCTTTCAGCAGGACAAGCATCCTTGCCTTCTCTCATTACAGCATTAGCTTTCCCTGGACAAGAATCCAGAAATTTCCATATTAATCAAATCAAGTATTTCCATATTAATCAAATCTTTTTTGAAAGGAGGAAGGGCTCAACATCTTTGTGGTAGATTGTTGTCTTGATAGTAAATTTATGAGGCTGGTTTATACCTACAATAGCAAACGTGTACATTCTTATGGTAATCCATCATTTTTGAAGGCATATTCTTTTGTTATCACTCTGCATTCACTCTCAGAGTTACAGGCATTTATTTATCTCCTCCTCAGAATGTTGGGAAACAAGCTAATACAAATCTCAGTACATCAGAAAGATGACAACAGATAACACAGGAAAAACTATTCCATAGCCCAACAGAAGTAGATAAAACCCAGTGTACATCAAAGTAATTTCAGAAGCAATTTTTCGTATCTATGGAGCAAACACTGCTTAAAAATTTTGAGTTGTTCTGTGGGGAAAGCCAAAGAAGTCACTGGTCTAAGGAGTTCCATAAAGTCAGAATTACTTCCTGAGCAGTTTGTAATCATCTAGTTCGTGAACTCGCTCTCATTCTGCATTCTCCCACTATGTTTTCAGACCTACATGACTTGGAAACACATTAAAACAATCAAATTCTTCACACTTTGGTCAGCTGGAGCTCTGCCCCAGGTGCCATAAGACATAAATTTCCTCTTTTCTGCTGTTTGTCAGCCTAAATCAGACCCTTCTTTCAGCACAATTAGGACGTGGCCATGTTTCAGATAACATAAAATAAGATCTAAACAGATCAGTTGGTTTGTCCAATGTCACTGGGCAAGTCAACACTCTGGGTTTGGAGCAAGACTCAGTTTTCTGGATTTCGGGAGTATAAAAGAACTCACAGGGCCATACTGCCTTTCCAGAACTGCTGGGGATGAATTACAGATAAACACCTCATGTCAGTGAGTTTGGTTAAAAATATTACCCACTGAGGTTTATGAAATGAACTGTGTTTGTGACACAGGGAGATGACTTCTAGATTCAGATTAAAAAGGAAGGAAAAAACCCAAACCAAACCCAAACAAACAAAACTAAAACCAAGCAATAACCCAACCCAAAACCAAAACAGGTGAAAAACCAAACCAAAAAACTAAACTAAACTAAAACAAAAAACAAACCAAAACCCCCAAAACACACAAACACAAAAGAGAAATTTCTTAAAACTTTAAGAGAACTTATTCCCGAAATCAGTCAGGTTGTATAATGAGATGTGTACACAGTGCTGCTTTCTAACTTGCATTTCTTACAAGCACTCAGGCCTGTAATCAAAGGAAACACGTCCAGAGAGGATTTCACATCAGGGTAGAGATTAAGACTTCATTAAAAATTCTCTTTGTGCTCCCTAGAGTGGCACGTGAGGCCACACGGATCCCTCCAGTCATGCAGAGTGGTGAAGTCTCCTTCCTATTCTGAAAATTATTCTTTAATTTTTATAATATTTCCTAAACTAGCAAACCCCACAAAAATCCCACAAAAGCCAGTAAAAGGGAATTTAGTATGTTTTCCTTTTATGCCTTTGATAAAATGTGAGGTTGTCTTCTATTTTTAAATTATTTTAAGCATTTTTTTTTTACTGGAGAAAATGTCTCACGTCTATGACCCTACAAGTGCTTAGACTGCCTTTTGCAGGTGACCTGGTTATGAGTGAAAATTATCTGTGAGGTAGGAGTAAGAACTACATCTTGCTGTATTTGTCTTTTGTGAAGACCTTTGCATCTCACTGGTCACAAAAACATAGAGGGTTATGGAAAGGTGTGAATTTTGATGTTTCTTGGTACAAATGGATCCTCTAAACCCTGAGTGCCACTTGCCTACACCTCCTTCTCATCTTCTCATAAGTAAAATCACATTGACTTAGAAATTTATAGTCGTGGTTACTACTGCAAAACTCCATTTCTCCACTCCCAAAATGCTCTGCCTGTAACATTAAAGCCACTCCTTCATCTGGATCAGTGTCCCTCCTGAAGGGTGTCTGGAGAGCTGTCTCCCCACAAACTGAGATGTCACAACCTTAGTAAGTCAGTCTCCAGCAAAACTGGCTGCATTTTGAGGGGTTAAAACCTCAGAATCAAACAGCTCCTGCCAGAATCCCTGCAAGGATGTCAGGATGGCTCTGCTGGGGACAGGGAATTCTCCTGGACAAGGCTGGTCCATGGCACTTGAGCACTGCAAAGCCAGAGGAGCAGTCCCTTTGTGCAGAGCACATCGTTAGTGCATCACTGCTGAGCTGATCCACTGCTGCTTCTCCCATCCCTGCCAAACTGCACGTGATTTCTGCGTGGTGACAACCCCTGCCCACCTTTCTGGTCCGTGCAGACACTGGGGGGCAAAATTAGGTCCACTTTGTCTCCCATTTCCCATCTCGTTTCATAATAATCTTGCCCTGAGCCAATATCTACACGTGACTGTGCTGCTTCCCAACATTCCTGCACACCAGGGAACTGCTCAGCCACTGCCAGGGCCGTCATCTGCCTTTAATGCACTCAGGATATACTTTTATTTTTTTTTAAAAAAACCAAGATATTTGAGAAAATGATCAGCTGTGATTGTTCATAATCCCTGAGTAAAAGCAGACAAGCTGGAACAGCCATGGCCCAATCCGTGTTTCAGCAAACACCTTCTCTGATTCTGTAGAGTGTCAGAGACAGAGGCCGAGTCCAAAAAATCTCTTTATTTCAACACCTGTATCTATCAGTGAGAATCCTGCCAGATAACAACTAACACTGCAGCACGGAAAGAGGGATGAGGGGCTTTGCTTCGGGCCACAAAAGATAAATGCCCAATCCTCTTCCACTTTTCAGCAAGACCCGAGGTCTTGATGCCTCAACAGAAAACAAGGGGCTGATAAGCAGGAAGGCAGCTGCTCATTTTTTATCTTCCTCACGAAGATAAAAATGTTGCAGAGCATCAGGCAACACCCTTGAGAGTGCGATTTGTAAATCTGACTGATTTAAAAAAATAGTGGTGACAGGGCAGGGAGATGGGATAAGCAACAGCAGGAGGATGGACAGGACTCACCCAGAAGCAGACCAGTGGCCAACTGGAGGGAGCATGGGAAAAGAAAAGCTTCTATAGGCACTCATTGAATTTGTTCTGTCTGAGAAGTCACCAAAATTATCGTGCCAGAAAATAAAAACTGGAGGCAAGGACACGAGCCCTGCAAGGACGCTGTATTCTGCAGGTGAGCTTGCCTGCAAGACATCCAATAACTGAGGGATCCTACTTAGCAAGTTGTCTTGTTCTCTTTGATTGTTTTGTGAGCTGGCAAGGTGATCCTGGCATTGAAAACACTTTGCTTCTCTTGGTGGGCTCTTCTTCCAAAAGGAGAGGGGCATTTCCATGTCCCAAGTGAGGGGCAGGATGGCGAGGGTGACTGCCCATCATGAGATGCTGTAAATGCTATTTACTGTTGGCAGGCAAAAAAACAATGTAAGGAATCTGACTGCTGATTAAGACAGTTGATTTCAACAGCTCTGGTGGATAAACTCTGTAAAACTCTGTTAGTTAGCAGGAAGGTTAAGAAATAATCCTATTATGTTATTCTACAGTAGGCCTGTACAGAACTCACAAGTATTCTCTATTAAGGCAATTTTTTTTTTTTTTTTAAGAAATTCTTTTATCCATAAAATTCCTTTATCAACATGTGCACACTACTGCACAGAACTTACCTCCAACACCTCAGCATCCTGGACTTGGCAGTAAAAAATTTGGAGAAATCGTGAAGGTTTATTGATAATTCTTTCTCATAGATATAAAGAGGACAAAAAAAAAAGAATTTGCCCACAACTGACTCAGGTTAGAGGGGGAGATAGTGATAAGATCTGCAGAGAAGTCAGACAAGTAAAGAACTAACTGATTTTAAAAACTGAAAACCTGGAGTGACGTTTCTTCACAATATTTGATACATCGTATTTTCTATAGTTGCCATTTCAAGAAAATGACTCAAATGTTTAATTAGTCTGTCAAAATACCAAGGGAGGGGGGAAAAAAAGAGGTCACATTTCAAGCTTGTCTCCTTTCTAATTTTCTGGTTGGAAAAAGGATCCCCAAACTTTTAGAAATCCAGATGCTGAGGGAAGTGTCAAATACTTGATTTTCCCCACATATTCCAGCCAAGCTGCCTGCGCTGTTTCGGGGACGGCTGGTACAACACTGTCTGCTGCTGTCCTGCCTTTCACACCTATGAACCCCACAGAACTCCTGCTGCCTCCTTGAGAGGCAGAGCTACTCAGCACCTGAGAAAATTAGATATTGACTGAAGTCGATTTAATATCAGAGAAAAGTGTTCCCTGCCAGCCTTGGCTGTCCCAAATACCTATTTATCCATCTCACAGGTGTGTTACTCAAAGTGGCAGTAGCAGCACATGCAGATGGAATTTGACATGACCTGCAGAGAGAGGGAAAGGAAGAATTCACTCAACCTGTCCCACTCAATTTGCGATTACAAGGGGAGGTTTCAATGAGAAACCACATTTTGAACCATGAGCATTTCCATTTTAGTAATCAGGGGAAAAAAACCTTCACTAAAGATGCTTAACAAAGACAAGAGTTTTAGTACACAGTTGAGTTTCAGAGCTGTCCCTTGTCCAAACTAACAGGCTGAGTGTCAAAAGAAGGAGTGACATGCCCATAGTGTCTAAGTTTAAATTTATTTAATACCAAAAAAGTTTACAAATCCACCATGCAATCCACCATGCACTCAACCTGGATCTAGTGAGGCTAAAGTAGGACTTCGTGCTGCTTTACCCACAAAACTCTTTTAGCTACAGAGGTCTGAGTGGTTTACAAATGGTAACTAAGATCAGTTTTACTGAACCCGTGTGAAGAATAAACCGAGGACACAGACAAAGGAAGAAATGCTGTCTTTCCATTCCAGTTCTCTAGCCAGGAGACCAGGCCTTGTTTCATAACAATTTCATGCAGAAAATGTTATTTCATCCTACAAGTCAGCTAAGTGATTTGAATCTTCTACTCACAAAGGAAAAGTTACTCCTAAACAACAAATAAACATGTGCCTCTTATTCTGATGCAGGTATTAGAACATTTATAAATTATTCTCAGTAGATTTGGACCCAGAGGAACACTCTCCACCCGTCTGACAGTTGAACCAGGGGCAGTGTCAGAGACATTCCAGATTTCTATGGAGCTTTTGCAACGATCTCTATCACTGCCATTCCTAACTCCTCAACATTGTGCCCATAGGAATAGGTCCTTTTAAGAACCTAGAGCTCTCCAAGGGGGTCATATCCATTGCAAGCAAGTTAAACTTACTGAATCCATTAACATCTTGGCAGCTGGAAGAAAAAGCTTCTTCATTGTGAACAGCACTGAGTTTGGTGGAGGTCTTGTCAGAAGTAGCCACGGGACCCATCTCCCTCTGCGTGCTGGTCTGGGTCTCCTTCTGCTTCTTGGCTAGCTTCCTTTGGGGTGGTTTGGAGAGGGGAGAAAGCAACGTCAGTTTGCCCTCATTAAAAGCAAAGCAATGGCAAAATATTTTGACAAAATTACCCCACTTGGTCAGACATGCAGGGCATGTGACAAACCTCGTGCCAGGAAACCCCACGGCTTTTTAATGTAACTTGTGGAGCGCCATAAATATTGTAATACCAGCCTGGAGCTCTCCCTCCCAGTCACTCATCTGGCACAAACCTGCATCACCCCAGCAGTGGGAGTGCTTCCTCAGCCTTGGACAGGGTGGAATGGGTACAGCCCCCAGAGCGGGTGCCGCACGCTCCAGGAGGAGCAGAGGGCTCAGGATGGATGCACCGCTCACTCCAGGGTACCAGGACATCTGCATCCATCCCATGGGATGCTCTTTGAGAGCTCCAGGGGAGCGTGAGACCTGGCTCTGTGCCACCTGAGAGCCGGAGCAGAGTTCTGCCTGTCCCCAAGCAGAGCAGTGAGGGCAGCAGCCTCCTGAATACTGAGACACGCCCGAACTGCTCTGGGGATCCCCAGCCAGTGAAGGGTGGGGCACATCAAAGGTTGAAGTTGTTTTAGCAATATCCAAATATACCCCTGTTCTGGGAAAATGGGTCTTTTCTTGTTTTGAGGAGACAGCAAAAACATTATCCAAAGCAGTAAGGCTGCCTGCTCTGAAAACACTAACAAAGCTGAGAACATAAGAGGCTCCTCTTTTGCAAACACAAGGAATCATAAAATGGAGAGAAGCAGGAAAAGTGAGCTGCTAAGCTTCCACTGACATTTGACTGCCCTGTGCTTCGTTCATATCAGAGAGCAAAACCCTCTAAAAATGAATGTGTGACATTCTACAATCCACACCTTGAAAAAATATCACACAAATCCCTAGCACCAGCAAAGAACTTTGCTTACATGACTTCCCTAGATAAGAAAATAAAACAAAATAAAAGGGAGAAAAACAGATTACTGTAAGAAGGAGCTTTAGTTTTCTTTCTTTTCTCCAACTCAAAGAAGAAAAAAAAAACCTAACAACTAAATCATTTTGCAAAGAGGTTTTTTCCTTCTCTAAAACAACATGCTTATGGTAAGTACTACCCATCTTTTAACTTAATTAGATCCTAAAAAAAAAAAGGTACTCCTTGCAACATCACCGAACAGGCTCCATCTATGCACAGAACATGTCAGAGTGGCATTTACAGGCAAGTTCAAGCACATAGCTGAGCCCCAGCCTTCAGGAGTTGGGCAGCTTGGCCACTTATACTTGTTTGCAAAGAAGGGTCAAAGAGAGCTAAATCCTTTGCCTATGTCTGTAAGAAAAGCCTATTTTAAAGCAAGATAATCCAGAGCAGGAGAGCACAGATTTGTGGAGAAAACTTGGATGTTTGCTGCAAACTTTTCAACAAACACATCTGTTTCACCCGCTCAGCCAGCTGGGGTTCAGCCATTTACAATTAGTGGTTCCAATCCAAGCCCAGAGCTGTTCAAATTGGGTCCCTCATCGCAGGGGGCTTACTCAGATCTCCCAAAACCCCCATGGTGTATCCACTTGTGCAGATGAAGATGCAAAGAGGGGAGCAGCCCTTGAGTGATGAAGCAAAAAGCTGGAGGTTAATGATGTTAAAAGCTTTGCTTCCAGCGCTCAGCAGCGTTGGCACAGCCAGATTTAGGAACCGTGAGCTGCAGACATGGGAGCCCGTATTTTTTTGTGCTGTGGTACCTGAGGTAACTACAATAGTCTTGAAGTGTGTTAGTCCTGCCAAGTGGTTCTTTTAATCCCGATGATTTGCTAATCGTGCATGCCTGTGTGAATTCTTTGGCAACAGGGATTAAAATCACTCAGTGGGAAACACTAATCCAAAATGCAGAAGTCCTTAATAACAAGCACTCTGGACTGCTGGGGTGAGCCACTACAGACGACCACTCCTGATGGTTGAAAATGGTGAGTCAAAAGGGGCGACTTCCTCATTCAATGCAAATTAAATTATTTGTGGCAACAATTATCTGTAAGTCCCCAATGCCTGGCATCTTTTCAGAAATGCCAACAGGCTACAAAGAGCTGGAATTGGCAAACTTGTTTTGTCTTTGAGTGAATGAGCAACAACATTTCTGCATGTCCTAGGCAGGAAAAAAATAACCCCAAACCCAAGCCCCTTAGTCCCCAAAGGCCTGCTTACAAAAGCCCTATGCAAAGGAGTTCTACCTGGTCCTGTAGAAGACAGAGAGGCCCCTAAAACATTGGCTTGAATGCCTAAAAAGAAAAGGTGACATGAGTTTAAAGTTCTCAATCTACCTCGCACACACAACCCGGGTCTGCATCTGAAAACGCTACAATTTTCTTTCAACAGCGTCTTATCAGTTTCCACCTTTCTCCCTCTCTGTTCCGAGAATGTAAAAATTCTTCATCTAAATTTAGAGGGAAAAGGAAGACAGATCTCTTTTGAGGATTTCAGAGCTAAGCTTGCCAGACACATCAAGGGGCTCTCGGTTTCTAAACGTGCCTTTTCTGCTGCCGTTCTGTGTCTGGAGAGAGTGGCAGCACAGGACTAAGCCTATTTGGTCCTTACCATCATTATAATTCATAGAAAAGATTATAAAATCAAATGACTAGCACTTTCCACAATGTTAGGGATGTGACTTAAAACCCACAGCTAGGTAGAGGTTTATTTCCCAGCACGTCAAAATGCCTCTTGGAATTGGAGAAGCATTTATCGAGAAACGCTGTTCCCAAAAATAGGGCGCTCCGAGAGTTTTCCGTGAATCACTGACAAGCCACGCCGGTGACACGGCTCCCGCTGTCCCCACTGCCCAGCCTGCCCTGCACAGAGCCACTGCAACGCCCCACAAAGCTGCAGTGGGAGCATTAGTGTCAATCACGGGCCGGCCGCGTGCCCAGCGTGTCCCCAGCACAGCCTGACACCCCGCACGGAGCACACGCTTCCCCACTCATGCATTATGCAGCTGAAAAGGGGAGGAAATAAAGGACCAGGCAGATATTGGGAAGAAGAGTCTGATATAATCGACACAGAATGTCAGGATGTGAATAAGATGATCTTGATGCTGGTTTGCATTCAAGGGTAAGGGAAATGTGCCAAGAAGAAAGCAGGAGTCCATGGATGGAGTTTACTGGGTTGCCCTTTTCGGTTTGAGAGGGTTTGGAAATGAAGAGATGATGTTTGCAAGCACCACACACACACAGGAGGGATGAGACAGGAGGATGCTCAAAGTTGAGTGAGAAAATGAAACCAGCTGTATGATCAGGCAGTTGATGCTGACCCCACTAAAGCAAGGAGAAAAGCTATAGGCAGTGAACACAACTAAGTGTGAATTTGGGGGGAAAAAATGATGGAGATTTGATTCAGTTATTTTTGAAACTTCTACTTGTATCAGAGAGTAGACATAAAATCTGAAGCACTATATTAAAATTGTGGGAGTTCCACTTAAACAGTCAAGGAATGCTAACTTGGTATCAAGCACAAACCATTTACTGCCACAAGCATTAATCAGGAGGCTCCAGCAATATTTTCTGTTAGAAGTATCTGCAGGATCAGATTCCTGTTTCGCAAAGGTTTGGATAACTGTCAGGGATTATTTTTTTAAAAACAGCTTCAAACACTTCTCTAACTTTTTCTATGAATTCTACATGCATGAACATTAAATCTGTAACTGCCACTCCTCGAGAACTCTTGTGCGTGTACGTTGACAGATTTAATTTTAGATGTTTCGCCAGGAAGGATTATGTACACTGTGGGGTAGATTTGCATGCACAGGTAATTTAGACATTAGGTATAGATCATGTAAGTTAAACGTGAAATTTCCTCCCTCCTACAGACACGAATTGCATATTGCCCTCATTTTCAATAAGCAATTTGAGAAAGCCAAAAAATTAAAATTCCTTTTAGAGAACTGTGCATGGCAAACTCCTAGGAGTACATATGTAACTTATGATGGAATCTGCTCCAATTTAAGGCAAGCAGTGATGAGCCATGCAAATACCAGGGAGCACTGGTCAAACAGCAGATCTATTGGAAAGGATCTCCATGCCTTAAACCTGTAGAGATGACAAATCCAATTTGGAAGAATGGTTTCATGCTGGTTTAAGGGCATGGCACTATAATCTGGGTGATCCCTCTGCTCTGAGGATTGGAGAGGGCTCTGCTGCAACACTGCTCTTCAAACCAGACATGTGCCAGAGGGACACACACAAAGGAGGACACGAAAGGCAAAGCTGGAAAACTTGATCTACAAGCAAAGGCCAAAGGAAATGTGGATCTTTAATTTAGGGAAAAGGAAATCAAATAGGGTTGATGGGTCTTCAAACAGGAAAAGACACCACAGGGGAGCTGTTCTTGCTGCCTGCAGGGGCTGGGGAATGGGAGGCTCTGGGAAAGGCAGTTCATTCTAAACTGGGGGAGAGTTTTATGGAGGAGGAAGAAGCCAGTTGGGCAGGCAGGCTGGGAAATCCTGGTCACTAGAGGGGTGCAAAGAGAGCCAGAGGAATGAAAGCTCAGAGCAGAGCAGTGTCTGTCACACTGACCCTCAGTGGATCTGCTCCCATGGTCCAGATTAAATCTGTGCCTCCTCACCTGCCCCTCTTGAGCTGCCAGCAGCCTGAGCAGGGCTGGGAAGCAATTCTGGCCTATGCACCTGGGCAGCTTTCCTAGAGCCACTGCAAGGGCAAATCCCCACCTACAGCCCGTGCTCTGACAGCTGTAATTGTGCTTTCAACATCTGCCCTGATGAAGCCAAACTCAGTGCAGGTTGTGGCAGGGGGAGAGGAAGTAAAGGTGTAGTAATGGTGTAGTGAAGAGCAAGGGGCAATGCCACAGAGCAAACATCACAGCACAGGAGGAAGTGAAGTAAAGTAGAGATAAGTCAAAAGATGCCCTGAGTGTTTTGCACTGCGGGTGTACAAGCACAGGCTCTTGAGAATACGATCTAAGCTTCACTTGATCAAATTAATCCCTATTTGTGGAGGATTTCTTTTTATTTATATTTATTTTTTAATTTTATTTACAACCAGAGAAAGTTTTGACAAGCCAGGTGCATGTAGGAGCCATCCAGTATGTCTCTACTTGTACAGACAGCCACAAACCCTGTCCTCTGCAAAATTTAGGCTCGCAATCACCACATAGACACGTTCTAAATAACATCTCATCTACTTTCTGCATTTTGATATATTATTTTTTTTAATTTGCTTTCATTAGACAGGCATAGCCACTGATTAACGATTCTGTTTTTCCATCATCTAATGAGAAAAGCACCTAATGAGAAGGTTTCTTCCTAAAATCCTGATTTAGCAATCTGACCTGCGCAGGCAGATCCCACCATCCATGGAAATATAAGGAGATATTTTTGTGAACATGGTTATACAGAGGTATGCATATAAATAAAATAAAGGGATGTTTTTCTTTTCGAATGCCCTACAGATGGTGGAAAGAAATTCAGCACAAACTCTGCTATTTCAAAAAATATAAGTATAAATTTAGCTTAATAACCTTTGACAATCTCTTCCGTGAAGAGAAACTCCCAGCTGAAACCACCCAACAATTAAAATTAGTGTGAAATACCAGTGGGAGTTGAAGAGGCTTCCTACATTGCGATTATGTCCCTGGAGCTCTGGCCAGTTCAGGGGAAAAGGAAAACAACATCTTGGCCATTGAGTGCCCTTTTCTTATAAATAACATTAAACTGAGTGCTTGTAACACATACATGAATCTCTGTACTCCCAGAAATTCTTCCCTGGTCTCATATTGATCTTGATTAAATTTCATTCTGCAGCCATTACCCAGCTCAGGAGAAAGAAACAAACCAAAACAAACCCACACACAGAAAACATTTCCATTTCTTTTCCTGGTGAGCAAATAATAAAATCATGATATGGATTGCTGCAGTTGAAAACACTGCTGCAAAAGAGGTGTCTGTCACTAAAAGCAAACCTTCCTGGAAACTGGATGAATTGCTGTGTGTGTTTTACAGCTTCAGCTGGGAGTAAAACCAACATCTTCCAGACCTAGCTGGGCTGATATCTTACACTGCCCATTAAATTTAAGTGCAGAGAGTCAGCAGCAATTCCGTCCCAACCTCAGATACCGTTTGTGTTGGTGTAAATAGAGAGTAACTCCTTGAACAGGTTCAGGCATCGCCCTGGGCACAGGGATGCATGGAGTGCAACAGGACAGGAACTCCTAATTCCATCTCTTTCTCCTCACAGGGTCTCAGCTCATAAACAATCAGCCTTTGCTGATGGGTAAACTGAAGTACACTGCACGATGTTGACCCTGCATGATGAGTTACAAGTGAGGAATTGAGGCCTCCTGAGTTGTATTTCCACTTAAAGCATATTAAAGATCTTTATGGCCTTCTCTTTCATCCTTTCCTATACATTGTAGGAAGTTTTCAAACAAGTGTTGCTATACAAGAATCCTATAACTATTTACCTATAACTGTGTACTGCCAAAATAGCTGGAAGGGCTGCTTCTATACGTGAATATTTTTGAGTGGTTTCACCAGTCAGAGCTGCAGGTACTCAACCATCTCAGAGAATCTGATTTTCCAGTCCTGGATTGCAGAAGAACACAAGACTGGCTGAGGGCAGAACTCCAGTCTAGAGATCGTCAAAATGTTGTGGCCTGTCTCTGTAAAGACCAGGTACTCCCGAAAAAGTCTCTGTGACTTTTATATCATTTAGAACAGTTTCGAAGAGTCAGGATTGGAGATTTTGGTCCCTAACAAGAAGAAATGCCTGTATAGAAGATGATGAAGAGTTGGGAGGAATTAACTGAAAGTAGACAAGAATTGCTCTAAGAAAAACAGCTTTGAAGTCCAGAAACTGAAACCAAACATGAAGTGATACAGTCCATATGGTCACATTTAAAGATCTGCCAGCAGATCTATTTGGGAACCTGCTTTTCAACAGTGGTAACTCATTCAACTGAATTTTGCTTTCAGGACTAAATCATTCATGCAAGGTCATAGCATGGAAGCCAATTCTATTTTAAAAATCTGTATATAACCGTATTTCTGCTATTATTTCCACAACATTTCAAATAAACTTAAATCCAACCTCTCTGCTCATAGGAGTTCAGAGGAATTTGAATCAAGTTTGGCTAAGAATTGCACAGGTCTCAGCAATTTCAGATCTTCATCTGCAATTCTAATGAAATACCCCATTTCATGTGAAACTTGAAACATGAAACTGAGTAGAGCTTCATTGTGTGCTCCTTCATGGACTCTCCTGCTTTCTTCCCTCACTGCTGGAACATCCCTTTTACCTTGATGGTTGTTCAAGGGAAAAAAAAAAAAACCAACATAGCTTGGTTTTCCCAGCTCAGGGAACAGACCCAATGTCGATGTGAACCAAAATGCTGACATGCAGAGCCTGGTGATGGAAGTGTTTGTTGTGAGGTGACTGTTGGTGTGTTGCCTCCACTACCAGGATGCTCCAGCTTGCAGAGCTGTCCCTGGGACACCATCAGCACAGAGCTAAGAATGAGCTTTTTGCAGAAATTTTTGGGTGTGGTGCTGGGGAGGAAAAGCTCCGTGATTTCTGCAAGCTGAGATCAAACCTCCACTGGCTCCTATAAACACTCAGCTTCCCTGATGGCACCTCTGGCTTTTCCCTGGTGTGATGTGCTGCATGGTGGGCATCTGCCTCACTGAACCTTATCAAAGCCCTTCCTTCTGCCTCTGCTGTAGCTCATTGCAACCCCAGTCTTGGGTGACCTCCAGAGGGTTCTCTCTTCACTTTTCCTGAGTCACTGCACTGCTCCCTGAGGAAAAAGGGTCCAGCAAACTGACCCACAGCAAATAGACCCCTTAAGGACCCCTGTGCTTGCTCTGGTAGAGCAATCCTCAGCTGACTGCTTAAAGCAATGCTGTGCAGCTTTAAAATGGGTCACAGAGGGCTTGGAAGTTGATTCATCTCTTTAAACACACAGATCTCAAAATAAAATAAAGCAGGGAACATGCTGACCACATACTGCCTGCTGGAAAAAGACTGAATTATAATGGAAAACCTGGCACTGAATTTCTCAGGCAATGGTGGTACTGGTTGTAAGAAAACAAAACAGTAAAACATGAGAGACGTGCAGAAGAGGACAGGTTCTATCAATAAATTCAACTAGCTCGTAGCACCTTTGGGTTAAAACCATCACCTGCTTTACACTTAGTTAAACTCCTCTTTAATTTGACTACTTGAAGTCAAATTCAGTTCTTGGTGAGCCAGTGTGAAGTCCAGAGGAAATGGAGTTACTCTGTATTTACAATTACATCACTGGGCAAAGTCGAGACTCATGATGGTGTCCTAAGGCTCCTCACATGCTTGGGAAGTGGGAAAGGTTCCTCTTTCAGTAGTTTTCTGGCAGGTCATGAAGAAGCAAAATCCCTCCAGGCAGTGCCACATAGGGATCTTCCTTTGCCCTGTTCTTTGGACGTAAAGCAAATCATGTGGAAAAGAAATCAGCTTCCCTTGAAAGGGCAGCACATTAACCCACTCATTTTGCTGACCTGCTGAACACCTTCCAGAACAAAGTGCCAAGGTGAGACAAAGAGGAACTGTGGGAAGGGGCAAAGGAGGCAGCTCCTGGAGCAGCAGACCAGGAGGGGCTGTCAGGGTTGATGTGGTCCTTTGGACATCTTGGTAGGTTTCAGAGCCCTGACAAGTCTGGCAGGTTCTGGGAAAAGGTTGATGTCAGTGATAGGGCTCTGGCTGCTTCTGAAAGCTGGCGAGGGCAGAGCTGTTCCTGTCAGCAGCAACAGCTGCCTTCTCCATCCCTCCCGGCCCTCTGATGGCAGCACAGGCATCCAACTCACTTCTCCAGGACTTTTTCCTCACATCATTGATCCAGACCTTTCCTCCTCCGGACCCTCAGGCAACTATTACCATGGCACAAACAGCTTGGCCCTGATTGCTTTCCAGCCCCTCAGTCTTTAGGCAACAGATGGCTCTGGAAGTACCGATGTGTGAAGCATTTTCATGTGCCTTAACAACTGCCTTAATTATGCAGCATTGTCATTAGGACTGGACAGGTGATTGAGATCTGAATATCTGAACCACTTCATCATCCAATGACCTAAACCAACACTCAGAACCTGGCAGCTCCAGGAACAGGGATGTTTGCTGGGATAATGTCAACTCCCAGTTGTCAGAAACCTTAAGGTTTTAAAAAGCTTATATCCATGGCTGAGAAATTCCCAACAATAACTTTCAGGTGTGAATTTCCCTGAAGTCTGGCTATGAGTGATGGACAATTAAAAAGGTGCACTTGGGACACTCGGTATTTGTGCATTAGCATTTACAGAATCATGGACTTATTTATGTTGGGAAAGATGTCTAAGATCATCAAGTCCAACCTGATGCACTGCCGTGTCCATCTCTAACCCATGTCCCCACGTGCCACATCTACACAACTTTTAAATGCCTCATTGGTGACTCCACCACTTCCCTGGACCACATGTTCTGGTGCTGGACAGCCCTTTTGGTGAAGAAATTTTTCACGATATCCAATCTAAAGATGAATATCCAATTTGAAGAGCTATAAACCGTAACTGACAGATCCGTGGACATTCATGTGTTTGCAGGCACAGCTACAGGTGCAGTGGTAAAACAGGGAAAACATAACAGCGTGCAATTGAGAAAATAAAACACAAGCTGCTGGAAAGACAAGGATAAATGGAATGGTAAAAAAAAAAGTTAAAAAAATAGAAAAGAATACAACAAAGCACAAAATTACCACAGGGTGAACATGCTCAAAAAACCTCATCCACAGCCAAGTACTTACAAGTAATAGGAGTAGGAATATGCATTTCTTCTAAATATCGACGGCCAGTCAGAGGAACAAAATATCCAAAAAGAGAAAAAGAGAAAAGCACATAATTAGATTTAGATGAACTCCAGGATCCTTTTTCAATACACAAAGTATTTGTGCTGTTTTCTGTACTGAGCTACTACTTGCCTACACTTCTTTCAGAAGCTGTATGGTGGTGAGGAATAAATAGATACTGAACTGGATGTGTTTCCACTTCTGCCACCATGAATAAGTCCCCTCACCTTTAATTTCCTCACTTTACTATGTCAGTAACATGGGCAATGAGACTTAATTTTGCCTCTCAAGTGCTTTGATATTTTTGAAATGGAAAGAAAGATGTCAGAGCTATTAATATAAATAACAATAAATAGGGAAGTGACAATGTAAGAACGCCACAATTTTGGAATATTTAGACAATGAGCAAATTGTCTAATGATAAATCAAGCTTCATCAAACTCTAAAATGCAAATAGTTCATTAACAATTCAAGCATCACTCCATATTTATAGCTGAGCACTGGGGGTATGCATTAGCTTTCTGCATCGCTGTGATTAAGCCTTTTCTACCACAGTTTTTCAACAATTCATTTCACAACATTTTGAGCAGCACCACAAACTCAGCCTTGGCAATCAGGTGTAGCTTAAGAGGTGATGTTTTCCCTTTTATAACTGGAAAGGAACTTCTCTGAAAAGACTGGTTCACAACAGACCTAGCCCAGGGTATTACAGATTTACCCCCAGCCACAAGCCACAGAAGCAGCAGCAGTGGTCAAGACAGGAAAAAACAGTGAAACACAAACATCAACCTATTGCACAGCTTTAAAATCCCATCCTTGAAGAGACTAGGAAGACTAGGAATCACTTAGAAATACAAACACAGCTTTCGAGTGCGCACTTTTATGGTTGCTCTGAACACAACTCCCATAAGCACACGTGGAAACCAGGCTCAGTGCAGTCACTCTGTGCACAGCCACCCTCTCTGCTGTGCACACATGGGGTAAAGAAGAGTTCATGAGGATTAAACTGAAGTGCCACGGTTTTCCTGATGATGGCCTTTGCT
The DNA here is from genome assembly GCA_013397775.1 of Eulacestoma nigropectus. NCBI lineage: Eukaryota > Metazoa > Chordata > Aves > Passeriformes > Eulacestoma > Eulacestoma nigropectus. The sequence continues at coordinate 5,092,578 of VZTE01004705.1, forward strand.
ATAAACCTGGTATTTTGGCCAGGTTCCTGATGTATGCTGAGTTATTTGAACAGCACTGATTCCAAGATACACCTGGACGCATTTTAACTAAATGCTATTATCTCCTGAAAGCAGAGATTCTACAGGCCCTGGCAATGCACCAGTTAAGGTGCTGTGATTGCCACTGAGCTTCCCTGCGAAAATCCAAGTTCCACGGAGTTTCTAAACAAAAGGAAACATGACCAAGATGTAGAAAATGAGAGCCCACACAGCTGAACCCCTGAAATCCCCAAAATGATTCCATTAAACGAAGCTCTCTGAGAGGCCAGGGCCAGGGCTCACACAGCACTATCGACTGTAACTGGTCCCTTGAATATCTTGCTGTTCTTTGCTGCTCTCCTGTCTGGGCCACAGACATCTGGGATCCCACCAGACTCCCAGCCCTCATTAAAAAGCTGCACAATGCCCCAGGCTGCAGAGGAAAGCTCAGAAAGGTTTGCTCCATAAGGACAGAAAATAAAGGAAGACAAACAAAAGGAGGATGATGTTTTGGAATTGGCCAGTCCATTTTGGCTCAAATTCTCCTGAGATATGCAGCCCAAAATAAGGACTTACTAAAGATTATTTCAAAGCTTACTGTGAAAATTGGTCTGAGTTATGGTTCAGTAAAACATGACCTGGTCCTAGAATGTATAACACAACCCAAACCCCTGCCTGTCTCCCACCTGAAACAGGGACACACGAGGGACATGGGTCCCTGAATGTGCAAATAACCCTCTTCCTAATTCTATCCTACAGCTTGGGTATGTTCTGCCCAAGAAGCTTTGGGGTTTTATTTAATTAGTTTAAGGTAAAAACCCAAATCCTAATCCAGAATAAGGAGCTGAATTTTCATAGGAGGAAATAATCCTAGACCCTACATAGCCCCAAATCTCCTTTTTTGCTACCGACAGCAGTTTAAAGAACTTATTTACAGTGCACCCATGACAGGCTGTCTGATCCTATTTATTTAGTCTCATATTTAAAGGGGTCAGTGGAAGCTTTTTCTGCTCAAACACACCAGCCTGAGAGGTGTCACATTCTTCACTCCAGGGAAATACAAGTCATGACTATACCAGAATTAAAACTGTCCAGATGAAATCAGAACTGACCAAAATAAAATCCTTTGGGGAGGGGCAAAGTCAAAGGGTATTTTCTCCTGAAAAATATCTTATTTTTCTTGTTTCATTTTGTTTTTACTAAATGATTCAGTATTCTCTATTACACAAATGTATTTAAATAGCATTAAGGAAAGAAACAACAAGCTCCTTAGAGAGACAGAAATATTTTCATACAATAAAAATAAGATATTTCAAGATATGTATCTATTAATGAAAGAAAGTGGTTCTGCCTTTTGTGGGCACATACACTCATGGGGGCACTGATAACCACCTCTTAATTAAGGGGCTAAATTATCATAGAAACACAGAGTGGTTTGGGTTCAAATAGACCTTAAAGATCATTCCAACCCCCTGCCATGGGCAGGGACACCTTCCATTATCCCAGGTTGCTGCAAGCCTCATCCAACCAGGCCTGGGATGCTTCCAGGGATGGGGCAGCCACAGCTTCTCTGGGCACCCTGTTCCAGGGCCTCATAACATTAAGAGTGAAGAATTTCTTCCTAATATCCAATCTAAATTTAATCTCTTTCAGTTTGAAGCCATTCCCCCTTGTCCTGTCACTACGTGTCCTCGTGTAAAGTTTCTCACCATTATGTGGCAGCAATTTTTATGTCATATACATGTAATGATGATACCATGACTTAACTCATGGAGTCAGTGGGTTCCCAAAACCAAGAAAACAAACTGTTAATGGTTTTGATTTTAGATACAGTAAGTCATATTTAAAACAGAAATTTATATGTACACACACTTTTGACATGGAGATACACATATGGAAACTTAAGGAGACTTCAGACAACCTCAAGTTTCAACTAAAACTTTCAGATAACACACATAAAGTCAAACCCAAATTTTCCGCTGTATAAATGCACTGCTTGGCTTAATTTAGCTTCACGTATCTGACTAAATCCTCTAAAAGTTTATCAGCCCACAGAAATTTTTGAGTTCCTGGAATTTTTGCAATTTTTTTCTGCTGAAACTGTGAGTGACTGGGCACCACTTGCTCATGCTCTGTGTCTGAAAGGTTCCAAGCAGCATGCTGCCCATTTGGTGAGTCTCACAGGAACAAAAAGAGGCTCCTAATGAACCCAATGCTCATCTCAAACCAATGTTTTCCTTCTCGTCTAATCCCTCTCCTTGCTTTGCTCTCTGCACTGGTCAACAAAATGCTTCATCTGGGAAATCCACCACTGTGCCTGTTCCCAATGAGCTGTGATGCCCTGGATGATGGATAAATGTCACTGGGATATTTTCCAGCTCCATTTGAAGACAGTGTCTCAAGTTTATCTCATTAAATTATTTTTCTGAATTGTTGCCTTGCAAGGCTACACTGTTTGTACACTGAGGCCTTGGTGCACTGGGAAGGGAACTCTTTTTAAAGTGAGGCTAATGCCAACATGGAATGCAAGAGCTTAAGCTCCAAATGCTTCTGTTTGCAAAACAGAAAGAGAACTTTGTTGTTAAACTGTTCTCTCAGAAGAGCTCAAGCTTTCAGCTCTGCTCCTCCAGAAGGTCCAATCAATTTGCGGTCCCAATCAGCTTCTCCTTTTATAAAAGCTGGCCCCAACCCACACTAGTTTACAAATGAAATGAGCCTGACAGGCTGAAGTTCATCTTCAGGGAACACTTGTCCATATGTAGCTCCAAGCCTCAGTTGGATGTGGCTGGTGGTGCCCATCCAAGGGAGCCCAGAATGGATGTGATCAGCAGCTCTGGAGGTGCTGGAGGTGTGCTACAGCCTCCCAAACCTCCTCTTGCACTCATAGCTTCTAAATGGGAAAAGATTTTAAAATCAATGAGCCAGTTTATTCCTTATTTCGCTGTGTCTTCCAGCAGGTATCCTTGCAAATTGCAGCAAACAGACAAAGAGAGATACAGACTGCAGGGATTTTGCTTGTCTGCCCTGGGAGGGGCTGTGGAAACAACACGGAGAAAACTGTAATTTTCCAGCTCTAGGAAAAAAAAGGGAGAATTTAGATTTCTAATACTCCCACTCACCTCCTTTCTAATGTTAACTACAAAGAAAACTGCCCAGGTTTACAGAGCCTATGGCAAAAGCAGACAGAGCAAAGTTCTGTCCGTGAGACATCACACCCAAATTCACCAAACGTTGCTGCTTCAGGGACCAGGCAAGCTCAGCTGAAGGTCCTGTGCACTGTCTCAGGGGCCAGCTCAGGTCAGCAGGAGCTTGGGAACTTTCACACAGAGCAAGTGGATCCTCAGTCTCCAACCTCTGGAACTCATTCTACATTATAAGTGATTTTGCTTGGAGGTTTGTCTGTGTTATCTGTGAGATAACAACTTACGTTGTAGCAGTCGTGACAGCCAAAACATCAGAAAACTCAAGTGTTGGAAAAATGGTCGGGGATGAGGCAGCCGCAGCTTCTCTGGGCAATCTGTGCCAGGGCCTCCTCACCTCTGTCACAGGGAAGAATTTCTTCCTAATATCTGACATAAACCTCCTCTCTGGCAGCTTGAAGCCATTTCCCCCTGTCCTGGAACTCCAGGCCTTTGTAAATTGTCTCTCTCCATCTTTCTTGTAGGCTCCCTTCAAGTATTGGAAGGCCACAACTGGGTCACTCCAAAGCTTCTCGTCCTCACACTGAACAATCCCAACTCTCTCAGCCTTTCCTGTTAGGAGAGGTGCTCCTTTTATATCTCTTTGTACTTCTCCACGCTACTTCGTGACTTATCCCTTCCCATTAATTATCATTTAATTATCATTATCTCTTTGCAGTAACAACCATTCTTTTGTTGCTGGGTCTCCCAGAACTGGTATTTCTTCTGGGACTACAACCCAGAGTGTCAGTGTTATGTAAACAGGCATTCACTGCTGCTCTCTGTCACACAAAAAAAATGTCTTATCTTTATTTATTCTTCTTTTGGAAGAAGTCAGGAGGGTCAAGATGGAAGCAAAGCAGAAACTTACCTTCTCTTGATGGTAAGCATTGCTCCCAGGAGGATAATAACAAACATCAGGAGACCAGCTATAACTCCAGCCATTTTCACCGTGCTGTCAACTTGCTTTTCTGGTTCCACTGCATTGGAATTTTGGGTGGAAGCTCCTTAAAAGATGGAGGGAGAGGAAGGACAAGATAAAAAAGAATTTGTAGGGAAACTGTGCAATGATCCACTTTAAATATTCATTTGAAAGCCTAACAACATATTTGCAATCAGATTGCAATAGACAATTGTCCATCTAACCAAATCTGCCTTTAATGAGGGCTAATGACAGATAATTCAGAGCAGTAATAGGGTGTAAAATCCCAGTGTAGTGCAAATGACTCCAATATTTTACTAAGTTATACTGTAATGGGGCATTTACTCTTCTGAAGCACTCAGCATGCACCCAGAAACAGGAGAACAACAGTTCTAATTTTAATCTCAAATAGTTTAAATGGACTTACAGTCCTTACTCATCAGAATAGTGAGCACAGTAACATGTAATAATAATAATAATAATACTTCTGGCAGAAACTTTTTTCCCTCTCAGATCAGCTCACACTTGTGTTTTTCAGTGTATTGGAGGCCTGTTTTTTTTAACTGTCCCATTACTATTATACATGTAGCAAGCATTAATCCAACACACAGAGCACCCTCCACAGAGTCATGGAATGATTTGAGCTGGAAGGGACTTTAAGCCCATCTCATTCTAACCCCCTGCCATGGGCAGGGGCACCTTCCACTGTCCCAGGCCGAACCTTGGAGCTCCATCCAGCCTGGCCTTGGACACTTCCAGGGATGGGGCAGCCACAGCTTCTCTGGATAACCCATTCCAGTGCCTCAGCACACATTATCTAATGTACTCCAGGCATGACTTCTTCAGCCCAAACAAAAGAGCATAATTTCTATTTGAAATTATTTGGTTTTGTTGTTTGTTTCTTTGTTTTTGTTTTTTTTTTTAACAAGTGAAATCTACACACCTGAAAATGAAACATATTTAGGAACATTTTTTGCACAGCATTTCTGCTCTTTTCTCCCTGCACTAACTGAGCACCTTGGAGAAAGCTGCCCTCTCCCCTGTTGCTGAGACCATTTCAACAGTGCTCATTATAGACCTTAGCTCTGCTGACTTCACCACTTGCTACACAGAATATTTCCAGGTATAGCTTAAGCCACTGAGCTTGATTTAGAAAGCCCCACAAGATTTGAGTCATGGCTACTCTAAAGACTAAATAAGCCTATCTTCATTATATTCCTGTTACACTTAACTACTCCTAAAAAATATCACCACTGCAGTTCACCAAGTTAAATGAATTCACATTACACAAGATCCACTCTTATCTTGGGCTTCCCCTTTGCTGCTGGAGTCAGCCAGGTCTTCCTCTACAGCTTAAATATGGTAGGGAAAGGGAATCAAAGGTGAACACAGAGGGCTGACATCAGAAGACCGTAATGTTTTGCTCTTTTAACAGCTCTGTGATGCTGACCTTCAGAAAATCTGAATCACTTCTGTCCATGAAGTCACTTGCTCAGGGAGATTCAATCAAGTCCATGTGTTGGTGAGAGAGCAGTGTTACTGGCACTGTGGTGTTGTTTTGCCTCTTTGCCACATGTTAAACTGCATATGCTTTAAGAGATGCTGCAGTGATAAAAGCATGATTTCATTCTCCTACAGCTAAGCTGTTAATCTAGTTTAGCCAGAGCAAAACACAACATTTACCAAGCAAGAAGGGCTGGCTCTTGGAATCACATGTATAATTTTCAGCTTTTGCCCCTGACAATGCTACTATTCTGCTGCATTCACCAATTTGCCCATTCAGTTAAGAGTTCACTGATAACTTCTGTGCTCACATGTCTGAAATGCATTAATGGGACTCCTGAGCATGAAAATAGAGTAACATATCAGTTGCACATTTCCATCTTTCTTTGACAACCTCTCCCGCAATCCTGCAGTGAACATGTCCCAGAGGTGAGCTATACACCATCAGACAGGCAATCCCCACTGTCACACAACAAAGGCAACGAGAAAGATACCATTTCTCCCTGAAAATGGCTAAAACTCTATTCATTTGAAGTGCAAGTCAGAAGTACTCCAAATTATCCTTCAGCTGAGCTGCAGTTACTCCTATGACCCTAAATAATAGGTGTTGGAGAATGGTTTTCTGCTATAAACGGCACAGTCAGACGCCCCTCATTTCTGTACCATCTGAATACCCTCACGAAGCGTGAGCCCTGTAAAAAGAAATAAGAATGTGCTGTCAGCTCCATCTTCTAATCCACCAGATTGGTTTGATTTTGCCAGGCTGTTGCTCGTTACTGCAGGCAATGTATGGTCAGAGTGTTTTTATCTGATATTTCCCACCCCATTGCAGGCTCCTGCAGTTCCAGGAGGAGAAGAAAGGCTCATTATCCATCCTGACACCTCCACACTGTGGTGACCGATTCACTCCACTCTTCTGGGCAACTCTTTCTATCTCTCTTGGCAAAGGCCAACAATTCCTTTAGGCTACCAGCCCAACCATTTGTAAGTTGTCTCAGCTAATAGTGCCTAGGAATGGAGAACCTGACAGTGTCTGCACGTTCCTGGCTCTGGAATTCTCTAAGCCTTGCAGTGAAACTTTACTGCAAAAGTCCATTGTATTCCTGCTTGTTCTGGCATATTTTCCATGCAGATGCCTAAATCTCTGCTTGCTTGCACTCCCACCTGCCCCAGCACCAGCTGTAGGTAAGAACATTCCTATCCTGGCAGGAGGAGCTCTGTGAGCTGTTTCTTGCAGGAGATGACTTCTGCTGCTCCTGACAGAAATGCTGTTTCAGAATTCAGTTTTGCTTCTCTCCGTTATAGAGATGCAGGAGCTGAAATCCTCTGAGCACAGCAGCCCATGAAAACTGCTCAGATGGCCATTTCATACAAATGTCTTTAAACACACTTGCAAAGCTCTGCACTACTGTACTTGAGGGGCCACCCTCTTCTTTCTGAAAAACCATGTTTCTATATTGCTGGCACTAAAAAGGAATGAAAACAAACTATAACTATTTTCTAGTGGTTACTTCCACCACAGTTCCTGGAATGAATTGTTCCTTCTAACAGAAGCTGGATGCTGGAATAATAAGACACAGAGCAGGGCACCACTGTTATTAGTGTGTGTATTTCAGAGGCACCCAGAGCCCCCACTGAGGTCAGGACCCCATTACTCTGCACTAACACGAAGCAGGACAATTTTCTGCCCTAAGTTTGCTTTCTTAATAAGGAAGGCAAATGATAGAAGGCAGTGCCAGAGGAGTGAAGACTGTAGGTCCCCTGACTCCCCATCTGTGCCTTATCTACTCCACCAGGCCACTGCTCTCAGAGATACTCATTTATGTGCTGTACAAAATGCTCCATCCCAGGGGCCAGAGCATTGGCCTGACTCTGACTTTCATAGGCATTCACCCAGCACTCCACTGGTCAGTCAACATTTTAGACCTTTCCTAGAAACCAAATCTGCTTTGTTTCTGTTCCATCCCTTTCAAAATTCCCAGATCCAGCATCTTGCAGTGTGAGAGAAGACAGTACAGGAAGCACCTTCATGGGAGATACAGTTCTGTGATGCTGCAGAGATGCAAGGAGAGCAGGGCAGGGGCAAAGGGCCAATTTCCCAGAGCTGTCCAGCTCATCAGCCCATGAGAAGTCAGGTTTCTGGATAATCACACACTGATGGTTTAATTAAGGTTTTAATTAAGGTCTAATCTGGCCGTGTGCTGTTGATTCATAGAATCATAGAATATCCTGAGCTGGAAGAGACACATTGGGCTCATCAAATCCAGCTCCTGGCCCTGCACAGACACCCCAACAACCCCACCCTGGGCATCCCTGGGAGCGGTGTCCAATCGCTCCTGGAGCTCTGGCAGCCTCGGGGCCGTGCCCATTCCCTGGGGAGCCTGGGCAGTGCTCTTTGGGGGAAAACCAGCAGTGGCATCTAAGGGAAAGAAACCATGGCAATCCCTCTCCCAGCAATTTCTGCACGGGTCTATTATTTGAAAATAAGCCACCAGATATAAAGCAACCTCCTCTGTGGAGGTGGCACTCTGAAAAACATCCAGGAAAGAATGATTACTGAGTGCATGTAACTAAGCAGGGCTGATAATACAAGTTTCTCCCATAAAACCTATTTCACAAACTGCAATTTGAAACACTCTTTACTTTAGGCAGCAATTACAATATTGCACTTAAAAAAAAATGACACTGCCAGGAAAAAGAATTTAAGAGATCCATAGGCAGGAGGAAAAGTCATGTATTTATGTGAGGCTTCCAGGTGAGGCACAGAGAACAAGGTCCTGCAATGGAAGTGGTACCACAATCGCCAATAACCAAGACACTGTAGGAGAGAGAAGCATCCCAAAGCTTAACAGGAGGAGAAAAGAAAGCAAATAAAATGATTCTAAGGGCAGCTGGGTCAAATATTCAGAATCAAAAAAAGGGCAATGCAAGTGTGAAGGAGAGAGGGACAAAATGAGAGAATCAACACAAGAAATGGGAGGTTCAGCCACTACCAGGTGACAGGAAAGACCCAGCAAGGGGACAAGTCTGGCAACGATGAGGTTTGGTTTCAAAATTGCAACACTTAAGAACACAGCTTCTTCAGAGATAAATTCACTCTCGGAACAAAAAACAATCAGAAAAATTACTTCAGAGCATTATTTAACCCAGAAAAATTAATGAAAAATATTAGGCTCCCAGTCATTATGCTTTGAAATGATCTGCACAATCAGAGTAATTTCTTTGCAGCACATAATGGCCAGGCAGTGGGCTGAATGTAAAATCTCCTAATAGACCTAGAGGCTTGTATTCAAAAGACAGCTATTCTCAAATCACTTGTAAACATGATTTCCTTTATTTATTTCTTTATGGTGCTTTCTATGTGAGTGGCCTACAAATTATTAAAGCAGCTCTGCATGCAGGAACGTTTTCCCTCATGTTTTCAGTTCCTGATAATATCTGTATCTGTAAAACACAGTCTGACGTGCAAACACAAGGGCAGACAGGTACCTCCAGGAGTGATAACACTGAGATAAAGGTAGAGAGGCACCTTTTCACATCCTGATGTGGAAATACCCAGCACCAGCCCTGGGTGTCAGCTGACCACACCCTCCAGCAGTGTGTCAGGACCAAAAAGATCTATGCACGATGCTGGTGCCTCCATGTACCATGAGCCAACAGAGCGGAACAGCTCACGACTCTAAAAGCCAGATTCCACTTTGGCTATTTCTTTCTTGCAATTCATAAAAAAATGAATATCACAAAGAGGATCACCACACACAACGTCACTACGCCAATCTTCCACCTCCAGTTGCTGAAGACTGCAAACAGCACAGGCTTAAGACTATAATGAGACACACTCATTTCTTTCACAAAGCTCCAAAGGAACAGACAGAATGATGAGAGCCAAAAGCTTTCAACCATATTCGGAGCGGAGAGAGCAGCAAAACAAAGCAGTCCTGGAGAGAAAGACAGACCAGAATTTGTATGAGGGATTTTCAGGCTTGCAGGTGGAATCTGTAGGAGGATGAGGGTAAACACACAGTGAGGTACCAAGATCAGCATTGCTAAGCTGAATGAGAATTAAAAAATAGCTGTAAGTGAATAATTGATTCTGGAGATTCCAGGCAAATCCACCATGATGGCTTTTCTTTTCTCCTCCTATTTTTCTTCCTTTCTCTTCAGAACAGGAACACTTAATTTGTGCTAAAGGCAGATATATGGTCCCCAAGAATAAGAAAGGTTATAACATTTCCCTGAAAGAAGAGCTCAGCTAAAGAGGGCTGCTGTGATGCCAACAAGCGGTGCGATGGTTCGGGGGGTGAGAGCACGTTTCTGTTTTAACTCTTTCCTTTCGCAGAACTGTATTTAAAAACTAGCTCAAAATGATAAAAATGGAAAACAAGTACAATAACCAATATGACAAGTTCAAATTTACAGATTTGACTTAATTTTTGTAAAGTCTTAGACACAGGACGATCAACCTGTTGGCTGATACAAGCAAAAACTTCTCAGTGCCTGACAGTGTGATGGATATATAACAGATTCACCACAATTATTAACTTTGCCCCAGTCAGCCCCCTCTAAGCAGTTACCCTGCTCTCACCGTGATTATCCTGAAAAATCCACACCCACAGCAGCTGCAGAAGCTGCAAAACCAGTGAGCAAAGCTCAAGGATGGGCAGAAAGTGAACACCGAACTAAAATCACCTTCTGAGCCCAACTGGACGAAGGTGCTTCAGGTACCACGGTGACCTACAAAAACCTGCCCTGTGAGGCTGCACCCCGAGCTGAGTGAGCAGCATGGGAAGGAGAACTCTCTCTCACAGCAAAAGCCCTCTTCCAGCAAAAGGGAGTCAGCTGGGCAGGGTCAGGGAGTCTGGGTACACACACCCTACGTGTGCTCCATGAAACACCGGGACACTTCCTGTGCTCTGCCAAGCTGGAGCAGCACTTTCAGGCATGTCTGGAATGAAGGTTTCTCTTTTCCTCTACAGAACAGTCTCACACCTACCTTGTGCTTTTATCACATATCCTAATGCAACCACATAGTTTTTAAATGTCCAGCTCTTGGAAGAAGAAGCTGATTAGCTTCTTAGAAGCTCATTAATACCAGCCCTGTTTCTGAATACTGGCTTATCAAAAAAATCTATTTAATGAAACAGGCATAGTGCATCTGTAACAGTCCTGGGTCTCTCATGCCTCTGGAAGTGTTGCCAAAAGACACTGACAATGATAATCTGTTTATGAAAATCATTTTAAGTGATATGCAATACCTGCCCAGGGGCTGACCCACCTTAGAAAGGATCTGCAGATATCAGGAAATGGAGACAAAAAACCACCCAAGTGAGTTGGTGTGAGGGTGTGAACGTCAGGAACACGAAACATGTGTCCTCTAAAACATGAGAGCCCCCTCCTTGTGCCATCTCTCAGCCCCTGTGCAGAAGAGGCATTCAAGGGACATTCAAAGAGCTCTTCCTGCAAACTTTCAAGCAGAAGAGATGAAAAACAAGCCCCTAAATTTCATAAGCGAGGAATCGTCCAATGCTCCCTGCATTCAAACTAAGTGAAATAGAACCAAAGGAAATCTTTTCTTAATTTGACCTTCAGTTGTGGCTTTCATATCCAGCTACTGACTCTTCTTTAATTTCCACTCCTTTATCCGGCTAACAATTTATCTGCAAACAAAGGTGAACGTACACTGCATCAGGGCCAGCCACAACACATGGCCAAGAGCATCCTTTCCCACCAGGTGGGTCTTGAAAAGGGACAAGAGCCTCCACGTTGCTCCAGGTAAATTCTTTCCTGCTTTGATTCCTGGAGAGTTTGGCTCACACAGCTATAGTATATTTTATTTTCGTTTCTCCAAAGACCTTTCTCTCCTCAAGATACTTGTGTCCTGGCAGCAGATGCTTTGAATTACAAAGGTGAAGTTTTCACAATCTCCTGTTGCTAAATTATCCCAAATTTTATCTTAAGGACTGTGCCTCTTCTCCCCTTCCCTCCAGCTGCTTATTTTAATTGGGGAGCCCAAGATTAGGGTCTGGCAATGCAGCAGAGCTCTGGAGTAGATAATGTCCTCTGGACACTGGGCTGGAGATACCAGACTCAGTTCACTCATGGCCTCATCCCATTCTGCACCAGGTTCTGCACTAATTCAAAGCTGTGCCTTTAGCTCCCTGGGATAAGGAAGCCCCTAAGGGGATTGTGAGACACAAAACTTGTGCTAAAAAATAACTTTTAGAAGGCAGAAATTTGTTCAGGGGGAAAAAACCAACCCCACATTTTCATGCATTCAACTTAAAAAGTGTGATAAACTCCTCTGAAATAAATAGCACAAAACAGAATAAACCTGTCAAAGGAATAATATTCCAGAGTATTAGAAGACAAAATGCAGTAACAAACAGATTTCAAGTGGGATTAGATCTGTTTAAAAAATACATTATCTGTCTACAAGACCAGAATGCATTTCAAGAAACAAAAGAAGCCTCTTCAATGAATTTGAGGGAGCAGGAGTTATTAAATGAACAGTTTTCACGTGCAGCAAAACTGTGTGTGAACAGCAGGAAGTTCTTCCTTCCTCATTTTCCACTGATTTTTTTGCAGTCTCCCCCCAACCCAAGATCTCCCTGGTCACTTTGCAGACCCAGGTTCTGTACTGAGATCACAACATTCTCCCAGGAAGTTTCCTTCTTCCCATGCTGATGCACTACAAAAAATCAAGACCTTTTTTTTCCAGTGCATTTGAACTTCCCAGTAATCCCAGCACCTTTTTGCCCCTGTATCATCGCAGCTGTCCTGATGTGTAGTTGAAATAACTGTTGGTGAGGAAGTCACAACTAGGCAGGAATAACCATGCAGCACTGGGAGAGGAATATTCCTAGAGAAATGTAATCTATCTAAAAACTGCAAAACCAACCCTCCTTTCCCATTGATCACATGTAACCCTGCCACATCCCAGCCACTCATTCTGTGCACATCAGGCCGAAGCAGAAGAACCTATTTCCACAAGCTGATGGGATCTCCTCTCTACACTTAAATTTTCTGGAGTTACTGATGATCCTGGTCCCAGTATTACACATGATGGGGCAATTTTATGGCACACAGACCTCCAGGTTCATTCTGATGGAAACTGTAAAACCCTTGAGAGGTTCTGAACCTCCCCACTGTGAGTGACTTTACTCCCCACTGCGAGTGACTCGGTGCTGCTGAGGCTCAATTCTGCAGCATCTCTGGCTCCAGTAGAAGTTTCTATAGAAACTACAGTTTCTATAGTTTCTATAGTTCCTCTGTTCTTCTACAGAGGGCTTACAGAATCAAGTTTTCCTTTTCTTGCCATCATTTCTCCGACAGCAGGACTCAGCTGTCTAAGGATAAGCACAATAATCAGCCCCAGAAAATGGCACAGCTCCTTTAATTGGAAATGCAAGCTCAGCTCCATACTTGCTCAGGGGGAGACTCAGCATGTGCAGAGCGGGATCCATGGGGCTTCCATCACACTCAAGTGCCCCTGTGGAGATCTAAGGGGTGTTGATCCCCCCAGCTGACCCTCAGCACAAGCAGGTCTCCACCTCGGCACTGAAGGAGTGCCATGAAAGCACTGCCCCCCTTTATACTGTAGTTGGAGCAACTGTAAAAGTAATTTCTCATGCAAAACAAGTATTAAACAAGAAGTCATGAAGCTGCTCAGACCTCTGGAAGTTTGACCAGTTTTCCTTTTCCTGAACTGATAATCACCTGTGCTCAAGAGGCTGGGCGGGTTTCGCGTGGTCACCTGTTGTCTACCTAGCACTGCTAAGAACAAGCAAAATGGTTCCCAGGCAGCATGCACGAGAAAAACAAAAGGAAAAAAAATAAAAATGTACCTCATAATGGTTATTATAGTTCCATTCTTTCATTTGCAAGAACTCAAATTTTAAGGGAAGAAGAAATGAGTATCAGGAGATAAGGAACCATTAATGAGCCCTCTGCCTTGGTTTCAATTACACTGCGAAATTAATTTAATGCACTTTAGGAATACAAGAGGTAATCGCTCGCTCTTGGTAAGAGGTTGCAATTTTCTCTAATAAAGTGTCGATATAAATATGTTGCTTTAAGACAGGGAGAACAAGACAGTTAATTCAGAAAGAATGGGACATATTAAAACAAATGCTGTCAAGGAAACCAAATGGCAAAACCTATAAATAACCCATCTGAATGAAAATTGTATGGCAGAGAGCTGGTAAATTGGGATGTAATTATAAACATTTTTAAAGAGTGTTTTATGTTAATGAGATGCATCCAAGTGCCTAATGCTGTGAAAGATTACATTAGTCCAGTAATTAAAAAAAAAAAAAAAAGGAGAACCCAGTGAGGAGGGAAGTGGCAAGAGATCTGAGACCAATGAATCTGCAAATAAATACATATGTAGATACAAAAGGTTAATAATGTTTAACATGCTGGCAAAGTGTGGGATGGCTACACAGACTGGACAAACGCGGGGAGCTTTCTGATGGATCATCCAGCAAAGGCTGATGGTGAGGCCCTGGCCCTTCCCACAGGCACCACCCAGCCCTTACATGGAGGCACTGGATGGAGGGAAATGAGCTCAGCGGATGTGCTGGCCCAGCTGGAGACCTCCTGCCTCTGCTTTGGAGGACCGGGTGCTCTGGAATGCTGATGCCTCCCCCTCCTCCCGACATTTAATAACCCAGTACAAAAGGATTTGAGAGTTTTTTCTTGCCACCACAAGGATCAAGTTCATCTAACCAGGAGCAGCACACAGGGAACCACGCAGAGAGAGCACCACAGGAGAGCTGGGAAGCAGCTCCTGCATGGAGCTGGGCTGAACTGAAAGGGGCTGATCTGAGCAGCCTATTTCTTGCTAAAGAGGAGGGAAGAAAACTGGGATACCTCCAAAAATTTTGCTTTAGTGGACTAAACCGCTTTTTAAGGAGTTCTCTGCTTTCCTTTTCTTGGTGTTGAGGCACAGAAAAGCAAATTCCCTGGCAGCCTGCTGGAGGAGTGGAACAGCCCCGTGCGTCTCTCAAGTAATTAAAGCGACAGCTTCTGAGCAGGTGCCTTGCAGCAACACCCAGGATGTGTTACAATCCCCCAGTAACACATGTCTAACACATTTCACTGCCTAATTACTCCCACACTCACGTTTAGTGCCCTTGTTAATCCAGTACTTCAAGAGAATACTTGCCTTGCTTAAACACGCCTCGATCCTAATCTTCCTGTCACTGGTGTAAATCAGAACTCATTTCACTGGTGCTAATGGAGCTGCTGCAGTGTCAAATGTCTAGGAATGGGAAAATTAGGCCTCTATTCCAAAATGAACATTTAGTCTGGCACCAGTAGTATGTATTTATTTTCTTGCATCAAAACAAAATATGGTTTTTTTTTCCCTCTGGTACCAACTCAAAGCAGAGCTTTTAATGCTGATATTAATCCTGACTCCAAAAAAGGGGTTTTTTTTCCCCGATTCCTACCAAAGACACCAGAGCGGCATCCTGACAGGCAGCTCTGTTGATTTTGTTCAAGGCAGACTGCAGGTTTGCTCATTCTATCCTCAGAAAAACACCAATGCAAATAAAGGGGAATACAGGGCAATGCCATTAAGGATAATCAATATAATGTGCAGACAGAAGACAGCACGGACACAGGAGGTCAGCTAGAACATCCCAGCTATCAGCCTGTGATCAGGACACGGTGTAATTACAGTTTTGCGTCTCTGTGCATTGGCACACTGCAGAGAGAGGGCAGGTACCACACCCCTCTCCAGGGGCCGGTCCCTTTATCCACGTGGAGTTAATGTGTGGGGAGAATGCAGCCTCGGCACACATGGAAATCTGAAACTATGGGAAAGCTCACAGAACCACTTTGTTCAGCTGTTGCTCAGCTGCTGGCCCTGCCCAGGTGCCAGCAGTGGCAGGTGCTGGGGCTTTATCAACCCCAGCCTGTGGTGCTGCCTTGCCTGCGAGCTGCACCCAGCCCTGCTCCTTTGGAGAGCTAACCCTGCCTCAAACCAGCCCCCGCTGGGGCACTCCAGGGGCCGTGCTAAGGGCCAGGCACTGGGAATTACAGCACTGCAATGCAGAGTGAGGGCAAGAGGAAAAGAATTTCCACAGAGATTTCTGCACTCCACGCAGACGAATAAGATATCTACCTAAAAATCAAATGTGATATGAATCAAAAGTGATGTAAATCAAAAGTGATATGAATTGAGACAGCGAGAATAAACACTAGAACTACCATCATTTCTTGTCCTTTTCCATTCAAGTCAATAAAGAAAAAAAAACATAAAGAACAAGATCACCAAAAAGCTGTGGCTCTAGATATCCTCACGCTCTACCCATCTCTTTTGTATCTCTTATTAAATTAATCCTAGCAGGAGATTCTTTCTGGAAAAGAGATGGCATTGAGAAACAACAGAATGAGAGCGGCACATTGGCTCTTCCTGGGGACATGACAGGGTTAATGAAAATTATCTCATTTTGCAGAAATCAGCTGAAGGTCAAACACTTCTGGGACGCTTTGCTGATGTGCCCAAATCAGAGAGTGCAAATAAAATCATGCCAGAATGGGATTTTTCAAGCTGTATAAGTTATTTTCTTTTGAATAGTCACAGAGCAAATCTCTTTCCTCCATGACAACATTCTTCCACCAGCTCCAGAAAAAATGAACACCTGAAATGGAAGGAGCTACAGGTTTCCAAAAATTAGTTAATCCAGTATCTCTGATCTCATGAAGAGACTATGCTATTGGAAAAGCTTGTGGAGATTCATTTCACCCCGTCCTGCTCTTGCTCTTTCTACCACCAGAAAGCCAAAATCAGGTATTTGAAATGGTCACATCACTACCAGCTGGGAAAACTTGAGAGGAAGGAGACACATAGACCGAGACACACAGAATGTTTGTAACCTACAGAATGAATTAAATACAGATTTTACAAGGAACTTTTAAACAGGAAAGGAACGAGAGGGTATGGGAAGCACCAGAGCCGCAGATGAGAAGGAGAAAGGGGAGAAATGGCTCCTCCTCCTCAGCTTTCAGTGGTGACACAACTGCTTACAGCCCCACCAGCCTGCATTACCAAGCCTGGGCAGGGAAAACAGCTGCACAGTGGGAACCTCACCCAGCACCTGCCACCCCAGTGCCTGGCTCTCTGTGACAGCCTGGGGACGTCTCCACAGGGAGATGGAAAAATCCTCTTCTGCTGTCCAATGGCTAATGGGGATTCTTTGAGCCCTCCCAACTCCTCTGCAAGTGCAGATGCAGAAGGGATCAGGAGAAAGGACCTTGAAGTCAGTAACTTCTGCCACAAGTCAGGAAGGAGGGAAAATAATGGGAAAAAATGGGATGGCGCCTCAAAGGATTTCTGGGTTCTTTTCAGTTTTGGTGAACTCTCCAAAGCCTCCACGGGCAGCCATGCATGTATTTCACATGACAGCAAAGCAGCAAGAGCACAAGCTGGCAAAGCTAAGTTTGGGAAAGGAGAGTCATCTGTAGCACAGCCCATGGCCATACCCCAGCATTTCCCTACAGCTCCTTGGGACACTACAACGTGTTGGGGAAATCTTTTTACAGCTACTCCTCTGTGTTGCAAATAAATTGGTGTCTGACACCTTTTCTGGAAAAGTAGCCCCTGGGGTGATTTTGAAATCTTTAGAAGAGTTGTTAGAAGCAACTGTAAACTCTAAGAAGGAGTTCAGACATTGTCACCGTTGGCGTCTCAAGAGCTACACCTTGTGAACCAGCCTGAGGCTGTTTGTCTCGGGTTTGCTCACCGAGGTCTGTGTGACCCATCAGCTGGGGCTGTTCTGAGTTCACCACAATGAAAATCAGGAAGGCTCTCTCCTAGTTTGTCCAATTGCACCATGAAAATGCTGTGATGTAAGAATTGTGCCCCGCTGTGTACAAGGTTAGGCTTACACGAGATCTCCTCTTATCTACTTTGTACAGTTGTGGAGAGAACAAATTGAATAGGAAGTTAATGTCACTTTTTCAGTGATGTTCTGCCAGCAGCAAGAACAGTCCTCAGGACAGAAAAGCTGTCAACAGAATGAGGGGAAGGAGGAACCACAGAGAATTATACCCTGAGTTAAAAAAATAACAGAGGACACAAATATAGTGGAGTGGTCCTGGAAATTGTTGTTCTGCCTTTGCAATCTTCCTTTTCAAAGAAAATAAAAAAAGAAAAAAAGAGGAAATAAAGAGGCTGGTTCTTTGGCTAGGAGCTGTAATCAAGTTGTGCCACCACTGCAGTTTTTACATTTCTGGCATTGTGTTTTGCAGGAAAGAGAGACCCACATACCTTTTGTTGCCAGCCGGACACAGTTGATTTTTGTTTCCTGAAAAATAAAAAAACACAAGAAAAATATATAGGAAAACATCACAGCGTGTAATTTGCCCATCTACAATAAATATACATTCCCTTAAAAAGCTACTAAAAATATGTGTATCTTTTCTTGCACTTCATCTTTGAAAACACCACCAACAGTTTTGGTTGCATGGAACACTCCACACTATGGGACTTGCCTGCAGTTGGTTCTCTTAAGTATTGAAAAGTTGGGAGTGACAACACATTTCTCCACGCTCCATGTGTGAGTGATGGGTCCCACGTAAGTGCCTGATTAGCTAATAGAATTTCCCAGTTAAATGACCTGCTCTGTAATAGACTGACAAGCCTTGGGTCAAAAGTACACGCCACTGTACATCTCATTTTCATGCACCATTACTGCAAATTTTGCAAATTGGGTATTTATTTAAACACATGGCAAACAGACACCGAAGAAGCCATTTGAATATTTCAGCTCTCTGATGGATGTGGAGCAGACCAACATTCTGTGCTGCTGCCTCTGCCAAACGAGATGTTCTGACAACCCTCACCACTGCAGCTCCTCTTTGCAGAGCTGGGACAAAACCCAACGCTTTGTGTTCAACCCACCCTGGAGCCTGCAGAGCTGCAGAAACAGGATTTGGATCCGAATGTTGTATTTGGCTTCACAAACAACTCAAACTCGGCAGCTTTCTCAGGCCACCTCTGCTGCAAACACAACCTTTGTGTAGTCCCCAGCTCCTCACTGCACAGCCCTTCCTGGCAGGGGTTGCTGCTGTCCAGCCTGTGATTGCCATCCAAATGGGAACGTGCTGCTTGGTAAAAGAGCTGCCTCGAATCTGCTGCAGGCTTTGCAGAGCTCTTTATGCCTCTACACGTCTCAGGTGTAATGAATCCAGCATAAATTACTGTGTTAACAATGCTCCATTAAGATGGATGCTGTCTGTGCTCTGGAAACAACAACCCAGCAAAGCACTGCTGAGCACCTCCTCCCGTCCTCAAACGACTGGACAAACCTTGTGGAAATCTGAATTTGCTCTTGGAGAAAATTGCTCCATCTGTGACAAATCCTCCTTGGCTGGAGCAGACACACACAGCACCACTGTGCCTTTCTCCTCACAATTTCATTGCACATAGGAAGGGGATGATTGCAGGATCCATGCTGGGAAACACTGGGAGTCACAGGAGCAATTCCCTCTGATCCCTTTCTATGATGCTGCACAATCTGCATATAAGCCACCCTGTGTGAGGTCTAAAAACAACGAGATACTCAGGACAAACCCTCCCTTTGACCTTGCCTTCAAACTCTCTGAAGGAATTCCTGGACCCCGGGGAACAAACCGTGTCTATTTCCCAGCCACATGTGCTCCAGAGTGGGACTGAAGCTCTGCTGTCCCAGTAAACCAGAGACATCTCTTTGGTTACACCCCTTTGTCCCTCAGAAAGCAGCTCCCCTGCACCACCTGCACAAACATTGGCACTGCAAAGTCACCACAGCTGCACTCAGAGCTCCCCACTCCCCTCTGCCTCGTGGGTAACGAGTTTGAATTGCCAGTTACTCTGGAAATCCAAAGTCTTTATTGCTGCTCGTGATGTATGGAGAAGGAAAAACCCAGCTTTGTTTTCAGAGCTGTCTCTGCACACAATGCTGGGAACCGGAACTCAGAGAGATCCTGATGGAGTTTCTGATCTACAACAAGGTTACCTGGAAAATCAGCAATGAAGAGTAAAATAAAAAAATAACAAGATAGGATTTTTGCAGTCTACAAGGAGGTGGACACTTGCTCACGTTTTGTTAAGGAAAATTTTCTTGTGTATTTGTTGCTTTCTGCTGGCTTCAGAGTGTAACAGAAAGCTGGAGAAATTAGTCAATGCTGGAAAAAGAAGAGTCTAGAGTGATCTCATTTGAACATGTGGGTATTCCTGCATGAGACTCTTCCACAGGGTGATTTGGGAGGACAGAATTTGTTCTGTTTGCATCTGCATCCACTGATCGCTGCACTGAGCACAGCCGTAGCTGTTAGGGGAACTGGCACTGCCAAAAGCAAGGGCTAGAGGAACAAGACGTGGACTTCAGAACTTCATTTCAAATTGCATCTTCTGGGAAGGAAAATGTAGAAGAACCTGCACAGACACCAGGCCACAGCTCCCAGGGGTGCTAAAGACTTGAATTTAGTCCATATTCTGGATTAGGGCTGATTATTCCGTTGCTTTCCACTGATCACCCCACTGCTCATCTCTTTGGTGTCTCATAAAAATGAGATCTCTTTAAATTTACTCTGTTTTTCTTTGGTTGATACTGAGAATTGTAAGTTTGCATGAATGTTTTTAACAAGAAACAGAAAATATAAATACATCCTCACCCTAAAAAAAACCCCAACCCAATCCCCCCCAAACAAACCAGTAAAACCACTTTCCTGCAATCATGTTTGTTTTCTGAAAAATATTACTTTTGCTTCAAGGTGCTTTCCTGTACACAGTAAAGATCATAGAATGTTAAGGGGTTGGAGTGGACCTTAAAGTGCCCTAGGCAGGGACGACGCTTTTATTTTATTTTTTTCCCTAACCTACATTTCCCCTTTTTCAATTTGTACACACTACTTCTTGTCCTGTCACTGCAAGGTGCTTCTCTTCAGCCACCAGCAAAGCAGAAATAAAAAATGCAGGTAATTATCAATGATCCATCCAGACTGCTTAAAGCAATGGCAAGAAAAATAATTGAATAAAGGGATAACAATAGAAGTTCTACGAAAAAAAACCAAACAAAATAATTCCCCAAATTTCAGTCTCTGTGTTGTTTCTGAACGTTCTTTCAAGTGCTGCAATACTTAATTCCCATTTTATGATATCACAGAAGTTTTTCAAGGCCTTCTATATCTACAACCATCTTAATGGTGACCTGAGAGCCTGCATATTCTGCCTATCTGTTTCATATTATGGCTAAACTCACAGGAATAACTTAAATTAAGATGCCAGTACTGCTCCAGCTCTGTATCACTGCCGGGTTAAGGCAGACATTTTACAGCCAAACAGTAATGGAACAATGTAGGCACATTTTAACTGAGATCCTGGAATAGGAAAACACTTCATGACGACATCCTGCAGCCTTTGATCCAACCCTCACCTTCCAACATGCTCCATATCCTGAAATTTCACTGCAGAATAAGCCCATCCACATGTCTACCTCAACATATTGACGGAAATTCGTTTTCTGGAACTTACTTACCTATGACTAAAAGAAGATTATTGTGCACCCTCACTCAAAGCTGAACCCTGGCTATATTTTTAAGTACACACACCATGGTCACATATGAGCACTGCCATTCAGGGTGCTGGCAGAGGACCTGCATGTGCCATCAGCACAACAGGGGGACCCTCTGGAGAGAGTCCTGTGCTGAGGAGCTGGGCAAGCCCTCTCTGCCCACACAACTCCTGCCCACAGCCTGGAAATTGCACACCATGAGCTTGCTTTAGCATCCCCTTGAATTTCCAGGGCTTTTTGAAACATTCTTTTAATACAGCTTTATTCTTCCGCTTTAGAAGCAAAGGAGCTGCTGCAGTAGTCTACTAATTGCTGAGGTTCCTAAATGCACATTTCACTCAAGTGAAGTGGATGATAACAAGACAAGTTCTGTCTCTGTCTCTTCAGTGTTTGGATGAGAACAATATTCTGCAGAAAAGGGCTACGAGGGCAGCAGGACATATGTTTATGTGACAGCTGCGTCTTCACAGCCTAAAAGGCCACATGATCTTTTTTTTCCCCCTTTTCTTTTAAACTGACAGCTTGCTGTTTACAGACTACGAACAACAATGAAAGCAGCAAAGCTTTTTCATCCATCTGTTTTCACACCCACCATTTCCCCTTTCCTTTACTCTGATTATGACTTTACAGCAGCCAAACAGCGCTTGCCTTGCCTGAAGAGCCACCTGCCAGCACCAGTGGGGCCTGCTGTCCCCAGATGTGCCACTGGGGCTGCCCTACAACAGGCACAGTTCCATTAGGCAGCTCAAACTGGGAACAGGCAATTTCATCTGCTGCTGGTGCATGGACCAGACAAGGAATCACCACTCTCCCCCTTGGCCTCAGTTCCAGCTTTAGTTTCCCATGTCCCAGAGCTATACAGAGAGCTGGTTGGCAGCCTGCTTCACCTAGGCTAGAAACCATGGGTTTGTCCAGTCTTAAGGGTTTATTTTTTTGGTCCTCAATAAATTTTGCCCAAGTTCAGGAGAGCTCTACATTGTGTGTTTCTTTTTTATCCCATTGCAGCCAGTGGTTTGCAGTCTTAAAATATGTCTGTGCAAGGTCAATGGACTCCCCTATAATTTTTATTGCCAGCTTCAGGAAACTGCTATTTCCTTCCAGAGACTAAGCCAAACCTATTATTGCCTTTCCAATTACCAGCTTTTTTTAGTATCTGTGTCATTTGGAGAAGGGAGGTTTAACAAAGTGGTTGGGGCTTTTATTATTTACAATAGGAAGTTATTTCAATGATCTGTAGTTGATCATTGGATACCCACTCCTCTCAACCTCTCAAAAAGGAGGTAGGCTGGAGAAGCATTTTATTTACTGTGCAGAAAACACTCAGGTCCACATCCTCTGGTCAACCAGATGTGGAAACAGGGGCTTACAAAGAGTGAAGTGTTTCCCCAGCTGCTTTATTTCTGCCCCAGCAGCTCCAAGATGAGATTAAGGAGTGAATGTAAGTGGATAAACTGTACACCCAAAATCCTCCTGAACACAGAGCTCCCCAAAGCTGGTTAGTAGCTCACAGAAGCAATGCAGGCAGCCCTGGTGCCATTTCATCTTTCAGAGCACGGCTCGTGCTGAGCTCAGACACCTCCCTGTTTTTTTCACGGCCATCTCCACAGGGATGAATGGCACCTCTCTGCTGGCAGCTCTATCCATACCTCCAAAACGTCCCAGAAGAATAATGCTGCGTGCTGTGAGTAGACCTGTCAGCATCAAGAAATCCAGCCTCAAGTCCCCTGATAATAATGAGCTGCCCGATTGTGCATGTAGTACAAGTCATTAGAGAGGCAAAAAATCAATAGGAATCTCGGTAGAGTCTATCATTCCCTCAAAAAAATAATATTCTCATTGATTCCTGCAGTGCTACTTTTCACAATTCTGGGTTGGAGACATCAGTCACCTGTTGGACCACCAGGCTGGCAGAGCAGCTGGCAGCACCCCCACATCATCCCCAGCTGTGTTACACAGGCTCCTGCTCATCTCCCATTTTGAGGAAAAATGGCCAAGAGTTATTGATTGCAACTGTGCCGTTACAGATTTCATTTTAACTCAATGAGGTAAAATGCAGCTCCAGAAAGGATTTTTTTAAGGAGCTCTGGTTTCTGAGCTGCTCAAAAATTCAGGCAGGTTTCACACAGCAGCCAGAAATTCTCCCCATGGGAGGGTGGTGCTGGATCAGCAAGCAGAGACCTGCAGTGAGCCAGATAAAGACCTGGGGACAACCAAACCTGCAACATCTCACTTTGATTATTGAGCCAGTATAAGGATAAGGGAGGATAAGGAGTAACACGGGGTCGTCAACCTGGCCTCACCTTTCAGAGGGATAAACGCTGGCAGGGCTTGAGTTTAAAGAGGGCTGAGCTCAGGGAGGGTTTTCAGACAAGCAAATCTTCATGCTCTGTCAGGCAGCCATCTGTAGCAGGTGGCACCAGAACAAGCAGCAAACATCAGATCCCTACCTGGATGGCTGTGACAGCGTCTGGAGACCCTGCCAGAGCACAGCCAAGCCAAGTGTCTCCTCTTCTTCTGTGCCACCTCCTGTGCTGACTCCTTCTATCAACTAAAGAGTAACTAATGGTGCTCCTCACTCCCACAGTCACAAAGCCTGGACCTTCTGTGTCCCCTTCCTCTTTCTCCCCTCTCTCACTTCAAGCTCTGCCACGTTTCAGCTCAGCATCTGGCTGTCAACAGTGCCTAGGAGGGAAGTTCACATGATTTGAAAGTGTTTTGTCTAACAGAGCTGAAAACCACGGTGTCTTACACATGTTCTGCTTAGACTCCTGTCTGGAGGCAGCACCACAGTGACCAAACTGCACCCAAGTGCCCGAGAGATGGATCCAGCCAGCGACAGCTCTTTCATTCAGACCCTGAGACCAGTACAACAGCGCACAAGAGAAGGCAGAGAAGCTCATGATCTGCTTCTGCAGCAATTTGCCACACTTGTTTTGCATCCAGCTGTTAATTATGTTCCTTTCAGCGTAACAATCGGAGCTAATGGCTGCAGAGCAGACGGGAACACCAAATGAGCACAACCCTCCATGTACAGAGGAGCTCAAACAATGCAGAACTCCTACAACACTCCTAACCTCGTCCTAATCAAGCTTTTTGACCAAATCCAGGCTGTTTCTTCAAATTAAGCTCTCCCCAGAGCCCTGTGTTTGCAAAGGAAGATGTTCTGGTTCACGGCATGAAGGCTTCTCATTGCAGGTTCCAGGTGTGGAAAGACATTTCATCATTCCACGACTGTCAGTGATTAATGAAACTATAGAATATCCTAATTAAAAAATGAGTGGCAATGTTCTGTTAAGTTTTTTCATGTGTAAGGGACCATAAGGCTCTACTTCAGCTGTGCTAAATTGTTATTGTTTCAGGTTTTTTGCAAATGTGCCTTATCAAAAATCATGGAATGGTTTGAGTTGGAAGGGACCTTAAAGATCACCCAGTTCCAGCCCCCTGCCACTGGCAGGGACACCTTCCACTCTCCTAGGTTGCTCCATACCCTGTCCAACCTGGCCTTGGACACTTCCAGGGATGGAAATGCCATGTTGCAGCCATAATTATTTGTAGGATTTTTTGAAGACCAGCCAAAGCTGCTCAGGTTAAAGACAAGAAAAAACCCAGACCTCTTTAAATAAAAATGATACCTGCAAATAATTCTGGGAATGGAACAAAAACTTACTATTTACTGCTGCAAAAGATCCTAATGTTTGAAATGAAACAGAAAGGATCACAGCTACTCCTCTGAAGATCCATATTCCACTCATGGACATTTCCTCTATACTTTTACCCACAGCTCTACACTTTGAGGATATATAAGCATATACTGTAGAAATATAAATTATTACCACAGGAGGAAATTGCTTTCTCAAATAGGAATTTACTGTGTCTGGCTGGACACTTCTCATTCTGTCGTGAACTGTGTGTTGCTGCATTAAGACTTTGATTAACTTATGCTTAAAAAGCCCTTTAGAATCTTAGTCCTGTTAGAACAGCCCAAGCAAGTCATCCTTTTTTGAGTCCTCAGCACCTGGAATGTAGGGTGAGCTGCAACCTGCCCGCTCCAGAGACGCAAGAAAAGCAGGAACACCAGCGCTGCCTGAATCCAGAATGCCAAGGGAAGCCTACACTGACATTCACACAACCCATTCAAGAATATCACATTGTGCTTAAGCAAATAAAGTTTCTTCTTCCCTGGGGATCCATTCAGTAGCAATTAACTATCACACATGGGGAAACTAACTAGAAGCAGAGAGACATATACATATATTTCACAATTTCTTTTATAAAGGCAAATCCAAAACTGAATTAATTGAGCCGTGCTGGAAGGAAACTGTATTGACTGGAAAGGAAACTAAGGTGAAAACCAGCATGGTGTTGAAGAGATTTTGTACTTGTCAGCCACACAGCTGAAGCTCTGCAGGAAAATGGTGATAAATGAAGGGTGTAAAGCACTAAGATGTGTTGTGAACACTCGTTGGCACTGCCAGCCTGTGAATCCATCACAGTCCTCTGCAGTGTGCAGCTGCATTTCAGGTATAAAAGCCACTAAAGCCTGCACCATTCACCTTTGACTGATTTTTGTAATTTTGCTCTCCCAGGGCTGATATCGTAGAGAATTTAGCTCTGTTAAAATTAAATTCCTGAAAGCACTGGCAAACATGCTAATAAGAGCAGACTCTGCTACCCAAATTTGTGATGCCTTGTTAATGCTCTAAGACTCTTCATGAGGCTGGAGTGGAAAATTCTCTTGTGTTATGTATTAATGGAAAACAACTGGGGAGCCAGAGGGGAGGAAGGTGATCCACTGAGGCTGGATCTGGCCTGAACACTGCGGAACTGACCTGGAACAGAAGAGGTAAAAGGTCACAAGTTATCCTTAGCTGGAAGAGAAGAGGGAAGAGAGGCCTCCTGTTTTCCTGTGGTGGGATGGGGTCTGTTGTGGCATTGTGTGTTTGTCATTCGAGGCTGAGAATAGGGCAGGCTACGTTTCCTGTGCAGTCTGCATTTTAAACCCAATATCACAGAGCAAGGATGTATAAAAATACAGCATTCCAGGGGGGTAGGACAGACATGCAGACAGTCCCCTCTGCAGTACTTGACTTACTCAAGCTGAAACTCCCAACCCCAAGTGCTGCATTATGATATGGCCAAGTGCAAGCTCCAAGGTAATCCGAATTCATAACATCTCTATTCCAAAATCACAAGCACTGTGAACTACCAAGATACTGCAATTATGTCTTTTAAAAGCACAATAGCCCCTACTCTGACATTCATGCTTATGGAAGCATAAAAAAAAAGTTTCTAAATTCTAAGCAGCTCATTTAGTAAATCACATGGCAACATGAGCCTTTACAGAATCAGGGTCCTCAACAGATTTCTCATTGGATCTGAGCATCAGAGAGAGATTTGAGTGAAGGACAAGTAATGGCATGCTTGATTTTCATCAGATTTCTGTAAGAGGGTAATAAGAAGGAGAAGTTAAACCAGCATCCAATCGAGAAAGAAGGAGAATGATGAGAAGGACAGAGAGAGGCAGTCACACGTACAGATCCAGCTCAATTTTCCCTGCACTTACTCCATTGGCCTTGCTAAGAGCCTGGAAGTATATGCTGTAGCTTTTCAGGGGGGAAAGGGGAGCATTCCAGTAGCCATTGTAGGTCTTGTTGTCTCCCACGGTGAAGGGCTGTGTGACAGGAAGGTTGATGGGCTTCAGCTCGGCTGCAAAGTAGTGTGGGGAGTCCAGACTGGAGGCGTTCTTGTAGCTCACTGGCACAGAGAAGCACTCAATGATGTCTGCAGCTCTCCGGGCTTTCTGCAGCTTCTCCTCCTTGACAACGAGTTGGTAGACACTAGGAGGGAGAGAGAAAGGTGAGGTTAGAGACCCCAGAGCCTTGAACGTCAGGAATGTTTCCAATAAAAGGACAAGAGTGGAGCAAAGTCAGAAACACACAGCTGAGGTGTCTCAGCAGGCACAGCTCTTGGCACACCAGCAGCAGTGGCCACTGAAAGCCATTGCGGGGGCAAGATGCTGGCCATGTGCTCTGTTGGTTTAATTGAATCAATCAGGATAAACCTTGGTGAAAGAGCAGATTTCAATCATGTCACTCTCTAGGAAAAGGAGTAGCTGATAAAATATCCAGTCTAGAATGATTTTTTAGTGGGCTGACTGTTGGAAAGTGGATGGTTTCTCCTTCAGCCACGAAAGTGAAACATGAATTGTTTGCTTGGGCCAAACAGTGGCTGCAGTGGAGGAGAGCATGAGCAGGTGCCAATGGTGTCAGGTGCCTTTGGAAACAGTTCCAGGGTGCAAAAACTTGTTTAGGCCAAAAAGAATCTTCTAAGAACATCATTTTTTTTGGCCCTCCCTCATATCTTGATGTCCACATAAGGACCTGGTGAGGCCCTGGCAGAGGGTGCCCAGAGCAGCTGTGGCTGCCCCATCCCTGGCAGTGTCCAAGGGCAGGTTGGACAGGGCTTGGAGCACCCTGGTCCAGTGGAAGGTGTCCCCATCCATGGCAGGGGGTTGGACCTGGATGGGCTTTAAGTTTCCTTCCAACTCAAACTATTCTGTGATTCTATGACCTCTTTTTGGGATATCCTGCAATGTGGAGTTCTCTAATGCTAAATGGCAAGTCTCCCTCTACCTCCCATCCCTCGAGGACTGTTTATGTACTGAGCAGGTGGCTTTATAGCTCCCTCAATCCACTTTTGTTTCAAGAAACAACAACAACTCCTCATATTCTCTCTGACTCTATGAAATGGTAATCCTTTTGGATTCCTGCTAAGCTTTTGGCCATTATGATATATAATAGCTATCTTGTTATTTCTTGCTTACTATTCCAGGCTCAAAGAGCCTGCAAGGCATTCAAATGCACTCTGCTTTTTTTTCCTTTCCTCCTCAGGCAGCTAACAAAGCCCTGGAGTTCGATGCTGCTACAGCCCAGGCAGGTTTACTGTCTATTTAACACCACTCACACTCTTGACAGAGAGAGATAGGGCTGCAGTCATTTTACTTTGTGTCAGGCTATTCAGATGTGCTGCCCTCACCTGTCTGTGTCAGGCTGGGCCTTTGTTCAGGCAGACAGGGGAGATCGATTCAAAGATTGGGACCAGCCCGCAGTGTATCATTGTCCCGGCTTTCACAGGCTCATTGTTGCAGAAAGATTGGTCTGGGGAATTTCTAGCATAGCAATAGCTCATCAATGCTCCTGTGGGAAGTGGAGTTCTGGCAACTCCAGCACGCAGGAGTGAAACAAGCCCCAGCTCCTGCTTTGAATCCCAGTTCCTGCGGCCTGTGGGGATCTGGCTCGTGCTCTGCTGACAGGTCAGGGAAGCTTGGAGACCATTTGGCTCCCAGTGCTAGACACAGTCCCAGCTAATCTGTACAAGCACGAGCACTTTATGAATTACTCAGTACTGAAGCTGTCCTTACACTGGCATTAGCGAACGCAGCAGGAGCACCAGCTGCACGGACTGCAGCCTCTAATGATGTCCCATCAGCGTTTTGGAAAGCTGTCCTCGTCCTACAGTTTGTCAGAGCCTTTAATAAAATATTTTAGACCTTCTCTGATATTTATTTTACAATTTCAAAAAGACAACAACAGGTTTCCAAGCAACACTTTAAGTATTATTGAGGATGTAGTGGGAGCTGTAAGCAAAAGCCTGCTCAATACAAACCCTCTCTTCAGCTCAGCAATAGCAACTCTTACCGTGCTGGTTTGGCCACTGTTTACTGAGAGTGTACATTCTTATTCTGACCCTTCTCTCTGTCAGTAATAATCTACACTGCTGGGAAAGTTTGTCATTTTGTTTGTCAGCCATGTGCAAAATTGTAGCTGACACTTTTACAGACATTTGCCACATGCCTTCTAACCTAAAAACACTTGGTTTCTGTTTCATCCAATCCTAAACGCTTGCATTTCCTTCTTCTAGAAAATGTTTCCTTTAGGTACATACACAAATAAGTATGTATAGACATATATTAATCTCCTGTCATCCTACAAAGAGGCCAAGAACTCCCTCATCCTCTCTCCCCAGCCCTAAGAGTGACACTCGTTCTCTTGGTTATCCCACTTGCAAGCCATGGGGCCGTGTACTGTCTGTCTCTGGAGAAGGGGGAGCTCCCAGGGACAGGAAGTGCCAGGTACCTGAACTCTTTCCCAAATCATTCCAGCACTACAGACACTTTTTTTACCATGAGCAGGAGTTTTGACACACACAGAACCCAGTCATAGATACTCTTTAAACTGAACCTAGTCAGATACTCTTTTGCCGCTATTCTTTCATATTTTCTCTTTCCCTCTTAGCTATTAACATACTTTTTCCTCTCTAACTTCTTCCTTTCTTCCTTTCTAACTCTTCCTAACTCACTCTTGTAGTGACCTGAAATTTTACTTTTAATGTTTATTCTTTTGAAATGAATCAAGGTCCCTCTGGAAGCACAAAGGTGTGTTCATGAACATTCAGCTGGGGTGTAACAGTTGTCCCATTTGTGTTCAAGTTAAAATCCTGTTCATCTCCTGCTCAAACACTGCCTCCTTTTCCGTGGAACAGGTATCTGAGCTAGCACTGCTGTCATTGTTCCCTCTGGCTATAAAAACCTCCTCTGGTGGCACTTAGGGTGGGGGACTGACTGCTTCCATGGCATTTTTCTGCTTTGTACCCCAGCTCACACTGACTGACACAGCACCCTCATCTTTGCTTTGCCTCTTTGGCTTGGGGTCCATCATCCTCCAGCCTCACTCTCTTCTCTGGGCCTGGTAGTGGTCAAGAGGCCACTCTCAAAGGAAGTGGTCAAGCAGCCAAGAGAATGTCTGAGTTCAGAGCTTACTTTGGGCTGAATATTATGGCTCTGAGCACTGGTTCCCTTATCAAAAGGTTACTGTGGGTCTCACTTTCTGATGTTTTGATCCCAGTATTTTGATCTGTCTAGTCTCTCCAGAAGGGCAGGATTCCCAGTTCACCCCAGCTACTACACAGACTGGTACAGATTTTTTTTTTTCTATCACTGTTTTTTTTTGAGTTATGCCCTTCTCCTCCTGTTTTGTTTATATCTAGGAGCAGAATTTCCCTGCCTGCCTTTAGGGCATTTTCAGAGATCAACTTCTCTGCATTAACCAGCGAAGTGCTGCAAAGCACAGCAAGTGCTTCCACACCTGCATTGAGGTGCTCTTGTAACTTGGAGCAAAACCCCACCAATCCTACACCCAAATGGAATTGCTGTGGGAATTCTGAGTAGCAAATGTCCAGTTACCCACCCTAAAGTTTAGCAAGCCATCTGCATTACTGCAGCGTTTCTCAAAAGAGTAAAACTAATCCATCTCTGCTCAGAAGATGGGAACTTGGTGGGATACACCACAATCCCCAAGATCGTGGTTGGGCACCAACTCAGGGTGAACTTGGTGAGTAGGATCTGCCCTTTTGGCCTGAAAGAGCCCTTCAGCTGCACTCACATCTCTGGGTCAGGGCTGAGCAGGGTCTACCCTTTGCAGCTTGCTGTCCCTGACAATTCTGTAACACCAGTGCGAGGGAAATGAGGAGCAGTCTTCCAAAAAGTGGTGCTGGAGCGAAGGATAAAAAAAGCAATTAAATGAGGAGATATCCAAACTATTCTAATAGCTCTTATTCCATCTACCAGGTAGGCAGTAACATGGATCTCCTGGGGCTTCCCCCATCTCAGGCTTCAAAGCTGCTGCTCCCAGCCAGTATCAGCTAACATGGCTTTCCTGGCAGGAATCAATACCTCGGCTGCAAACGCCCAGCTGGATACAAGTGTCAGTGTCATACATAGAAATGATATTAAAAGAGACAACAAAAACAGAGCATTAAAACTCCTACACGAGATAACCACTTCAGTGACAGTGAAATGAAGGATGATACAGCCACACTAACTCCTGCATTCCAGTTTTTAATGTCAGGACATATTTGGAAACACTGCAGTCAAACCCACACATCTATGTGCTGCAGGGCAGTAGTAGCAGGGGTTTTGTGCTCCCAGTGCCACCCCAGCCCACCTTGGTGCAGCCAAATAATGCTGCCATGCCCGTAAAAAACACCAGGGGATTGCTTTCCAAACATCCACAGGCTCTTTTCTCCAGAGAGCTCTCGAGGGATTCTCAAATCTGTGCCGCAAAACAAATGTCTGACCTCCTAGAAGGCTGGGGAGCTGACTGCCCTGTGTGCAGCTGCACGCTCTGATTAGAAAAGGAGGCCAAAGCTGGGTTCCTTTATAAATTTCGAAGGTCTTAGATAGATAAATCCACAACAATTTAATAGAAGCTTTTTAAAGTTTTTGACAGCTCAGCTGTAAATCAGTGATAAAAGCACCCACCATAATGGGCCACAGCACAAATGTTGTCTGCAGAGGAATGAAAGGTGCCCTTATCACCATCTACAAGGTAATTTTTTAAATGATGAGTTCCCTATTCAGCGTGAAAAAAATCAACATTCCCAGTCACAGCCCATTTCTGTGATGGAGATCTCTCTGCTTGCCTCAGGCTTCTCCTTTCCCTGCTCTTGATTCTTTTTTGAGGATGGACAGAGACAACACTTGTCCACAAATTAAGTATTTAGACCAGTCTCAAATTCTGAATGTAGGATGTGCAGGAACGTGGGGAGGAAAAGCTGAGTCAGAGCTCTCCATAAAGCATCCAACATCTGGCCCGTGCACTCTGGTATCCTGACACATCAACAAGGTGAAACCTTCACTATACCCTTGATAATGCTGGGGCAGGAAAAGGAATATAATTTCTTTGTAACCTTACAGTGATCCACTCACCTGAATTATTAAAGCGTAAAAGAAACAATGTTTCAGCTGCTGAGTACTCCCTCTGGACCAATCTCGTTATTAAACTTTCCTTCACATCATATGAAGATTTAATATATTTTCATTTAACACATAAATTTATTATCAGCCATATATTATTTCCAATATTATTTTCTCCCAGAGACCAAAAATAAGCAGCAATTAGTATGGCTTGATTTTGTAGTGCGTTTCTTTAGCAGACTACTGTGAGCAGGTTTTGCTGTTCATCCTACAGAGAACAGGAACTTCCCACTTGTAGCTCAAATGAACACATTACTTTCAGAATAACTCTTTGATAGGCTGCAGGAAATAAGAGAGTAGTGGTTTCCTTGTTAGTGGTTATTTTAGTTCAAAGAATGAAGGACAAAAAGGAGCAAATGAAGGAAGGATAGAAAAGATTTGCACCTCCCCAAGTGGGATGTAGCAGCTGACAGGGAGCTGGACATTGAATTTCCACTCCTGCACATATTCTATGGAAGGAACAGATCCCACTTTTCCAAAAAGGCTATCCAAACCCATGAAAATAAACCCCAAATCCTGTCTGATCCACCCACAAGGGTCAGTGCTGCACAGAGGTAAAGAAAAGGCATCAGCAGCACATGAACAGGGAGAAAAGGACAATAAGTAGAGGGACCAACAACCACTTCAGCTTCTTTTCCTTTATGGACAACACAAGAATCCAGCCACAGATACTGAGCACCAGGTTTTTTATCATTTGGTTTTTCCATTTAACTTATGATCCTGTTAAATTTGGTTGAGCCAATGTAAGTATATCTGTATATATCTGTGAGGGTTCATCACATTTATTCTGACAGCATGGAGCCATCTCCCAGGATACTGGAATGGGAGAGGGTTTGATGTGTTGCCTGACACCCACATTTAGAATTCAGATTAGCCATTGGATGTGCAGATGCTTGTTTTATGGCCAAGCTGCCTTCAGTGATGCATGCTGAGACAGAAGAGTAGCATCAACATCTTTATTTCCCCCTCTTAAAGATATCGAGATAAAAACCTGAATTCTGCCACAGAGATAATAAGAAATAAAATAATGGGAAATTTAAAGAAAGGTACTCCATATATCAGTACTCTATATAGTTTACCCTAAAAAAATGGTGACATTAAACTGTGAGTGAGATCCTTCTCACCATGAGCCTCCAGCCCCACCATGAAACTGCACACAGGGGATTTTGTACAAAATCCAACCCAAACCAAGTCTAAAAAAGCTTTATATAACCTACATTCTCCTAAAATGTACAGGAACCAAAGGGATAACTGCCCTAAGAGGCTGATGCTGAGACTCACTGCTCTGAGCACCCACTGCAGCACTGCTTTCCCTGGGCTCCAAGGGTGAATAGCTCCTGACCAGGCACCTCCTGCAGTCAGACATTCAGGCACCCGAGAGTCGACTCCACAGAGAGTTTCCAAGTGCACAAAGTTTTCTGGGTGCAAACAGGTGCCAATATACTCCTGAGAATTGAGTTACTGCCTTCACATATTCTAAAATGTCACCCTCAGTACCTCCAATAGCATTTTTAATCAGAAGCTCTGAAACTAATCTACAAAACATAATGAACTGCATTTCACAGCCACCTAGGACGCACTGACAGGACCCAGTGCTCTGTTCTGCAATTTTCTGTCTATTTAAGAACTGATTCGAAACACATTAAAATCAATTAAAGATTGCTGCTGTTTCCATTGCACTCTGGAACAGCTCCATGCAGAATACAATCTGCTGAAGTGAAGGTTTGCTTTCAATAAACAGTTTCATGCAGAAAATAGGGAAAAAAAGGAGATTGTTCTACAGTGTCATCTTCTGGAACATGCTTGGCTGTTTCAAAGACTCAAAAAGTAGCCCATTATGAACGTTGGGCTGCACTGTCATCAATCAGCTTGCTCGCATCTGCAAAGCATTCACAAAAATAAAGCTGATAATAGTGATGCTACTTGAGGAAATAGTCTCTCATACTGCAAAGTTATTCACACCAGAGCCTTCATTTTGAAGTTATTTTTGCGTGTTCTTTTAACAGTCATTTAAATTAAACAACTCTTCTACTACATTCACTGAGGTTGAAGAATACCAAAGAAAATATTCAAATTCAGCCAAATTTGTAAAAAATGGCATAGGAAGAAGAGATGGTAATTACTGCCATTGCTATGAAAAAAAACCTGCTGAGATAGAGCCAATAATAATGAAATCCATTTAATAATCAAGAAGCCTGGGAAGAGAGTCTCTTCACATTTTCTTCCACTCCCATATTCAGCTCAGTGCTCGAGATTTACTACCAGGGCACGTCAGACCCTGAAATTCATGAAACAAAAGGTAGCGATGTCACACTTGGATAAAACCATTCGGAGTCAGGCTTTTCACACGGGCATTCTTTTATCGCTAAAATTTCAAGCTTTGTTAAATTTCTCTCGTGATTGAAATGGGCTCTAGAAAAAGTGAGGAGGTTTAATGACTGCATGGTCCCTGCACAGGAGAGAGAGATGGGCCTGCGCTGTCCCCAGCCAGCAGCAGGAGCTGTGGTGAGCTGCCTGTGGGACAGGCAGTGGCATCTATTTCAGGAACTCTGCACTCTGTCAAGCCTGAAAAAAACAGCAAACCCAAACAAAACGTTTGTATTTGCAGAAAAGCACCCTGCCAGTGCCACTCTGACAAACGCTGTCTCTGGCCAGGATACTTTGTCTGAAATTCCTTTGCAGTCTCACTGCAGCCTCACATACAGCTCCCACAGCTGACTGGAAAAATGAAAGCTCTACTGGAAGGTGTTTGTGAGGGGGTGTTTGTTTGTTTGTTTGTGGGTTGCTTGGGGTTTTTGGGGTTTTGGTGGTGGTTAGGTGGGTTTTTTTTGTAAAAGAAGTGACAATGTAATGTCAAATGTTCTATGATCTTCCTGAGTTGTGTAGGTTTTATCCTGACAGACCACCTCAGGTACAATAATAATTATCCCACTGTTGCAGATAAATCAACAGTGCCGTGGGGAATGTGACTCTGCCTGATTTCACAGTGTCAGCTGTATGTAAACAAATCCACACTTTCTTGTCCAATATTCCTCCATCCACCCACCAGCCAATATGTCCTGTCTAATGGAGTCTGGAGTATCCAGCCTGAACACATGCTACTCCTACCAAATCTTTCAAATCGGCAAAAAAAGGAGAAAAATGTGCCTTCTGGGCATCGCTAGAGATGTGACCTGCAGCAATGAAAGAGGAGCAGACAGTGCTGGGAAAGAGGTGTTTGGAGATTGGCTCTGTCTTAAAATTGCACCACACAAAAGATGCAACAGAACCATAAACACCAGTAACAGCATTGTGCCAATAATGATGGTTTAAATAATGGAGCTCTGAGCAAGCTGGGATAGTGGAAGGTACCCCTGCCCATGGCAGGGGGTTGGAACTGGGTGAACTTTAAGATCCCTTCACCCCAAACCACCCTGTGATTCTATATGTGCACATCTAAACACCCCTGTGTGCACCTGTGTGTGTACCTACACATAAATACATCCATTAAAATCAGTGTTTCCAACCTCGTAATGTTCCACCCACCATGACTCTTCTCTGACTGAAGAGGCCACGACACCTATGGAAAGGTATCCAAAAATCCAAATATTCCCATATAGCTCTAAGCAGGTCTGACCATCACCACAGCACCCATCCACAGCAAACAAAAACGTGGCAGAATGCACAAAACCTAAGGAGTTGTCCGAAACACAACTGTACTCATTGACCAGAAAGAAGGATTTGTGTACTTAAAAGGCCATTTTTCCCAGCTGTATCATTTGGCCTAATAAAAGATGGAATTCATACTCACAAAATGGCCATCCCCAGCCCACCAGAACGCTGCTCCTGCATCTGTTTACTTGTATATATGTCATATTGTGCTCTCTTAAATGCTTTAAAATGTCTATTTAATCTTCTGGGAAATAAAAAATTTAAAAAAAAAACAAACCCAAAAACATAGAGAACTGGAGGGCATTTCAAAGCTCTGTGTTCCATTATCTCAGCCATCTCCATAAGCCTGACCTGGCCTGCAACCCAGATTAGCTGTAATAGCTGCTGCTCCCCAGTGGAACTGGCCCAGTCCCTCTCTCCAGTCCAGTGCTATTTTCTACTGGCAGATTAAAGATAATGAGCACAGATACAGCTTTCGCTGCAACAGGAGCTGATGTGAGTGGCTTTGGAGGTGTTTGTTCCCTGCTGAGCCACCTGCCATCTGTTTCATCTACCAAAAAAAAAAAGCCAAACCCAACCTCTGTTTTGTTAATGTTGCTTTGTATTAAACGGGCATCGCTGACTGAGGTCCTGCCATCCTCAGCGAGTGCTGGTTTAAGACCAGGAGGATGTTTCAAGGACAAGAAGAGCCACAGTGGTTCTTGAACAACCTGCAGGACAAGGAGAGGCCATGGCAAACCCTTACTGGGACTGGCCAGCACCTCCTGCCATGTCCTTCGTAAAAGCATCAGCTTGAACAAAAGGATGGGGATATTTGCATATATTCTCACTCAGAATTAATTTGGGTTTTTCCAATGGCTTTCATCACATTAGGTTCATTTGGATGCAGAAATAATCTAGCTGGGAATTCAAAGCTTCCTCTGCTTTTTCCACAACCACAGCTACCAGACTTTGCAGGGAAAACCCACACAGAAGAATCTGCTATCTTTCTGAAGAGAGAACACTAGAAAACACTAGAAAAATACTTTTATTGGTGTCATGTCTGTTTGGATATTTTTTTAATTAAAAGGCTAAGAAAAACACTAGGAAAAAAGAGGGAACCTGCTCTGTTTACAACCTTCTGACAAACTTCATTACTCAACAAGGCCCCTGCAGTCAGGTAACTACTCCCAGTCCTGTGGTCAATGTGCAGTGAAGATGAGCTCTCCTGGGGAATGCCAACACAGACTTTCAGCCCCTGAAGCTGCAGGAGTATCCACCGGCTTCTTTCCACCTTTCCTGGACATGTTTTGCTTCTCAGAAAGTCCAAAATTGTCACGCTTCCGACACCAGGGAGAGATCTGAAATGGTGCCTTCACTACAACATCTCCTGCCCCAGAATGAAGGGGAATTGAGGACAGAGGAAGGGGAGTGGGAAAGTCCCAAGGATAGGAACTTCTCTGCAGCTATTCATCCATAAACACCTCCCACCCCCACCACAGTGGGAACAGGATGGATTTAAACATTAGGGGATTGTGTCTGACAATCTTGCAGTTCACCAACTCCCTTCAAAACTGAGAGTATTTTTTACAAAAGAGAAAACATTACACATAGTTCGTATCCTTTGGCAGAAAAAAGCCCTCAACCTGCATCAACATCAGCTCCTGCACTTCCTTAGGGATCTGGCAAGGTAGGCCACTCAGGAAATCAGCATTTTCTCCTCTTTTACTGTTTGACTTTCCCACTAGAAATACTCCTCATTCTACATCTCTCTCGCCTTCCTCTTTTGCACCATGACGACATTGAATTACACCAGTCCTATTTCCCCTTCCTTTTGCACCGCAAGCAAATCCTTCACCCTTCCTAGCTCTGCCTTTTGCTTTGGAAAACCACTGTGCAAGGAAAGCTGAAATTATGGGGAGGCAGAAGAGCATCATGGATGCGGAGGTTTATTCCTGAGAATTGTCTGGCTGCATTTATGATAATCCCTTCATTCCATCTGCATCCCACGCACTGGTGCAGCAACCCCATTTTCTAGTTCCAAGAAATTATGCATTCATTATGGAGGAAATTAACACCTCAAAGCAAACTATAATTAGGAATTCTTCAATTCGGTTTATGCTTTTTCAATTAGGCCCTCTATAATTTTAATCACGGGAGCATTAACATGTTTCCGGAATTTATATACCTGTAGTATAATTAAATCCTGAAATGCCTTAGTCTGCAACAGCAAAGCAGAGCTTGCTCATCTTGCCTTTTATTGTGTTTTTGTGTTGTTATAGACACATCGAGGGGCACCTGCTTGTGTAAACATCTCCTGCCACGTGCAGCAGAGAAGGGCCCACTTGTCCTCTGAACTCACCACCCTCACTCCTGGGAGAGGCACTGCTGGCTGGGTGAAGCCTGGGCACTGCTTCTGAGGGCTGGACAGCTGCCAGGGACTTGTGCTCAGACTCATCCCTTCTCATTTTAGGTGCCTTAAGGAGCTGCTTCAATTAAGTAAATCATCCTTGATGATCCTCCAAAAGAGCCAAGGTCCTTTCTGTGGGCTTCCCACCCCTCAGCAGCTGTGGCCCAGCTCAGTTCATTCCATCGAAGGGTCTGATCCAAAAGCTCTCACAGCCTTGGCACTGCACCTCCTGGAAGTCAGAGTTTCTGATTTTTAGAATCTTTCACGTGGTTTGTTATTACCCTTTCGTTCTGTGACAACAAGGAAGGGGCACAGTGGCTCTGAGAGCTGTGAAGCAAAGAAATGTCTTGGGAAAGGAAACCCTCAAACTGGCAACCATGGCTATTTTCTCCTGTTCCCTCATCTAGCTGGGTGACAGGTTGATGTGAGGAAATGGCCTCCACTTTGTGAATCTCAGCTTAAAGCTCAGACTTCATTAACCTGTTGGCTGCTGGAATTAAATCTGACAGTTTACATAGTCAGCATGAAAGATTTATGCAAAAACCCTCCTTTCCCCCACTCAGTAGCCTCAGGTCTTCACAACACTACAAAGTGTTAGCAAAAGCCTCTCTGTAGCACTAATAAAATGCTGTTTGACACCAAAGAATTGGCTCCATGTGTAATTTGATTGTTAAAATATTATCATTCAAATAGACACCCATGTTATGGCTTTCCTCTCCCATTTCTGTCCCCTGCCTAAGCTCCCTGTGGAATGGTCAAAGACACAGCAGGTCACTCAGGCTCTGAAATGGCCATGGTTTGGATGGCTGATAAATGGCAAAAGGCAGGTTTGTGACCCTTTAGGACACTGATTCTCAACTGAACATTGTGCTGATCCAGAAGGAAAATGCATTTCCTGTACCAGAAGAGAAAATTGACCCAAAATGCCCTTTATCCTCACTTTTTGGGGCTAACACTTGACTCTTCAGGGGAACTAAACAAAACCTGTAAACCCCTATTCAACTAATTCTGCCATGTTACATAAAAGACTAAATATTCCTTCCTGGTACTCATGGTTGTGCCTTACACACCTGTATCTCCACTATGCTTTTCTTCTGATACAATAGGCAAAGCACCTCTAATATTCATAATAATTTCAAGTACTTGATGCCTTGCACCCAAATTCTCACTTTCCCTCTCTCACATTCACACATATTTAAAGAAAATGTAGATCTGGTTTATCTCTAAGAGGTAACTTCTTCATTTACCTGCAAACTCTTAGCTAAATTGAAGGCAGAGTGTCAGGCGGGAGAAACTCAGCTTGAATGATTTCAGAACAATATCCCTGAGGTATATTATAGGAGATGTTAATTAATACAGATAATTAGGCTTATAATATCAGAAGCCTAGATTGATAATCTCATTTCTCATTAAATACTACAAAATTAAAAGATCTAAAATGACGACTGCTTGCCTTGTATTCAATCAACCAACTCACGTGATGCAGACATTTAAATATGGGCTTAGAAAAAGCAGACCAGGAGTTTTCTTTTCCAAGTACTAAGAACGTGCCTATCAAGGGAATCTAACTTTCTGAATTACCAAGGGCATGATAATTTCCCCCTTAGCACCCTTTTTATTGCTTTGCTGCTCCTTCACTCCAGTTTGTATTTCCACATACAAGGTACGCTGCGTGGGAGTTTTGAGAACAAGGAATTGCCACCCTTTTCTGGCATTAATGAATTAATTAACAGCATAAATGCCTGAGGCAGGCTCC
Source organism: Eulacestoma nigropectus (assembly GCA_013397775.1). Lineage (NCBI taxonomy): Eukaryota > Metazoa > Chordata > Aves > Passeriformes > Eulacestoma > Eulacestoma nigropectus. Next base: position 5,132,372 of record VZTE01004705.1, read on the forward strand.
TGTGATGCCACTAAGAAGCTGCAAAACAGAGATCTGAGCAGCGCTGCTCCCTCTCTAGCGATGGAGATCTACACACCGGCATCACCATGGGCAAAGCAAAACAAAACCACCAGCAAATATTGTGAATTTATAGTTTCTCCACCACAGAATCAAGGTCTCTGGGCTTGAAAACCACTCCTTTGTAAGGCTGGGAAGAACTACTATGCAGTAAAGGCAAAATCAGACTAAGGATGCCAGGGGAGGGATGCAGGAAAGGCAACCTCAGGATGGACAGATAATGCCCAAAATCACAGAAAAGAAAGAATTACCTGGAGATTTAATTTCTAGCCTGTGGTTCCAAATATTCTCCATTTTTACTTTGTTGCAGATAGAAAGACAAGTTTCAGCCACTTTTAGTTCTCCAACATAAAATGGAAGCAATACCATGGCCCTTCCTCCCAGGAAAGTTTTACTCAATACTGCATATAGGAATACTTAAGTGCACAGACACATCCTACAGAATTTTTTTCCTGGGAGAATAGCTTGAGCATAAAACTAGAAAAAAACCCCACTATTTTCAGGTGTTCTGTTAAATAACACTACAGCTGTTTTCTCTTAATTTTTTTAGCAACATGAAGAACAAAATTTTCTTTTATTTCGTGCTTGGAAGATCAAGAATAATAATACTCAAGTGTAACACGGGGCTTGGTCCATATAAATTAATTTCTCCTCCTGGCTGGCTGTTGATGTGAAAATATTTATTTCACCTTTGCTCAGTCCTTCTTAATATATTTTAAATATTTAAACTCTCTTCTCTTACTCAGATTTCCTTATTTCCTTTAAGATGTACATGAATAAACTGACCTGTCTGTACCTGTGTGCTGGCAGCACACAAATATCACAGATTATTTACTGACACACCCCTGAGAAGTGCAGGAGGAGACAGAGACTAAATCCATATTTCTCCAACAGAAAAGTTTTCTATTTTCTGAACCCCACCCCAAAATAATTGCAGACCCTTCTCGAACGTCCTTCTGCAGTGTCCTACAGCTCCACCACACAGAGCAGGGTATTGACAAGGCAATCACACCTAAGGGGGGCTTTTATCTAAACTCTGAAATCCTCAGAACTAATACATGCTCTGGAAATTTGATTTTCTCCATAATTGCAGTACAGGTAGATTGATAGAACCAACTGTGTGCTAATAAACCAGGTGGACCTTCAAATATCCAACACACAAAAACCAGCCCGGTGGACATGTCCTGCAGACAAAACCCCTCACAGTGGTATTTCCAAGCTGGGAGTGGGATATAAATTCTCAAATAGAGGTCTAAAGATGTCATATGTGAATAATCTATGAAGGACTGACTCAACCCTCCTGACAACAACAGATTCAAAGGCAGAAATATCCTCAAAATCACATTGGAGCTTTTCAGGAAAGAGTTGAGGAGTAAAGATTGAGAACACTTGCATTCTTCCTTCCTCTTGTGAATGTATTATAGATGAATGTCAGCCTCCAGCAAATCAATCATAGCACCATTCACAGGGTTTAGATTGATATAAGAACACCTAAAAGTTATTTTTAAAGGGCAATGTGGAGTCAAACTCTGCAGGTTATACCACGAAAAATAACGGCAAAAATGAAACGCCTGTGCCACGAGGGAGAATATGTCTGCTTGCTGAGGCTTCACCTTTCTTTTGCCAATAGGACAAAATAGATCAAAGAATATCTAAGTTTATATTAATCCTATTAGGACACATGAAAGCGTCCTCATTGTTATCTATAGATCATTGTTATCTATAGATCGTTAACAACGCCGAGTTCATGGTCGTTGCTTTTATGAACAGCCACATTTAAATTATTTATCATGAGCACTGGCGAACATCAGAAGTGTTTTAATGCTGAAAGTGACTTTGGATTTGGTGTACCTGCATTTCAGATGAATGAAAATACTATTAATCTTATTTTAAATATCCTTCTGTATTATTCTGAAGATGTTCTTGCAGCCCCTGCTCCATCTCTGTGCTACAGCAGAATGAAGTAACTCAAGACCAAGTACAGATATTACCTTACAGTCACACCCCTACATGTTCTCCAACTCCCCATACCCTAAACAGAAGAGGAAATATTAGAATCATTACTGTATATTGATTGTTTCTCATCTTCACTGTCTGGAAGGACTACAATAAAAACTGGAGGACTGCAGAGCAGAAGCTGTCAGGTTGGTGAGATGAGGGGTCGACCTATTCCTGCCCAGTGCAAGCTCTGAATAGCAGAGATTTTAGAAGATGTGAGGAAAATCTGCTTCAAACTCCTTTCAGGAACTGTTTCAGCCCCGTCTGAGGCAGGCTGGGAGATGAAGGGTCAGCGTGAAGAGGAAAGGGATCAAGGAAACCATGGTCACATCCACCAGGGAGGCCAGGAGAAGGCATCGCACCAGGATTTACATTGGACAGGATCCTCTCACTGCAGGGAGGTTGCTCAGTCCTTTGCCTCAAATCTGTGCTTGCCTTCAGCACCTGGACAGAGCACAGCATCACACTGAGAGGGAATTAATGAGAGCAATACACCCCACACAACCAAAAGGTAGAACAACTAACCAGACAACAGCAAAGAGGATACATTTGATCTCAGCTGAATGAATAAAACACACTGAGGATATTAAACCACCTCATTCTTGTGTGTTAAAGGTGCCACGAGCAGTTCACAAAATGTTATTCATGTGTTATTCTTTTGATCTCCCTCTGAAGGAATGGGACCTGCTTCTGGAAATGGTATTTTGAAAGAATTTCAACAAATGGGGCAGTGTTCAGAACAGACTGAAAGAAAAGGGAAGAGGTTGGGAAAATTGAAGCTTGGAATAACTGGATTTGTTAAGGTTAGCCTACGAACAGTCTGCATGGTTATACAGGGGAAGGTATTCCCACATTCTGAGCCTGTCACAGTTAATAAAAAGCTAAAATTCTCCCCAAGACTCCCTCCCCCTTATTCCCCCTGCCCTTCTGCTTTTCATACACACATCTGTAAGTCAGTGAAATGGACTCATTATATGAAATAATTTTATCACTTAGATGTGGCATGTAAATATTGCACTCTCTGCAAACATGTGTAATAGGCCACAATGCAATTAGAGAAATCAGAGTGAAAATTTATAAAAAATCTCTACCAATTTTATGTATAGATGCATTTGCTGGAAAAGGCATTATTCACTGAATGCAGTTAAAGTGCAGTAAATCGACTTTGAGAAAAATCACAAGACTTTTCAATAAAAAGACAAAATAGCAACACTGCTAAGACAGCAGGTGGTAAAATGAGATACAGGAATGTTCCCCCATATAAAGAAATAAAACAAAACAAAGCTGTGTGGTTTTACTGCTCTTTTCCAGCAGAAAAACATCCCTAAAGGACTCAGAAAATAGGCTTCTAAATTTGCTCATGTGGAGTACCAGAGATTGAAAGGCAAACTCTGAAATACATTACTCAGAAAAACCGGAGAAGGGATGGTGCTCAGTCTTAAAGAACAGAATTTTTTTTTTTTGTTTGAGCCTGTCAATGCAATTTGGGGCCAAGCCACGACACAGTTGGGGGACCACCAGCTGATATAGGATATTTAAGTGAATCCAGCAGTCTGCATCTGGAGCAATTTGCTCCTGAATACTTAGTGGGCATCCTTCAAAAGCGGTAGGAACCTGTCAGTGGGACACGGAAACCCAAGTCATTATGAAAGAAGGAACTATGATGTTTTTAAAATAACACCCATGGGAAAAACTTCAAGAGTCTCTTGTGAAAACTGGAGGCAAAAGCTTGAAGATCCCGCAGGGAGGTAATGGATACCTGCTGGACCCCTCTGCAAGGCAGGACCCACTGTTTTTACGAGTGATTCCACTTGCTGCTGTCAGCAGAGGAGGCTGGCAGGATGAGTGGCGGGAGGAAGGAGCAGCTGGCACTTCTGCCAGCAGCAGATAAAGCAGTGTGGACTCAGAAGGGAAATTTGTTCATCGGTGCTGGTGCCTTGCACCAAACACAAATTCACTGAGATGGAAGAGAGTGATGAGAGAACTCTAAGTCAGGGAGCATCCTGCAGGTGAGTGTCCCACATCAGCATCTCAGCAGAGATTCAGAGCAGGACGCAGCTCAGACAGGCAGCAAGGTTTCCTGCAAGGTGCCTGCTCTATTCCATGGGTGCCTGGGCAGCTCCCTGCCCCTAAATGACCAGGGAAGGGATGGCACCCCTGTACTTGGCACTGGTGAGGTCACACCTTGAGTCCTGTGTCCACTTCCAGCCCCTCACTGCAAGACAGACATTGAGGGGCTGGAGCGTGTCCAGAGAAGGGACTGGAGCTGGGGAAGGGGCTGGAGAGTCAGTCATGTGGGGAGCAGCTGGGATTGTTTAACCTGGAGAAAAGGAGGGTCAGGGGGGACCTTCTGGTTCTGCACAAGTCCCTGACAGGAGAGGGCAGCCAGGTGGGAGTCAGGCTCTGCTCCAAGGGAACAAGGGACAGGACAAGAAGAAATGGCCTCAAGTTGTGCCAGAAGAGGTTCTGGTTGGACATCAGGAGGAATTCCTTCACAGAAAGGGTGGTCAGGCATCGGAAGGGGCTGCCCACAGAAGTGGAGGAGTCACCATCCCTGGAGATGTTCAAGAAATGACTGCAGATGGCACTCAGTGCTCTGGGCTGATTGACAAGGTGGGAAGTGGTAAAAGGTTGGACTCAAAGGTCTTGGAGGTCTTTTCCAACCTTAATGATTCTGTGATTCTGTAAATCCTCTGCTGTGCAGCAGGACCTGCTTGTCTATGCCAGCAAAGCCTCACTAAACCAGAATTCCTTTTTCCTGGACTAAATTACTGCTTCGCTGCACAGCCAGCCCAGCAGCACAGCTGGATTACGAACGTGAGAAGTGTTAAATCCAGAAACTGAGCAAATACACCCACAAGCATTAAAGACAGTGCAGCATTCCTACAAGAGTTACCATCAGGTCTTGTTCACCATGGAAGAGAGGGCAGGATGGAGACCTGGAGCCTCCTCCACCCTCGCGTGGGGATGCTCAGTACCCAGCTCCACATCCCGCTGTGCTCCAGCACTGCAAAGGCATCTGAAGTGATGCTGAGAGGGCAATAACCCCAACAGTGCCAGTGGCAATCCTTCCTGGAGGTTAACAGCGGGAGGCGAGGAGGCTGGGGCATTCATGAAAGGAGGCTGTGAAAGGCAGAATCAACAGCTGAGTTGGCCTTTTAGTCAGCGCTTGCTTTCAGCAGCTCCATTATCAGAGGAGAATGAGAGAGGAGTGAGGGAAGCCTGGGGAGGAAGGAGAGGGGGGAAATGTGAAAAGAAGAGACAAAACACCTACCTGACAGGTGCTCCCCGGGACTGAGCAGGCTTCAGCATGACAGTGATGGTGGTGTCAGTCTCGTTGAGGGGAGAGTCCGTGTCATACTCCGGCATGGACGGTGCTGCAGCAGAACAAAGAGAACACGTTCATTATGCACCAGCTACTGCTTTTGGTAGTGATGGCAACATTATATTAACATTTCTCAAATGAAATATCAAAATACTTCCCAGTGTTATGACCAGAATGATCAAAACTGCTTAAATATTCGTACATTCTTTTTCCATTCGAATTAAACGGGAACCGGACAGTCTCCAAGCTGGCTTTAAAAATCCCATCTTGAATTTTTAAGACTTGGTAATCCTTTGAGATGGGATCATTCCTTCAGTTTTAAAGGGGAGAAAAGAAAACCGCATAGACACCAAACTCTTAGGATGTGTGAATCAATGGTAGAGCTAAGAAGAGCACCCCTGAATCCTGAATCTTTTTCCCTGTTCTGGTCAGTGGATTAGCCCTCTCGCATCTTAACAGCTTTTAATGCACAGACTTAAGATGTGTCCCCTAGATTAGCCGGAGGGTGTGCTAGGAAGCACAGAAGATGAAAAGAGAGGAGCACAAATTAGCCAGGTTATTTTTGCACCCAAGCCCAGGATATTTTACCCCGGTGCTTTAGTGCTGCTGACTCAACAGGCAGCTGCAGAGATCCCAATGCCACCCTCGGGCAGTGCCCAGCCACGGCATCCCCATCTCTGATGTGTTCCCCCAAGCAAAACAGAAACCCAGTGAATAAAAACCCACTCAGCCAAACTCTAGTTTCTCCTTCTGCTCTGTTATCTTCTCTTAGGACCATTCCATGAAAGTAGGACAGCTTTCCTTAGGAAATATATTTTACTTATTACATCACTTCTTCCTTCCCCAGGAGCAGGCAACAGTTTGGGACAAGTTTTACTGCTGAAGACCTGAAGGGATCTTGAGGTCAGAGCAGAACCAAATTTGTTCCAAAGATGCAGGTTTTGCTGAAATAACTTTAAAGTATAAAGCAAACAGAAGAATTCACACAAATAGTTCATCTGTAGCCCACAAGGGCAAGCTGCATTGTGGGGGATCCCATATTTAATCCTCTCATAGTGATTTCCACTGTAATCCTGTTTACAATCAGGATTTTTATCTAAATGCCTGAAAACTGTCAAGAATGGGGGCTGCTATTATCAGCTCAGCTGCTGGCTTCCCTGTCAATAAGCTGGGAATGCGTTCAGAATGAATGTCAACAGCTTAAGAAGGATTTCTCTGGAATAGGGTGCTCTGCATCAAGGGGAAGCAGTGACTCATTGAAAGGAGACTCGTCACCAGTGGTCTTCTACACCAGAGATCACTGGAGATGCTGGAGATCACAGAATGCTTTGGGTTGGAAGGGGACTTAAAGCTCATCCAGTTCCACCCCCTGCCATGGGCAGGGACACCTTCCACTGTCTCAGGTTGTTCCAAACCCTCTCCAAACTGGCCTTGGACACTGCCAGGGATGGGGCAGCCACAGCTTCTCTGGGCACCCTGTGCCAGGGCCTCCCCATCCTCACAGGGACGGATTTCTTCCTAACATCCAACCTAACCCTGCCCTCTGTCAGGTTAAAACCATTACCCCTTGTCCTGTCACTCCATCCCTTGTCCCCAGTCCCTCTCCAGCTCTCCTGGAGCCCCTTTAGGTCCTGGAAGGGGCTCTGAGGTCTCCCTGGAGCCTTCTCTTCTCCAGGTGAACACCCCCAGCTCTCCCAGCCTGGCTCCAGAGCAGAGGGGCTCCAGCCCTCAGAGCATCTCTGTGGCCTCCTCTGCACTTGATCCAACAGCTCCATGTCCTTCCTGTGCTGAGGACCCCAGAGCTGGCTGCAGAGCTCCAGGTGAGGTCTCATGAGGGCAAGATAGAGGAGGAAAATCCCCTCCCTCGACCTGCTGGCCACGATGGCACAGCAGGAATTGCTGAGCCCCTGCTCTGGGCAGAGGGGACGGTGCTACAGCACAGCTTGGTGCACCCACACAAACAAATACACTCACATTGCTACAGCACAGATGTCTGTCCGTTTGAAAAAAAAATATAGCCACATAAGGACATTCCTGTCATTGCAAAAATCCTTCTCCCTAATAACCTCGAGGCTGCCTTTTAGAGCAAGTTTAATGGTAATTTTCAAATTATTTGAGAAATAATTTCAAAAAATGTTATCAAAAACTTGACCATGCAGTGAGATAATCTAATGGCAGAGACTACCCAAATGCTTGTGTGGAGTTTGTACCCAGCTTTTGAGAGCCAGATATTTGAAAGATGGGGGGTAAAAAAGTCAATAAACCAAGCTCAGTGCTCATATAGTTGGTACTCATGCAGGCTGCTAACACAATTTGAGCACTTGTGGGATAACAAAATGCAAAGAAATGGAATCAGAGGGGAAAAGCCCCCAAACCATTGCTGTGGTTTTTTATTTCTCTGGTCACAAGGGAACAAAGTGCACGCTGTGCTGTCCCTTCACAGCAGGGCTGCAGAAACTCCAATGGCCCGTGGAGCTGTTTGCCCACTTAAATGGCTTTTACTTTAAGTGGTTCAAAGCTTCAGTGCTAAATGTGAAGGCTTCAAACCCCAAGCAGAGGGAAGGGATGTGCTTTGCTTCCTTAAAATTTATCCTGTCACTTACTGCTCGCAGCTTGCTATTATTAACCGATTTTGAAATTGGGCAATGGAAAATCTATACTGCAGTGCACTCTTTTCTACAGTAACCAGCCATAATTTCAAGCATAACCGGGGTGCTGAATGTTCCAGATGTTTATTTTGACTTTACTGAAAGAATGGTTAAAATAGTCCAAAAAATGAGAGCTTTTCTCTCTGTTAGAGAACCTATTTTAGTGCTATCAACTAAATGTTAAAATCCACATATATCTGCCCGATAGCACCACTACCGACTCTTTATCCATATATTTTTTTGATAACTGGCCTGTTTCCTCTTTTTTTTTTTTCACACCTTCCCTTTGCCATGCCTCTTCATTTTAGTGCCTTTCATATTCTTGCATGCCTCAAGCCCTCCCTTTGCTCTTACTCATAAAAAACCCCAAGGAAAACAGCTTTCCTCCTTTATTTTTATTCTCTTTGCCCTGTTAATTCCAATACTTCATCACATCCATTTTGGTACATCCTGAAAATAAAAACCACATTAGGGAAGGAGCTTCCCCAGCCAGGCAGATAATGCTAACAATAATTACTATAGGGGTAGTTCATTTGTAGAACTAATGATGATTCTCATTTAAAATGCTCCACAGATATCCAGGGATATTTAGGGCACCCACAAATTAACCCCTGTATTTGCAACCTGAATAAACAAAGGTTTGTGGCTGTTTCAAAACTCTGCCCTGTGAAACTTGGAGAGACATTAAGCCGAGTATTTTTTATAATTTTATGCATCAGCTTTGAGTCTAAAGAACAAATCCCCAGAAAGTTTTGCTTTTTCTTCTTCTCCAAAGCAGTACCTGAAATCTTAGTTGCAATCCGGGTGGTGATGGGCGGCCCAAAGCCCTTGACTGTGCTGGCTTTGATGGTGAATGAATAGGTAGTGCCTGGGTATAATCCCACAAAGAGGTGATGGGTTTCGTTCCTCAGCTTGAAGACTTTCCCTCTTTGGCTGGACAGGTCGGCACTGGGATCCAGGGACCCAACGGCCTTGTACGTGATCTGCAAATGAAGAACAAGGAAAAGGAGGGGATGAGGGGCCTTCTGCACCTGGCCTCTCTCTGCTCCCCTGTTTTCTCACCTCTCGAGGCTCAATTGCAAACACAAGGACAGGTATTGTTTCAGGATTATTTCAGTATCTCCCGTGAACGGTTTTGTATTTGGGTGCTGTCAAACAAACGGGACAATTTTTCCAAAGCTTTACTTAGGGAAAAACTAATTTCCTCTCTCCTCTAAAGCCTCAGCATGTGCTGGTTTACAACAAAAGATGCAAAGAATTGCTTTTTGTTCCCAAGCTCAGAACTTCTGTAGTCAAACCAGAGCACACAGCACGACGGGCAGGATTTTCATGAGAATCGCCCGTGCAAGCCCCCACAGCTTATGAAATCGCTCAGTGCAAACATGGATACAGTTCCTTTTGGCAAATCATCTCCTCAAAAGGCAGCTGAAAACAATGGCAGCCTTTTTCTGATGACAAAAGCTTCGGAACCCTTTTCCTGTTCTGCAGAGAATAGGCTGAAATGAAATGATATATGGAAATGAAATAAATATCATCACATCTTTAGACAAAAGCCCTTCTCTCTGTGGAAGCCAGCTCCTGCTATCCTTTCCCTCCCGTCATTCTGAGCCTCAGAGTGCAGATTTACGTGTGGTGCAAGGCCTGGCTGACACCTGGGATAAGCCAGGAGGGTTCCAGACCTGGAGGGATGTCCTGAGTACACCTGGTGCTGGTGCCAGCACACCTTGAAAGCTGCTCGAGCTCAGCCTGCTCACCCATGGCAACCCTCCTGATATACACACTTGCAAGGAAAGCTCATGACTTATTTACCAGCCAATTCCTTGCCTGACTTCCAAATTCAATCCCAAGGCAGCTCAATTTCAATAGAGCTGTCAATATAATGTACCGTGCTCTGCTGCTCTCCTAACCTTTTTTGATGTTATGGGATCCTCACTTATTTGTAATGAAACACTATGAATAAATCAATGTATGTTAATACATGAAGTCTTCAATTTTTTATTAAGGTCTCCACAAGAATCTAATTCCCAGCTTTTCTGAAAGAGCCTTTGAAAATCTTTAAGCCTCTTGATTCATGACAGGAGGAAAATGTTGCATTTTGAGGAAAAATAAATATCCAGTGTTTAAAAAGGGAGGCTTTAATAATAACAGGATAAATAAGAGACCGAAACTGATGTTACTGACACCAGAGAAGGGTGAGGGCATGTGAATCCTGTTATTTGGACAGAGAAGAACAATTTAGACAGAGCTGACACGCAAGATAAGGCAGTGTAACAGAGGAGGGGCATGAATTACACCAGCAACAAGAAAGTTCAGAAGCAGAACTCTTAAAGGAATTATAATTACACAGCTTGTAGGTGATTTCATTGAAAACCAGCTAATTTTTCCAGGAATTACAATATGGTTTTAAATTTTTATTACATGCCAGACACCTGAGAAAGAGACACATCTGAGCATAATGGTTCTTAAAATAAACAAAAAATTGAAAACAGGAGGAAAATCTCTACAACCACTGCTTTTCGTTCAGGGAGTCAAGAACCAGCATGGCATGGGACAGTCTTTTGAGAGCTCTTATTGCATCAAGGCACTTCAAGGCAAAGGAATCTGCAAAAAGACCATTGGAATTAAACTGAGAAACAAATACTTAAATCAAGAGACATGGCCGTGTCCATGCCATGGCCAAAATCCAGAAAGAAAAATGCATTTAATTGAATGTTATGTAGGAATGAGCCAATGCAATCTTGCATGCTCTGTTGGCACATCAAGAGCTAGAGAAATAGCAATCCTATAAAACTACGAAGGGGAATCGGAAAAATAGGAACTGGGGACAAGGAAAGGGAACTTCCTTCTCCTGGGGCACTGAGCAGCACATTCACAGGATGCCCAGGTCAGGCAGTGGCCTATGCAAAATCAGTGGTATTTATTTTCAAGCACATGTTACAGAAGACTATAAATACAAGTGCAAGATGCGCTTGTCCTTGATCTCCATCCATATAAATAAATGTATTCAGCTACCTTCAGCAGTTCTAAAATCACTACAGAAACAGTTATTTTTCCCTTATTAAAAAAAAAAAAACAACTATCCCCTTAAGGCAAAAAAAGCCAGAAAAGCTTTCAAGAAGAAAAAAACAACTGAAATAAAAAACAACTCACTGATTTTAAAAAATAAACAAACCAACCCAGTCTTTATTTTTCTGTTGACTATAGCAGAGGATGAGCACAAGGGACCTTAAAACAACCTAGGTCAACTCACAAGAAGCAGGGAAGGAGAAAAAAGCACTTGAGAGAAGGGCCCCAATTTGATATCATAGTGTGGGTCAATTTTCAGAGCAACTGCCCACTCAAATCAGACCTCAGAGTTTCCCAAGACTCTTTTCAGGATATATAAACCCCAGCAGGGAGACCCGTGGCACAGCCAAACGTGAGTTTACTTTTCCTGCAGCAGAGTCTCTTTCCAGTAGATGCGGACCCTGTTAAACCAGGTGGTGTGAGAACTTTCAGAGGAAGCCACCCTTGTCCCCAAAACAGAACATTTGACTTTAACACATGAACAGTGCCTGGATGCAGCACAGAGAACAGAAACACAACAGTGCAAAGCTGTGCCTGTGCCCAGTTTCACTCGGTCCATCAGCAGAAATATTTAAGGGCTGGTAAGTGCAAATGGTGCAGATACAGCGACCAGCTCTTGCTCTCGTCAGGGTCGAGCTCTTCTCTGCTCCCCACAAGGAGGGCTCTGAACAACTGGAGTGGGCAGGAAAGTGCACACAGACACTGCCAGGAGCCCCTGGGCTGTGTGCCCACCTCTGGGAGGACTCTCCTCAGCACCACGAGGAGCTGATGTTCTCTGAGTCTCCGGGTTGCCATTTATAAAACCAGGGCTTCTACCCTCCTCCACACAAACATTTGTGTGGCTGAGCAATCTGTGGGTTTCTGTAATTGCTGAGTGCTGCTGGTTAAGCAGCCAAACCGCGGGTGAACCAGAGGAAGCAGCCCTGGAAACAGAGCTGTCGGTTTGGAAAAGCAGGCAAACCCTTCCAGCTCAGGACAACAAAAAAAACAATCACTTTTCTCTTCCGAGTGAGCTACCTGCTGTATCTTAGCTCTTAGAGCTGCCCTGAGTGTGGATTTACATCTGAGAGCTCTGTCTCAGCCTTACTCCTCTCTGGACCTCCAGGCATAGCTGCAGCAGCTGCCACTTCAGCTGCAGCCACAGGTGCCCTTGCCAGCAGCGTGTCCTGGGGCTGGCCTGGCACACCTCCCTGCTCACTGCCAGCACCGGCTCCCCGGCTGGACACACTGGGATTTCCCCACTGGAACAACTGAGAAGTGCCACACACGTGGATTTGTGTGTATGCACGGCCCTGGGCCGGAAGATTTCTCCTCCAGAAATCGATGTATCACTTTTATGCTCATTTTCATGTATAAATGTGTCCCCCACCAAATTATAGCCTGGTAAAAGGAAGGCACCAAGAAGTTTCCAGTCTTCTTAACCGATTTAAACTCAATTTTCTGAAGCAAGAGAAATTGTAGGGAATCAGAGAGTGAAAAATTTTCAAGAAACCATGGAAATGTCCGACTCTGGAGTAATTTATAAAAGCACAAAAACATGTCTAAAGAAAAAATATGGCACTTCCTTGGAACAAAAAGGACGCTGGAAAAAACACCTGTCTTGGGGTTTGTATGCTGAATATTTATCTTAATTTCTTGTTCCGAGTGTCAAAGCATTTCACTACAAAACAAACAAGAGATTCTAATCTAAAAAAATGAGATAACTCAATCGCTTGAAAGCAGCTTTTCTAAATTATTTTTAAATAATCTATTTTAAAGACAAGTTGAGCCATCTAACACTTCTGATTTCTCAAAAAAAGAAAAAAAAGAAAGAAGCAATATTATTAATTTAAAAGTTTAAAAGCATAGACAGAAAACAAACAGAAAAACACTCAAAGATATACCGTAAAATTTAATTCTGATTGGAAATACTGAAAATATTTATTTGCATTCTGATGCAGAAAAAATGCAAATACAAAGATGAGGAAATTTCTCACAAGACTGAAACTCTATGGATTTTAACCACGATCTTGATCTCTTCTGCAAGCCAGGCACAGTCCTAAGTGGAAATTTGTCTTTGCTCTGCAAACTGGCATGTCTGTCCAGGCTTTCCATAGGGAATGGAGAGTTTACCCATCAGCTCCGAGGGAACTTGATGGTCCGAAGGAAAATTTTAGTGGCCAACACTGCTGTGGTTCTAAACACAGCAAAATCAGGCAAAGAATTAAACATTAATAAATCCTGAATCTTCCTTGGAACCTCCTTCACTGAGTTAATTAAATGCTTCTCGTACTGAAGCAATAAAAGCAGTAAATTTGATAAAATCAGAAAGTCAAATGGTGAAGGAACTCAGAAGAATAAAGAACAGCAATTTTCCCACCAGCACAAGAGGGGCAGAACACTGAGCCCGGGGTCCTCCCAGCTGCCCAGGAGTGATGTATTCAGGAGGTGCTCAGATGCTGCAAATCCCTGGTCAACTGTGCAAAATTTGGCTGCATGAATCCAAAGCCTTTGTTAAACATGAAACAGGTCAACAGAACCAGTTCGAGTCTACTGGAAGCTATCAAAAAAGGCTTTATAGGTTTAATGTCCAGGTGTTCAGTGATGTATAACTGCTGTGATAGATTGGAGAATAAAATAAGAAAAGATCAGCATAAAGAGGTAGGCTGGTGAGCAAGTTCACTCCTGGTTGTTATTTAGGCAACCTGTGCCAGTGCACTCCATTAACCAGAGGGACCCCCTCTTATCCCATCTTTCCCTCTGTTTTTTATCCACTTTAAAGCTCGGAATATTAACTCCTTGAAATCACTGAGCTATGGTAACAACCCCAGAGATGCAGATGTAATATTGAGAGCACAAGCACAGCTCTTCTCTCCCTCACAGAGCCCAATTTAACACAATTTGCTGGGGAGATGTGAACACTTTGCTAACTGTCATCGTCTGTGACTGCAGATCTTCTCTTACAAGGACATAAAACTTTCATGGGGAAGGAAGAGACTATAGCAGAGGTATTGACTAAACTAGGAGGCACAAGTTTATTTCCCACTGCAAGAGAGAAAATATGTAATTTAAAAAAATAACAGAAAAACCACTCGGATTTTTCAAAACTCCAAAGGTGAACAGGCAAGTGCACAATGGTGAATTTTACTCCTTCTTTGCATGGTAGAGGAAAAAAGTGCTTTGTCCTGTGCTTTCTAAAATAGAAAAACTCCATCAAGAGTTGAAAATTAGAGGTTAAAAAATCCTTATAGTAAAAAGGGTACATGTTGTTAAAAATGTGGTAATTAAAGAGTGAAATAGACCATCAAGAGATATGATGAATTAACTTGGGGTTTAGAAGTTCCTTTGGAAGAACCTATTATGGCACGAACACAAGGCCCTAAGCTTGAGACAAGAACTCACTGCGATAAAGATCTCATCACTCCATTGTAATGGCCCTTCTTGCCCTGCTCTACTAAAAGCCTCAGGGAACCCAGGATGGCTGTTCAGATTGTCTTTAATCCTCTTAAATAAATAAATTAACAAGGCAGAATACTCAGCTCAAATCACGCTGATAGATCCATTTAGCCTCCCCATACATTTGGTACATATGAGTAAGGCTTCATTTATTCATTCCCTGATGAATAACAGACTTGTCAGGATTTCGTGTGTTCATAACCTTAAAACTGAGGGCAGAACACTCCAATGTCTCAGGATTGAAAGCTTGCCAGTCAAGGGAAAAAAAATATGCTCATATGTTTCTTCCCACAGCAATTGATCCCAGTATGCAGACCACTTCATCTTATATCTTTTGTCATATGGAATTAATCAACCCCAGTGAGCAGAATTTTGCTCTCTACAGCCATATCCACCATCAAACATTAGGACTTTAAGCTTCCCCTCTGATTTTAGCAATTGCAGCCTGTTTCAATGCAAATGGTAAGTACTGCTGTTAAATCACACACTACTTTGTGGATACATTATACAACCTTATATCTATTTTCCATTTTAGTGACAGCCTGCATAGCAGTTTGGGGAAGGCATTTGAAGCCCATAAATCCATTGCATTATTCCCCTACATTCCCAGCGACGTTTAATGTGCCTGTCCTTATAAAACAGCCCATTCTGCCTCTCCACACCCCTCCTGCAGCCCTTCCCATCTGGGGATGATTTGGAGCTGACAGGTAGCTGCAGTAGCTCTCTCTATATATAAAATAGTATTTTTTCTCCCTTTTTCCACTTAGCAATGCCTCAAGACTAAAACAATCTCTTGCTATGGACAAGAGAGGAGGCAGAACAAGGAAGATGACACAGCCACTCCATGCATGAGTGTGCCAAGGTCAGGAGCAGGGTCTGCAGGGACACCCTGACTGGTGTCTGTCCCTTTATTGAGTCAGAAGAAAAGCTTTTCCTGACTTCTTGCTGCTTTTTGAACTCACTCCTGCCTTGTGAAGCAAGACCTGGAATCAAGACCTTTTTTTTTTTCTTTGGTTCTTATCACACCATGCTGCACACAGGGCACGGGGAGGTGGCTGCACTGGGAATAAGGATCCCAGTGGCTGTCGCGGATGTCAGCTCCTCCAGCACTGCTCAGCAAGCGGGAGAGGAGGTGGCAGCCTGTCCATCCGACCAGAAAATCCCTTTGTCTGGAGTCACTTCTCACATCAGGGCTGGGCTCAGCCTGCCCTGCCCTGTGGGACTGTGTCCTGCCACCAGCTCCCTCCGGTCCCGCTGCTGACCACCCTGCTCAGCTGATGGAAAATGCTGGGACCAAACCCACTGAAACAACAAAGCTGCTGGCATCCCAGAAAATTAAAGCTATAAACCGGTCCCAGGTTTAATTCCTGCCTTTTTTTTTAAAGTGGAGCCTTCTGGAGAGGGACTTTTCGCAAGGGCACGTAGTGATAGAACAAGAGAGAATAATTTAGATTTGATATTGTGAAGAAATTCTTTACTATAAGAATGGAGCTACACTGGCACAGGTTGCCCAGAGAGTTTGTGGACACCCCATCCCTGGGAGTGTTTAAGTCCAAAGTTGGATGGGGCTGTGTGCAACCTGATCTAGTGGAAGGTGTCCCTGACCATTGCAGGGGGTTGGAACAAGATGAGCTTTAAGGTGCCTTCCAACCCAAACCATTCTGGGATTCTATAATTCTCATTTTGAAAACCACTTTGGTCCCAACTGCATAATCCTCTCTGGAGCTAGAGTCACTTCTATTTAACCAGATGACACCCAGGCAGACTCAGCTGTGAACAAACCTGACTTAGTGGTGTTTAAATCCTCCTTGGACAGCTTTAGAAACGCTCAGCGTTCAGCTGCCAGGAGCCCAGCCCCAGTGCACTCACACCCAGCACAGAGCAGCTCCGTGAGCGCCAGGCTGTGCCTCCTGCCCAGCACCTGCAGCCTGCAGCAACCAGGAACCTTCCCCTGTGCTTTGCCACGCCACTTGCTTCAAATTCACTACAGGGTTGGCATAAGACTTCACAAATAGATGAGGAAGAATTTTGTCACAGGCAAAGTGTGATTTTCCGGGGCTGGAAGACATTCTGCAATTCATAAGAGTGCAGAGATAAGGGAGTCAGGTATCAGCAGAGAGCTGGATGTGTTTCACAGGGTTCAGCACTGCAGATGGAGGGGAGGGGAAACCAACTGCAAGGCTTCATGATTGAAAACACCTCAGGAAACAATAGGCTATTCAGTTTAAATCTTGCCTTACATATTCCACTCCATGCTCTAATAAAGCCTACAGGAAAACTTCATTTTCCCCCGTATCCCAAAAATAAACACAAATCAACTGATGCATTCAAGTCTGACAGAAATATCCTTGAACTCAAAGTTATACAAACATAACCATTCATTTCCCTAGTTGCTGCCTGGGGGAAGCAGTGTTCCTCAAGCCAGGTGCTAAGATGCCACGTGCAATGTGAGTTAACCATGAAAATGACTTTTATCACAGAGTGGGTTGGCTTGGAAGGAACTTTAAACATCAACTTATTCCAAATCCATGGGCGTGGGCAGGGGCACTTTCCGTTAGACCAGGTTTTTATGACAGAAGAAAACCAGCTGTAGCTCAGGGTGCCTGCTGGAAATGTTTTATTTAGAATTCAGCGTGTGCAGAGGGTGTACAAGGGGAAGATGTTCTTCTGAACATCTCACTGACATTTGGGGCGCCACTGACCTTCCAGAAATTTTGCATTGCTTCTCCACAGTTCTTACTACATATGGATTTATTCTCACGTAGTCAACACTGAGTTTCCAAAAGTCTTTCAGAACCTGAGTTTGTATTGTTCATAAGATACCAAATATCAAAAGCAGCTTCAGATTTCAGTGGAAAGAACAGCAAGACACAGCCATTCGCAACCACAGCCCTCCCTTCCTGGTCTCTACCTAGACTTGAAAACAAGATCCATAAGATGCTTTTAAAATTATAAACATACTCCTTACACAGATCAGCCCAGCACCAGCTGTGGGCAGGATCTGGCTCCTCCCCGTCTGAGCCATGAAGGTTTAATTGCCCCTTCCCTTGCAGTGACAGCTCTGAGCACCAGGGCTTAACCTGGATAAGGACAATTAGCACGTCTGAATTCAAACCTGGCAAGCCAACACCTTTCCCAGCCCTAAACTCATTGGAGAATGAAAGTCTGCTCTTATCTCCTCCTCAGCCCCTTGCTTGGGGTCACTCCCAGTACCACACTTCCACAGTAAAACACCACTGCATGGGTTTTAAGGAGCTGATGCGATCCAGGGAGTGAATTACAGAGTCACTGCCCGCTGAACCCAAGAGCAAAAAGCAGGTACGGGTCTGTGAGACAAAGCCCAGGCTTTGGTTATACTCCTTTTTCTGCAGAAATCTTTACTTTCAGGCATTAATCCTACATTTAATCTTGGCAAACCACAGTTTCAGCAGACAGTTAAAGATCATTTGCTTTCCAAAGGTGAGATATAATTGTTGTTTTGTATCTTTTTAAGTAGCTGCAGAGATTCTCCTCCTGCAATAGAGATTCCACTCCAGGTTCCCAGCCACATGGAGACTGGCACAGTCCCCATCCCTGTTTACAGCATGACTGTCTGGTAGCACTTGCCACTTCCAGTTCCAAGGCTGGTATCAAGCAGAGTGTAAATCATAAACAACCAGCGCCCAGAATGTGGGCTCTACATTTGATTTCAAGTTCAAAGCTGAGAGTGTCGGAGGTGAAGGACTCAGATCTGTGTTTTGCATTGAAGCATGCTAATATTTTGTCTAGCTCACCTCCATTTTCACATTCCAGCACAAGCCTCACTGGGGTGTGAAAGATAAGGCATGAAGAACATAAGGAATCCCTTCTTTTCCACATATATTATCAGAGCTGCTTGTTTTCTTGAGGGGAACAGAAGAGAGGCATGATCCCTCTACAACACCCCGTGGGCTGTTAAATGTAAGGGATGCAACAGCAGAGACTCTATTCAAGGAACCACAGAATGGTTTGGGTTGGAATGGACCTTAAAGCCCATCCAGTTCCAATGCCCCTGCCACGGGCAGGGACACCTTCCACTATCCCAGGTTGCTCCAAGCCCCGTCCAGCCTGGCCTTGGACACTGCCAGGGATCCAGGGGCAGCCACAGCTTCTCTCAGTGACCAGCTCCCGCGCTGCACAACCCTCTCAGTAAAGAATTTCTTCTGAATATCTAATCTAAATCTCTGCCCTCTTTCAGTTTAAATACATTTTCCCTTGTCCTATCACTCCATGGCTTTATCCAAATCCTCTCTCTAACTCTCTTATAGCCCCTTTAGGTACGGGAAAGTGCTCTAAGGTCTCCTCAGAGCCTTTTCTCCTCCAGGCTGACCCCTGATTGCTCGATGTGCCCATGGCAGGGGGTAGAACAAGATGGGCTTTAAGGTCGTTTCCAACCCAAACCATTCCAGGATTCTGCGAACATTATTGACCCTGCCACAGACTGAAGGTGACCTACACAGAAGAAAAGCAGCACAGACTGATCACAGCTTTAACCCCGAACCATGGGAGAAGTCTTACAAAGGCCTTAATATTCTTAAGACACAAGAACCACAAGAAGCCTGGCTGCACACCTGGATACATCTGCAAGGGATGAAGGGCAGGAGGAGCACTCAGTACAGGAACACCAGCTGGAAGCACCTAAGCCAATATTCTGAGCCCAGCAAACTCCTCAAACACACATTCAGCCTCCTTTCCTGCCAAGGGAATCTGAAGTGCATCTCTACATTCTCATCTCAAAAGCAGAGGATAAGTGAATCAAGCCCAGAGCTCTGTTCTTATCCCAAGATCAACCTGTGAACATTCACACAAAAAATTAAAAACTCTTCAATGAAGGAACTGCAGAGCAATAAGGTTGAGAACTCACTTGTAAATCAGTTCTAACACCTATTAAACCAAAATTTACTTTTCTATGTTGATTTTTTTTGTCCTTTCTTTTTGGGACCTATCTCAAACCCCAAGTATCCATGAACAATATGTAAGAGTGGTCATGCTTTGCTAATCACAAAATAATCTGATTGCCCGGACCTCACCATGCTCTTTGCACACTGAGTTTGCCTTACCAGAAAGACAAAGCATCACAAGAGCAGGTGCAACCATTTTTTGACACTGTGTGTTAAAACAATGACTCTGACTGCACGTTTTACAGTTGCCTCTCAAGCTGCACCATCAAGTTGTTCCAACTCTGGATTTTTTTTCACGAGAAAGAGAAAAAAAACCAGCCTGTATGGAGGAAGTGTAGGATGAAAATAGGCTGTGCAATTTTCCAACCCATTTTCCAAACTTTTAAATTAATACCTTCACCCTTCCTGTCTAGCATAATTGCCAAAAATAGTTTGGCCAGTTGCAAAGATTTTGAAAACTGCTGCAAGCCTACATCAGCCTTACAAAACAGGATGGAAGCCAAACCAGCTCCCCCATTAATGCACACCTGCCATAAATAAGAGGACAAGAAATTCCTCCTGAAGCCAATGGACAAAACCTTGTTTTAATGCCCTAAGTAATAGCAAATAAATCCACCTGAACTGCTTCAGCCAGCAGAAAAAAAAGCCAAGTTGCTTCTGCAACATTCTAGCAGAAAAATGGTCAGCTTTGAGCTAGATAACAGTGAAGAAAATAAATGTTTATATGCAAAATATTCGCTTGGAATTTAGTGCTTAAGAAGCTGTCCTGTGTATTGGTATTTATGGCAAGATGGAACATGTTGTCCTGAGCAGCTCTGCAAAGGTAGACAAGGTTGAAGTTCTCATGAATATTGCTCAGCCCGTGATGGAGCTGGGGTTTGCAGAGTTCTCTGCTGGCCCCATCCTGCTGTAACAGTGGCATAAAAGGGGAAGGATCCAGGCCCATCCATGGGGTGAACGTGGAGAAAGGGAGAAGGGGAGGTAGAGCTCCCCAAACCCCATCTCGGAGTGGCAAAGAAGCTGAACCTGAAGGGTAAACAGCCCACTGCCTCAATCCCAAAAATGTTTTCTGAACCTTTTCCTTCTCCATCTCAACTATACACATGTTGCATCAGCTAGAACTTAGAGGATCCATTCTACATCTTGCTTTGAAAAAGCCATTTAACTCCCCATAACTCCTGAACTCCTCACATAACACCCTTCTTCCCACCCTTGCTGGAAAGTTTCTGCTCCCTCCCTCTCTCAGCAGCACATGGCTTGACTCTGCCATTTTGGTTTCCTCTCTAATAAAAACATATCATCAGAAAGAACAAATCCTGTGCCTGACAAAACAGAGCCTTTAAAAGACTTCCCGGTGCTCACACCCAGAGGCCTTTTATTTGTGCACTGACCGCAACTTCTGCTAAATAAACTCACTGCTGGCGAGTTCCCTCTTGAATAAATCCTGGCCCTGATTTTCTAATGTCCTGGGGATAATCCAAAGTCAGGAGACATCTGGAAGTCCTCCATCACCTTGGAAAAACAACATCCTTTGTTCCTTGAGACAGATCTGCTTTGGAGTAAATACCTGGGATATAGCTTCTGCAGACACATTAGGTACTACATGAATAAAATCCCATTACTGTTGTAGAAGAGGTCGTCTCCAATCAGGTTTGCTGCAGTAAGTTTTCTGCTTTATTTACCTGAACTATATTTCCCCAGAAGCCAGAGGCTGTAAAATCCACAGTGTATAAAGCAAGTTAAAAATTCCTACCAAAACAAATGTTTCAATTTTTTTTTAAGTGACTTCCCACACGAAGGTGTCTCTGAGCTATCCACTAGCTCCAAGTGAGGTACGTCTCATTGAACAACTAAATACTCTTTGTAGAGGGAGAAAACACACAGCCGGTGCAGAAAATGTGTTCCGAAGTCAGAAGATGAGGCAATGTTCCTCCCCAGCTCATCACAGTGCTCCAGGATCACTGGGGGCATCTGGCCTGGGCACAGGACACTGGAAAGGACTGGCCAGACAGAGCTGTTCAGAGAATAAGGCCTAAAAATCCAGTGCCTACAAACCTCTTGCCCGCTAAAAAAAAGGCTGGAGGGGGAAAAAATATACCATGACCCAGCTCTTTGCGTGATGTTCTGTATAAATATCTCTTCATTTCCTAAAATCCAGCTGTCTTCAAATATAGCTGCTGGTGCACAGGGTGGGATATGTGTCCAAATAGGCAGCTCCAGGAACCACATCAGCAAAGGCCTCACACAGCACTCAGAGCAGAGGCTGATTCCTTTTGTTCACACAAGGACAAGCTAAAGCCAGCTCCAGACCTTTCTCCCCATGTTACATTGATTTTTGTATTTTACTCAATTTGAGAAAACCTGGGCATTCACTCAAACACTGACTAGCACAAAAATAACTGTATTATGTGCATTAGGGTCCATTTTACATTGTAAGGTTTATTTCAGCTGTGTTATTTTGTTTTCTGGAGTCACAGTGTGGAGACCTCGCGAATGAAAAGTGAACTGTTAAGATTTTTAGATACCTCTCAACTCCAGTTCTGGTTTTATGGTTCTGTAATCAGCTTCCAATCCACATGAAAACATTTCAATCACACTTTAAAAATGTTTTGCAAAACTCTTGGCATAATGCACTTGCTGCACTTCATTATACTTGCCTGCTCTCGAGTTCCAAACAGGAGTGAAAAAAGATACTTTTCTGTTCCCTTTTTTAATAGTCCATTGGATTTTCCTGCTACTTCATCTGTAGGAATATGGTCAACCATAAATTGTGTTTATTGGGTAATTCATTAGATTGGTTCAACCCTCTTTTTTTTTGTTCCCCACACTAGCAGCAATATTCTGAGCACTCTGCACTCCACCCTTGTGATGCTCCAAAGATACTTTGAATTGCTTTAGGTGACATTAAAAGTCTTCACAGCTCAGAGTCTCAAAGGACAAACTTTAAAATAATCCAATTTATTGTTCCAACTCCCCTTTTAGGATTATCTCGCTCTGCTGCTTCTTCCCTTTCACTAATGAGATGTAAAATCAGATGAGTCTGACTAGCTTCACCTCTGCTTTATAAATAAAGAGAAAAACCTCCATAAAGAATGTACCTCAACTCTTTGGAGACTCTTTTGGGCTCCTCCCCCTGGGCAAGGGTCTCTCCAGGAACACCACATGGAATGTGCTCTAGGTCTGTCCTGTTTGGTGCAGCGTTCTGCATTCCCTGCTTTCCCTGTAACTCCAGAAGCGTTTGGAGAGGGCAGAAGGGGAGGAAAGCAGTTTGACTCCTCGGTGCCACTGCCACTCCGTGCCAAGGAAAGCCACCGTGCCAACACCTCTGCTGGGGCAGAGCCTGCACACGGAGCTGGAGCAGGGGCAGGGGCAGAGCAGCGGTGCCTTGATGAGCAACCAGAGGGAGCCCCGAGTTTTTGACTTCTCCTGGTGAGGAGGTGACCAAGGTTAATTGCTGCAGATGCAGACTTGGGCTTCTCAGGCTGCAAATCGCAGAATAAAACTCAGCCTGAACAGCTCGGGCACTTCTCAGAGTGTACTTCATTAGGTTTCAGTTATAAAGCACAATTAGAGGAGCACAGAACCAGAAATGGTGGATATTTTCGGCCTCTTTAAGGCATTTCTCTCAGTACTCTCTCCCACACTGTCCCATATATCCAGTCACCGTGACCCTGAGCTGTGCTTCCTACACTGCAGGATGACTGCAGCAGGGCCAGGGGAGGAAAAGGCAGGAAGCCCCCTCAGGCTCTGATTCCAGACTTTTGCAACCCCAGGCAAGTACGTAAAGGACACTTAGTCACGGTGATTCATGCAGCAAATCATTCTGAATGCCACATTCTCCCTCATCCACCCAGATCCCACTTTTCAAATCCTAACATCGTTTATTTAATTTTTTTTTTCTGGATGTCTGACACTCTGCAGACTATTTTAAAGACGACTGAAAAACAAGCCAGCCAAGATAGTTAAATTTGCTGTACGGTGGTCTGCACCTTCATAAGAAATATTCCAGGGGGACAAAAGAAGTCCAGAGGTTTCCACAAATCAAAATGGGTAGAGGATACACCAATTCCTGTAGGACTCACAGTACAGGCATCAAAAAATCTAAATGCCACAATTAGAAAAGGGATGTCTATTTGTGGTCAAGCTTGAGTTGTAATTTCAGCAAAAAAGCCCTTGATCAGTGCAAGCCTTTATTTTCTGATTGTCTCAAGTGATTCATGGTTTCAACCTCAAAGCCTTATAGTGGTTCAGCCTCAAAGAACATAAAAATAATTGCTTGTTATTGGACATATCAAAGCTGTGAATAAAGTATTTTGCACAAGGTTCTTCTAGCCTGATTTCAGGATTTTGCAGACGCCTGAAATGAGTTTTCCAAATCTGGTAAGTCAGTTGAAGATGGCAATAGGCTTCAAATAAAAAGTGTAAGAAACATTATGCTTACCCATAGCTAAAAGATAAATAAAATACCTTCAGGTGGTTGCTGCCTAAACTTACCCTGACAAAAAATATCAGGGCATTTTATAGAAGAAAAAAAGATCCTTTATTGATAATTTGAGCTTGGTACAAAGTATAATTTAAATAGACTTAGCAGCTGCTCCTGGACTTACTGGAGTATTAGAGCTTTTCACCAACAAGTATTCAGCTCTGAATAGTGATAATGAGAACACAAATTTGAATGAGACTCAGCTTCAGCTCCCACATCTAAAACACAAGGAGGGTGGCATCAAAATGTGGCAAATTAGAGTGCAGACACCTGGTCCTGAAAAGTCATGCAGAAAACTTAGTTTATACTGCTTTGCCTTATTTCTCATCAAAATAATTTGGAGGCTTGAACATGAAACAGATTTGTGAATTCACTAGGGAGCCAGAGAGAATCATCACACAGTAATGGAAAGGCAGATTTTTTTATTGATTCAAATTAAGGGTAATTTATTGAAAAAAAAAGCCACAATTTGCATGAAAGATGTTGCCGAAAGACGCAGCAGCCTAAGTGTGTTTTGATCTATTTGACTCAAACACACACACAGAGCCCGGCGGGTGCAGGGAGCAGCAGCTCTGCAGTCACTCCCTCAGCATCCAGCAAGATAAAACCAATTGGTCCTGAGCCTTTGCCCTGAGGCAGCTCAATCCTTTGGCACTTCAAGTCTCTTTTATTCTATCACGAGCAATCTGGTCATTCTCATCCTCTCCAAGCAATGAAATCTAATTGTCCTCTGGCTTCACTAAGTCCCAGGACGCCCAGTCAGTGGATTTTGTCCTTACAGGAAGTGGGAGGTTGCCTAGCTCTTGGAAACAGAGAGAAGACCTGAACTATCCCAGGGAGATCAGGTTAGCACAGGGAACATCCGAGTGTAGGATTCAGAGACAAAAACATTGGTGTTTTCTACATCAGAACCATTTGCCGAGGGAAGCCTATTGCTCCACGGGGAAGCTGCTCAGTTCTTCCAGGTTGGGCATTTCTCAAACCTAGATTGAATCTTCACTGATAAAACGGGACAAACTGCAATACTGGAGAAATTACAGCAGCCTTGGAGCAACTCTGGGGCACTCGTGCACATGTAAACTTTTCCTAAACTAAATGCTTCATCTCCTTTTCAGTGCCCGATTCCCTACAGCCTACAGAGTTACAGGGACAGTGCCATGGGCTACTAATCCCAGAGTTTAACTGGGTGGGACCAAATGGGCACTGCCCAGGCTCCCCAGGGAATGGGCACGGCCCCGAGGCTGCCAGAGCTCCAGGAGCCTCCCAGGGATGCCCAGGGTGGGGTTGTTGGGGTGTCTGTGCAAGGCCTGGAGTGGGACTGGATGATCCTGTGGCTCCCTTCCAATTCAGTTTATTCTATGATTGTTTCCTCATCCTCCTGAACTATGGCAAGGAACGAGACTCCCATGTGATCCTAACCCCATCAACCCCAGCCGGAGCACTGGATTCCCTCCGCAGCTCTTGAGACAACCAGGCTATTTCTTCTGAAGCTCCTCACTACAAAGCCTTCACGTTTATGAGGAAATCTGCTGGGAACAGCCAAGTGTGAAACACCGAGACAGAGACACAGACATTTCCCTGCCTTCACCACATCCCCTGGCTGCTGCCCCTGTGTCACCACAGCCGGGTTATGAGCGATGGAATCTCTGTGAGCAGGCTCTTTGTGCCACGTTCACACGTTATTGATCTCTGGGAGCTAAATTTTCCCGAGGGATTTAAGCTAGTTTCCATCTGCATGAGTATGCTTGGAACGCTTGGGGATTTGAGAGAAGCAATTGCTCTCCCCGAACCACAGAGTGGCTCCTTTAGCACATTCCCAGATTTGCATTTTGCCATTTGCATATGCACAGTTTAATGCCAGAGCAGCACGTAAACAGGACTGTTAGTTTTATGAAAATCTGACTTTAGGGGGGAATTGCTTTGTGGAAAACAGTAGTAAAAAGCAGGATCCAAAGTAAATCTTACAGTGAAGGGAAAAAACCTCACTTATTACAAGACTAGGAAAACTGCATGAAATGCTGTGGAGCCTCTTACAAAGGCAAATTATCCCACGGCGTAGATGGCAAAGGGAACATTTACATTCCCAGTTCGTAAAAAGCAGTGATTAATACAGCTAGAGAAAATGTAAAATTTAATGAGTAACTGAAGTGTTCAAACAAACTGCCAGTTTAATAAAGCAGAATGACAGGGCCAAAGTGTGGGGAATAAAATCCCAAGGTTCTGTTAGCAGAGAGAAAATTCATGGATCGAGTGAGAAAAAGAAAAGGTGATTTAACATCAAAGGAAATAATTATTCTTCATCTAAATATGAATTAGAAGGAACATTTATATTGTCTTTTCTTCCCCTCTAATGTCTCCAAAACTCTTATTTATTTTAGTTTAGATACTTAGCTAATTAAAGCTCTAAAATAATATAAATTTTTATGGGCCATTTCTGGAGAAAACCAGCATAACTAAAACCAGGCCCAGGCACGCTGAATATTGCATCAAGGTTCTATTCGTTTTCATGGTGCAATATTTTTTTTAAAAAATTGCCTCCTGCTGAACTAATTAAGATCTTATTTTTAAGCAATTTTTAAAAATTACACATGGATTGCAGACTTTCACTCTTAATGGCTTGAATTTAGTAATAACCTGCATTGAAGTTGGCAAAGAAAATACTGAACCAAAACCTCAGCTGATGCGAAGGGGGAAACCCTCCTGACGCTGTTCCTGAGAGCTGCGTTTGCAGAGTGCTTGACCTCTGCAGCTCCAGCCCTGCAAATCCACTTCCTACTCCAGGTGCCAAGCTGGGTCCAGCTCATCTCCTGTCTCTCTCATGTTGGCTCTGCAGGCCAAATGTGCCCTGTTTTTTTTTTTACCCCGTTTCTCTGAGCTGAGTTGCACAAACCCAACGTGAGCAGCGCGTGATGGAGGGCCAGGGAAGCACAGGGCGCTGCTGTGCAAGGCTGGCAACAACTTTTCACTGAGAGCTTTCCACTCCTCACAACGTGCAGCCGAAATGTCCATGAAAAAGACAGTCCAGCTCCCTCCAGAAGTATTACTTTACTCAGATATTTCTCACGACTGCATCTACCTTCCCAAACAACATCCACCTACTGCCTCCAGGCTATGCACTGTGGTCACAAGCAGATCCATGGAGAGCTGCTATTAATAACTTACATTTTGCAGCTCCAAATATTCATCTGTTAGAGTGAGAATGGTGAGACAGATCTACTCAGAGCACTGTAAAAGTCAAGATGCCCTCTGAAAACATGCCCATCATGGAAACAACTTGACCCCAAAATGCTGACGTGAACAGACGCAAGACAAGGCAGAATTAAGTGTGTAGGAACCCTTCTGGAAAGTACCACTTGGCATTCATGCAGCACTGTCATCAAAACCTCAGGATCCCTCCTATAATTAGGAGCTCCTCTATGAGGACACAGCCAAGCATTTTCATTCCAGATATGTTTATCCTGTTGGACGTATGGTACAATGAGCACTCTGAGTGGGAAGAGAAGTGATGGAAGTACAAGAGCACAAGCCACACTCTGACACAAAGTCATTATTTCGTAGTCTCTGATGTCTGCATGACCTGCTGCTCACAGAACTCATCTGCAGAGAAAGGACTCTTCTCACTTTCGCAGTGAGGACTGGCTTAGTTTCAGACGCTGGGAGGTTTGTGGGCTTTTTGTTCACCCTTTTTCACTCCCTGGTACAGTTACTTTTATTTTTACTGTCACATCGACAAAAATCAATGAACTGAGAACACAGCTGCTAGAAACATTTGTTAGAGACACCTAGATACAACACAAGGTCCCCCACACAGAGTCTCCCTTTGCAGTGTCTCTTACACCCAAAAGAGGCTGAGGAAATGGCAACATTTCCAGGGAATGGCATTGGCCAAGGACCACAGCTACAAACCAGGGGGGAAAAAAGGGAAGAAAAGCCAGTTTTAGTAAAGAGACCTTGAGATTAGCTCAGCTGGTCAGAACCTGGTTCTAAAAACACCATGGTTGGTGGTTCAACCCGTGTGGGCCATTCACTTAAGAGTTGGCCTTGATGATCCTTGTGGGCCTCTTGCAACTCAGAATATTCTGTGATTCTGTGAAACTGATGATCAAACTCCGAGTCTGCTGTTATTAGATGAGTCTGCCTTCACAATATTTAGAGCTTGGGTGCAAGTGCACCCAAAAATTCAACAGCCCAGGCAGTTCTTGCAGTGTGTGTGTGTCCCGAATGAAAGGGATGACCCCAGAAATCTCCCTAGAAGTCAGACTCAAATCAGATTTACACAGGTATCTGCAAAGAGATTCAGGTGCTTGAGCTACGAAACTTCTCTAGCCATCAACTCAGCTTCCAAATTTTGAAAAGAAGCCAGGAACCCGTCAGCTCTTCCATGGTCATCTCTTGTCCCTGCCTCAAACGTGTGACATTGGCTCCTGAACACAGCAGGTTCTTGGCAGTGATGTTAATTTTAATTTAACAGCAGAAGACTGCATTGATGCCTAGCAAGAGTCCCAATCCACTGAAGCATATTTCCCTCTAGGGACTTGAGCATGAAAAGGAAAAGCTGCTGAACAGAAGGCAACATATCTTCCTCTACATTTATATCCAGAGACATATCTGCCTGCAATGGCAGGTAGGAAAAACAAGTGTCACCTCAGAGAAGAGCTCTGTCACCTCATCTGTTACCTTCCTCAAAAAAACAATGGCTCTCTGAGGGGCAGACGAGGCTGAATGGGTTGTACCAGATTGTTTTTAGCTGCAGGCAATATTTATAATCACTAATTTATATGCAGAAATATTTATAAACAGTAAATTTAGGGACTGTCATATTGGTAAAAGCTGCACAAGCCATGTCACAGTGTTCTGCCCAAATCCTGCATCCCTTTAGGTGAGAACAGGATGCAGAGGAAAGTGGTCTTCCCATAAATTATTACTTGTCCTTTTTCAGTATGAACTCTCAGAAACATCATCAGCAGGAGCCACCACATCTTCTGAAGGCAAATGAATGAAAAATAAAATGCATCTCTATCTTCTGAAACACCACCTCTTCCAACAGTTACTATGGAGCATGAAAACTAATTCAGAGCTGTCCATTTCTTTTGCTGTTCTTTTATTTCCCTCTGTTCACCTGGGGAGAGGGTGGAGACACGCACTGCGCAGGATGCCAGCACTTGGGTGCTCAGGGGCAGCACATCTGCATTTTGCTGGGAAGACTCACAGCAAGCAGCACTCCTAAAGGGATCAGTGTCATCCAGCAGGAGCCCTCCACCACCTAAGAGCTGCTGTCGGTTGTCTCATCTACACTGGCACGGCTCATAAGTTCAGAAAAGACCTGTAACAGACTGGTGAGGACTCGAGATCTCCTGACCTGACAGCAATTCTGCCAATCTCCTCCAGGACTCAGCCTGCTCAGCACAGGGACACAGAGATCAGCAAACCCAAACCACAGTCTCTTACCCACCTGCACACAGACTGGCAGGAGTGTCAAATCACTGCTGTCCAGGCCTGCACCATGAATGTTACTATTGGTACAAAAAGGTGGCTTTCTCCAAAAAGCAGATGCTATCACTCCTAAAAGACCCACTGTGAGAGCAACAATTGGAGAGTTATTTTATTTCTGTGCTTGTCTAATTTCAGACAACACTGGAACACCAATGTGGAACTGCAAACAAAACAGATGCACGTTCAGCCTCAGCAGGTTTCAAATCATCTACCAAAACTCTGTTAGGTTTATCTCATGCTTAATTGATTAATCACAGGCAAGACTTCCACGAGCAGTGTGTGCCCCCAGCGCATCATTAAGGATTATGTTCACAGATACTCTGTTTAGACAGCACTGTGTTAAATCCCAGCAAATAACTTGGTCACCGAGACGCGTGTGGAGCCTGTGAGGAGGGAAGCTGCTAAAACAATCATGTAATGACATGAAAAAGCAGTGGGTAAACTGCACATCTTGATTCTTCCTGGGCACGAATGCTTCACTAGGGCTTCCTCTTTATCAGACGTTCTGGGGGAAAAAAAGAGCTACTGCTACCATATTTCCCTATTAGAAATGTCAGACACACTGACATAGATTTTTTTTTTCATGCCAGTGAGGAGCTCAGAGTAACAAAGGAAAACACCAAGAGCTCCATGCAGCAGGCAGAGCTGCAGCTCATCGATTGTCATCCTTCCCTTGACAACTCCTAGCAAACCACTGTAGCTGCAGAGCGTTTCTGGTGGTCCAGAAAGGCTGTTCCAAAGTCCCACGAAGTCCACTGTCTTTATTTAAATCTGTCAGCAAAGCAGCCAGAAATAGATGTCCCTCTGCTGCCTGCTGGGATTACGCAAGTTAAACTAGTAGCAGGTAACAAGGTATTTCCTCAAAAGTCTTTCACAAGCAGCTTTCTTGGTACTTATTACCATAACAGAGGAAAAGGAGAGTCTGAGAAACTCAGCTGACAGCATGGCAGACCTTTGCCTCAGGCAAAGCAGAACGAATTCCCCCTGTTCCCAATGCAATTTATAGCCCAGGGCTGTGTCTCATTACTCCTGCTCAAGCCAAGGTTGCTACAACTTCAGTGTCACTCCAGCACAGACTTCTCTTGCTGGCAACTCCTCTGAAAGCTGAAGCCATGGGTTTATCTAGCGGGAAACCTGTTCTCTGCTCTAGAGAGAAGTTTGGAAAGAAGAGAGAATGTTTCTGGAATGAGGGGTGATACAAGACAGATTTTATAAAATATAATGAGAGAGAAAGATTAGAGTATGAGGGAAAAGACTGAGTTGCGGCCACCAAACAGCAGTGATTGCTCAGCAGCTGCATGGAGGGGTTCATAAAGTTCACTCGTAATAAGGATGATGGGTTGATGAGGATGTAGTTTTTGTCTGGATAACCTGAGTAATTTCTAATTTGTCTGTGGCCTAAATAAGAAAATGGCAAGGTAGTAATGCTGTGTATGCATTTTTTTTCTTCTAAATTTAGTGCAAGTTCAACACTGTCACAGAGACAAAGTTAAATAGCTATAAAAACCTTTTGGCTCAGTGGAAAAAGGAACTTATCAAGCACTAAGAGGAAAAATGTTCTAGACAGTAACATGCAGGAGTTCTACATGCATGACTTGTGTTTGGATTTCTCTTCTCCAGTAGACAAACCGATAATTTCTGGGCAGCCACGAGGCCCCTGTGCTCTGTGCAAAGGAAAATAAACAAATAAACCCCAGGACTCCCCACCACTCTGCTGCCAGGACTGCAGCCACCGGAAGAGCTGGACATCACCCTTGCATGGGACCTGTCCAGGGCAGGAGCTCATGGAGGAGAAAAGCCCTGAGCTTGCCCTGCAGTTTGGGGGACCACCTTCCTGACTCTGGAAAAGCACCAAGGTGTGGGCCTTAGGGAAAATCACTCGTTCTAAAAGGCAACATAAATTTGGATAGAAGAACCTTTTGCTGTTTCAGCAGGGAGAAGTTGTTTTGTTTTATTTTATATTAGATATTTTCTAGCTTGTGTCCTCTCTGCAAGATATGGGCCTTGTGGAAGCATTTTAAGAATGACAGCAATAGCCTTGCTTTTCTTGATTCCTTCCTGTGTACTTCAGAGTTGGCCCATGAAAGCCCAGAGATTAATGAAACATATCCATCAGCAGAAGAGTTTCAGACCTGAAATTCAGAGTGACCTTGAACTGGGAACATTCCAACACAAAATACAAAACTGTCAAGACATGTTAAATCATCCAGGGACAAGACTCAGGTGTAAGAAAGAGCTCCTAGAATTTTCACTGGTAAGCTGATTTTGGATTTGTGTTGAAAGAAGTTTTACTATTGTTGAAAGACCAAAATATTCCTGAAATGAGGGAGTTTGAAATGGGAATTAAATTCTGTCAAGACATGACCAGACTTTCTTTGTAAGTGGCTGGAAAAGAATATCTTTCATGCCTCAGGACTGTGTCTTCACAGCATCTTTTTCCCAGCTCCAGGAGAGAGGAGTTGACTCCAGCATCCAAGAGGACACCACATTAAGAAGGCACTGGCTGGGTTCTCCTTGTGGTCAGACTTTCATGATTCCTGCAGCTCTTTGATCACCACCTGGTCATCACCACTGCTGGCTTTGTCAGTCATCCAGGCCCCCTCGTATGCAGCCAACAGCCTGGGCATCTCTCTCCTAAAGCACCACGCTTCTCACTGGATGATTGGGAAAACAAAACAGGGCTGGTTGATGCTGCTACGCTCTCAAATTCTGAATTCAAGGTGATTTGTGCCTCTTTCCTCCTTGGTTTGCTGGGATGGGAGGGGAAGCCTGAAGCTCTTTTTGTGCTTGGAGCCAAACAAGAAATTAACTTGCCCAGCAGAGTGTGTGCTCTGGAGTGTAGGAACGTCAGGGGGACAATCCATTTCATGGTTCCATGAAGCTGATTCAAACATGATTACACAGCAAGCCAGGGGCTCTTTTCTGAGATTCTCCAACCACCCGTGCTTCTTAGGAACAATTATTACTGCAGGTGACTTCAGATTGCAGCTGGGATGGACTTAGGTTCAATCTTATCAGGGAGTTTCAGACATTTTGGGGTAGGAGACTAAAGTTAATTGCACCAAGTATGACACAAAGAGAGTAATTTGAAGGAAGTTATCTTCTAATGACAGGAAATAGTTGTTGAACAGGTTAGTGAACAATCCTGATCCTTCTGCAGTGCTGGAAAAGTAAAGAACTGAAGAATGTATTTTATGACCAGATGAATGGGGACATTTTCCATCTTAAAACTCAGTTTAAGCCCAGCAATTATTGCACTTACGTCCTTCCCCAGCCCACTAAATTTCATCCAGGAAACAGGAGGAAGCAAAGGCCTTTCATTTTTCCATTCTTGTGCTACTTCTTTTGGGATAAGGTTAAGGCAGAGTTAATCAGCATTTGCAAGTTATATTTAAGGCTGGCAACACGTGAAAGACCAAAAGCCCTGCAGAATAAAGTCCTTTAATTGAGTCACAGCACAAGCACAGCATGGCTGGTAGGAGTATAAAAAGCCAGAGCACAGCTATTCATTAGGAATGAATATGGAAGTTAACCCAGGGAGACCCCAGGAATAAAAGAGGCCCATTTGCTCCCTGGCCTATTTACTGAGAGCCACGTAAACACAGGGGCAATTAAACCTGAATACAAACACGGGCAGCACAGCCAAGGCAGGATACAACACTGTCCTGCACCCAGTTTTGACCAGGATAAGGGACAGCAGGGCTGAGAAGTCTCCTCTGCTCTCCTTTTGCACAGACTCTTTCTTCCTCTTCATATTTCCTTGGGATGTTACTGCTTTTTGTTTTCTATAAACAAAGCCAAGTTTAATGTCTGTGAGAAAAGGAGGAAGAATGGACTAGGTAGCAAAGCAATTGGGAGCGCCTCAGTAATGTATTCAGGCCATTAAGGATTTCATTAGGTTTACTAAAAGGTCATTAATGATAAAATATCTTCTTTTATTTTACCTACTTTCTAAACATTATAGTCTATTCTGCCATTCAAGCTTGCACCCCACTGACAATAATTAGCATGCTATATATTAAGGAGAGCTTTTAATGAGCTGTTATTTCATATGATTTTATTGGAGAGCCTCATTGTTCAGCTTAATAGCAGAAAATGACAGCTATAGAAATTGCTTTGATAGGACTGCAGCATTGAGGTGGTTACTCAGTCTCTGTGCCTGTTCCTCAGTTATTCCTTGATGCTGAAAGCTCTGCCTAAAGCACCTCATTGTGGTTTGCCATGATACACTGGCTGTAGGGAAAGCTGTGGGCAAGGAAGAGCCCCCAAACCACACGGTGGGGTGTGACCAGCATCACACACAGCTGCTGTGCCTGCTGCACACCAGAAAGCAGCAGGAGCAAGGCCCATGTGTGGATGAAATGGTTTGGCCACATTTATAGATCAAATATCGGTCTTGGCTCTTATTGTAGCTGACAATTGTGAGATCGTGTAGTTTTAGTCAGTTGAACCTTAAGCTATACATTTGCACTTACTCTCCAAGTCGAGTGTCTGCCTTGCAGAACGGTTTGGGTTGGAAGGGACCTTAAAGATCATCACATTCCAACTCCCTGCCACCTTCCACTAGGCCAGGTTGCTCCAAGCCCCATCCAAGCTCACCCTAAGCCTCTTTTCCCAGTTTCAGACAAAAGCTGGTGAATTGAGAACAAAAGGAAAAGTTGTTCTCCCCGTGCTAAACCCTTCATCCTTCTGGAAGCCATCCCAGCCTCACCGCCAGCGATCCCGCGTGGACAGCAGTGAGAGCAGAGATCAGGGAAATGCAGTAACCCGTAGGGAAGGCGAAAAGAGAAGGAAAAAAGGAGGCAGGGGACTCAAAGTGACAGAAATTGGTAAGTGAGCAGGGCACAAAACTAAACCCAAACCCATCCTGTCCACTGGATGGCAGGAGCATAAAGACTGCCTCTGAGACACCAGCACAAAGGACAGCACTAAGGTGAATTTCCCAAAAGGAACCATGCATCCACACATACATACTGCTTCTGAAGGTGATGCAAAGATCACCTTGGCTGGCTTCTCCCCTTTTACAAAGTTCCTCAGTGGCATCCATTAACAGGATGAAGCCACCACCGCATCTGAATTATTCAGTTGTATATATTTTCTAAATTAAACAATACTGAAGATGAAACAGAGAGAAAAAAACCCCAACAATTTAGGAAGGAAGTGCAAACATGCATCTGCAGTTTGCTTTCAACTTAGCTAACTGCTACATTTTGGTGAACAAAATACTGCAAGATGTGAAAATGGAGTTGTTAAAAGAGCTTTGTAGTACTTTAACTGCACAGGTACACTGCCAAGTGAAAAAATGAGATGGAGGAAATGGGATTAAGGATCAGCTGTTCTCCTGGATGAGCAACACAGAGAAGAAAGAAGAATAGACTGAAATTGTATTCTTTTTCTGGAAAAAAAATGCATTGGAAGGCAGAAAGACAAGATGCTGATGTATCTACAAAAGGATGTTTTAAAATTGAACTTCATTACAAGAAAGAATAAGTTGGAGGTTTTTTTCAGTTCTTATCACTTATATTATTATTATTATTGGCTTAGAAAAAGTGCAACGTGCACACTAAAATAATTCAGCTCCTTAAAAAAAAACTGTTGCTGTAACCAAATATCTTCTCATTTGCATGGGATTTATATCACTGCATGTCTATTGGCTTCAAAAGAACAATAAAAAGGTAATCAAAGAAATTGTTGTGCTCAAGGGACCACATTATGCTTTTATTTCTGAAAAGCTTGATCAAGCAATATTTTTTTTTTAAACAGTGGATTCATTCTATTTATAACACAAGTATGCTACTTACCTGGAGGTTGTCACGCATTTGAAAAACCCTGACATCTGTGCTTCTCAGAAAAACCCTCTCATTTTCTCCCTAAGATGTTACGGGAAACCACAGGATTTTAAAAAGCTTCATTAACAAATGCTCCCAAGTTAAGCACATCTTGCAAGCAACAGCAAGTGAGTAACACACAATTAAGAATCCTATATAATTTGAAGGAGTTTGTTCAAAAGCTCTTTGAGGTGCTTGTTCAGAAAAGCATCCCTAATGAGGAAACCATTCAAACATTGCCTAACTTTAAAGTAACTGGGACAGGATGGAGAGGAGCAGGAGCTATAAAATACAGCGGGCTCTTTCCAACAGGGAGTAACCCCTGAGTAAACCCCCAGCCTGCATCTGGAGCATCCTCCCTGCTGCTGCCCTCCTTAGCTGGAGGAGCAGGAGCAGCCAAGCAGAGCCATCACCCTGGAACGTGCCAGGCAGACAGAGCCCAGCCTAATTCCTATTAGCTCCCCACAGCAGCCTTAAATCAACACAGCTCCAACTAACCTCAGTCCTGCCACGGCATTTGATGTTTCCAAACGTGCTGGGGAAGGAAAACCACCTTGTTTCACCAGAACAGCAGCTGCATTTGTTGCCCTCTGTGTTGCTGCACACAGGTAAATCGTGCTTTCCTTGCAGCATCAGAGGAGCCGCCTTAAATGAACACCCTGTGTGTGGCAGGGGGGTCACTCAAGCACATCCTCGAATTCTAGTGCTGACAGGGGAGCTTATAAGCCCTATTAATTTATTAAAATTTATTAAACACCATGGGGGATGGGGGGGAAGAGGTCTCTGTGGGATGCCACTGGTTATGGGGTAGGGGGAAAGATATTTCCTGTGACCTTGTGATCCTCAAATTTCACTGGAAAGTTGTCTGACTGAGCCTTGCCTTGCTCTAGAAGCACAGCCACAGGATCTGTGACCAGCACAGCATCCCAAGCTACTACAAGAGCCAGCAATGCTCAGATTTATCATCCTTCTCAATTGCCAAGAAATGATAATAAATCAGTGCAATCAGCACTGCTCATTTCCCATATTCTGGCCTGAATCTTTATTAAATGGAGCCCAGAACACTGGCAGCATTTAACCAACCTGTTCACCAAGTGCTCAGTAAATACTACAGTCAGGAGGCATAAAATAAACAATTTCTCTTCAGCCAGTCAGCCCTCTTCCAGAGCCCTTCTGTGCTAAGAGCCATAAACTCCAGATCTAACTGAGCTGGGTAGATGTGAACAGCTTTCCTTGCACGTCACTGAGAGGGTGACGCAGCCTCCTGTAGGGCTGAGAGTTTCAAACTTAAACAGATGATATATGGCCACACACTTCCATTGCTAGTTTAGATTATTAAAGAAGTCTAATTCAATAGAGCACAGATGCAGTAGACCCCTTATTCTTGATGTAATTGACTTTCATGGACTCTGGACAAACAACAGACTACATTTTAGAAACCCCGCGTCAGAGGAAAACAGCATTAGTGCTGCAGATGAACAGAGAATAATTCCCAACATGTCCCTGCAGATGAGTGATAAAGCCAGAGCAAACACCCCATCTTTAATTGATCATTGCCTGCGTTTTGAGCACTTGACAGCGTCTCCTGGATGTTCTGCCAACGTTCAGCTGAATGCAGCCCCAGCTGCGTGTGGCACGGCCCAACGCAGCGAGTTTAAGTGAGAAAGCTCCATCCCAGGAGTTTCCTGCATCCACGGAATGCAGTCGAGAGGCTGTAACATGATTGATTTTCATGGGAACATTCAAAGCCACTTCTCACTGAAGGCAATTTCCGAGAATTGTCATCTTTCCACTATTTCGACTGTAGAGCTTTATATAAATTGGTTGCAAGATTTTGTGGTTGTTGCTTTCCTCCTTGTGGGAGCCATTTTTCACTCTTCACAACCAAAAGAAAACCCCAAACCCTTTAAATAAACAAACAAATTGCTAAGCCAAGCTGAGTTCCCAACCCTTGCAGCTTTTTCTGGGCAAACCTTTTTTTTGCAACACCTTTTAGCAGGAAAGATTTTATCCTAAAAAAAAATCAGGTTTCCTGAAGAGCTTAGAAAAGGGCTATGAATAGAAATGAATGTATATCCCTGCACAGCTATCACACAAGATAATCCTGCTTTTTATTATAATAAGCATGCACTTTCAGGGGTCAAGGGTGGAAGAAATTTGTTTCCACCCTTTTATAAATACAGGCAATGCATCCCACCAATATTGACCTTATGCATGACACTCTAAGGAGGCAGTTTGCGTGTAACAACCTCTCCTGCAGAGAAAAAGGGAGTGAGGTGATGGAGAAGGAATGGCATATTGGCAACTGGAGAGATGAAGAAGGGCAGACTGCAATTTTACATGGTAACTAAGAGGATCTGTAGCCTCTGAAGTGCAATTTAAACTCAAATCCACTGGGATTAGATGTACTAGGCTCCAAGCATCCCATTAAAGAGCTGAAATTGTGTATGAAAGTCCCTTGTATTATTCCTGGCATCAAAATAGAGATTTACAGCATTTCAGAAAGACTGACTGATAAAACTAGCCAGTTAGAAGCTGCAAATGCATCCTTGTTTTTCCCCGAAACCACCAGGGACTTAACAATCCCAAAGATGAGGACGTAAGTGATTACAGGAGTGCACCTTACAGTGTTTAAAAAGACAGTTTGCTGTTTCAACACTGCCTTTAGGCGCGGTTCACTGAGAGCACTCCAACAGCCTGGGAGCCATTTTTCCAGCCAAGGAGCCGAATATTTGGGATGCACCCTTTAAATGCTGTTGGGATTGCAACACCTCTAACAATGCCTTCCCCCAAGCGATGTCACAAGTATTTCAGACAGCAGTGACAGGTGGGTTTCTCTTTCTTTCTTCCTGTTTAAGGGTGAAATATTCTAAAAACTGACAATTCTGAGAAATAGAATACACACAAAAAAAAATGTATTTACAAAGGCAAAAGCCAGCATCACTTACTGAGTGCACCTGAAAGCTCTCAGCTGCCCAAAGGAACAGCAAAATGCAGATATAAATAAGTTTTGTTACTTAAACTTTCTAGATGCAAGTTTGCACAAAACATATATCTAACACGACTTCATGTCATCTAAAAGCAGAAGAAGTTTAGTGCCAAAGCTGGTCCATGACCTTAATTGAGATTGCTTGCCCTTGCAGCCCAATGACAGCGTAAGTCTGTTTGATGGTAGTTTGACTTTACACACACTTAGGAAAAAATAAATTAAAAGGAATAAATCTTTGTTGCATGTCTTTGTACACAAGGGCTTTGAAGCTCAACTCCCACATGGCATGAGGACAATGAGCAGCATTTTATTCTCAGGGATTTTAAAGCAGAGCAGCTTTTCAGGATGGGTTAAAAAAATGTAAAATAAAAATTTCAGCAAGTTGTGGTGCTTTCAGTCTGCCAGGAGACTGATTGTGGGGCAGGATTACTGAAACATTATTAAATTGTGCCACTCACAGGTTGCTCCCAGAGACAATAATAACAATAAAAGCGTAATAGTGCTTTTTCCATGAGCATCACATGCAGAACCATCTGTGTGCAGCATTTTACCCAAACCAAGGTACCAGCAAAGCCCAGCTCTGCTGTTCAGCTGAGTTTCTGAGCACAGATTGATTTACCTGCCTCCTGTAGGTACCTACACACCTTGAAGCCACCTGGGGACCTGTTAGAGGCTTTAAGCTTTCCCTCTGTTACTTCCAACAGCAGCCAGTGCATCTCCCAGCTGACACCTCCTGTCTCACCACACACCTGAGCTTTGCTGGGCTCCCCAGCACCCCAGAATGATCTGTTCCACCCTCCCTTTCTACCCAGCTCATATCCTAATCTTTCCAGCACTGATTTGTAATTCCTGGAGCTTTCCAAGTTGCCTTCAACAAGAGGTTTCTGCTCCCCAGAAAGAGACTGCAATTAGAGCAGGATCTAGACCTGCAATTACAAGGGATCTAAAAGGTCCCTCTGTTGAAAAATCCAGCTGTTTCTGTACTCAATGAAACAATTAATTATCAACTGAACACAGAGGGAGTTTAAACCACTTTTAAATGCAACGCTCTGGCTTTGATAAAAGGCTGCAATGGCATTTTGAAGGAAAAATATCCATCAGAAGAGACTTGCAGAAGTCAAAAAGGTTCATTAAGGTCCTTCCATTTTGTTTAGGCTCTTTAGAAGTATTCAGTCATTATGAAATTAGTGCTTCTGGGTGCCAAAAGACTTGCTGAAGGTTGTGCTGCTGAATCCCAGCTCACTTGGCACCCAAGCAGTGGATATGAAAACTGCAATGGCAGTTTGGGTTATAGGGACATCTGGCAGGGAGCTGCAAGAATGATTAGGGACCTGAGAAGAAACTCAGTCCCAAAGGGAAGCAAGTGGGATGTAAACAGAATAGACAGCATGATTATTTTGAAGCATTTTAGAAGCTTACAACGTATTTTTTTAAACTGAATTAGAGGGGAAATACAATATCCAGATAGAATGAACCAGATTGTGATGGTGATGGTGAGGAGGGAACTATTTCCTAGGAGGAGAAGGTGGGGTTTTCTTTGTTTTTATTAGGAGGGTTTGTGCCCAGAGGGGTTCCAGAGACTCTCAGTTGCACAATTCCTATGTGTGAATTTAGCCAGCTACTTCCAGGTGTGATGCAGGACCTGACACCACTAACTCAGGTTCATAAAGTGATCATACTTAATAAATACTTTGCAGGGAATTTTTCTTTAATAAATGCTCACAGGCCTTTGTGATCGTTTCTCCCTAATAACAGCAACACAATTGCAGAGCTTCCAGAGAGCTGAAAATTCACTGGAACGTCATTGAATCTCCCAGGACAGAGCAGAATTCCCAGTGACACCAGTAACAGTGCACAGGAATTGTGTGGGTTCCACCTGCACGGATCCCCATGTTCCAAAAGGAGCAAACCACCCTGAGAGTGCCCTGGCCATCTCTCCAGGTTATGTGCAACTGCTCTCCTGTATTTTTATCTCCAGCTGAGGGACTTGTCTCAGGGTTCCATGGACAGTGGAAAGGTTCTGTAGGAATTTTCACATGGAAGAAGGGACAGGAAAGGACAACATTTTCATTCATGACAACCTCCAGGCACTCTGGTTCTCACAATGTCTCTAGCACTTGGATGTTCATCCTTTTGGAGATGAGGCGGAGTAGGAAAAGGAGGAAGAGTTTGAATTCACCTTGACTTCTCTTTGTCTCCAGCTGCCAAATATGCAGAGAGTCATTATCAGAAAAGAAAAATTTGTTTGTGCCTCCGCTGAGACTTGAGCAATGATGTGACTTCAGGGGCAAAGGCACTGTCATGATGCATCACAACCCTGCAGGCATTAAAGTGTCTCATGCAGCTGCTCAGACAGAAAAGCTTCTCAGATTGCTGAAGTCCTTTCAACAAGCTGAGCCCAAGGCAATATTTTAGTAAGAAACTGCTTCTTTAAAAATTAAAAGGAGTTATTTTTGCATCATTTGCATCATTTGACTTGGGTTATTTTAAATATGTTCTATTATAGGTCACCTGTGCTGCCAGAAAAAATGAACTCATAACTGATTCCATTCAGATTAATTCTTTTAAAATACACCCAGCTTTAGTGCCTAATTCCTTACATGGACACCTTCAAAAACCATGAAATGATGAGAGTTAGTTCTATTTCAGCACTGACAGATGATTTGCACCCTGCACACATTTCCATAAGTGTCTCAACAGTGACCAACAATGACTCCATACTTAGTCAAGGATTCCAGCCCGGCTGAAATGACACTAAATTAGCAAGAAGAACTTCTGTCCATCTGTTTAGTGTTGCTGTATCAAACTCAGTCTGGCCTCTGTGAGCCAAATGATGACCTAAAAGTGAAGTTAAAGGAGAAAGTTTCATCTGTTGCTCGTGCTGGAGTGTAAGATCTCAGTGATGTTAAACCTGCTTCATTTTTTCTCTTTGACTGTGACAGAAAGAGCCAGTGCTAGCAAGGAGATCTGAGAGTGACACGTCACAGGAAATCCTGTCCCAAATGGAGAGGCTGGATAGGAAGAGGAGAGGGCAGAACCTTGTCGGTGGTGGCAGAGCCACTTCTTGCACCTGTGGCTTTTCTAAAGCGAGTTTGTAAAAAAAGCACAAAAGAGAAAGTGAATTATAGTTTCTTGCCCCTCTGTGTCAGAAAATGCTGCACAAGCCACAGTGAGGGGTTTTACGTCACCATAAAAACAAAATTATGTTTCACTTTCTCTAATCTTACAGAGGTGAATGCTGGACCCATAAACTCACACACGCTCAGCCAGCACTGGTGCACCACTTTCTGCTATTTCATCCACATGCCTTTACCTTCTCTTGTAGGACTCTTATTTCACATGATCCCCTAGAGAGTCCCTCCTTTTACATTCCTGTTCCACATATTTGGGTGTACACGACATTATGGAGAGTTTCACCAGGAGCATGTGACAGCAGTAACACTTCCTTACCTTCACAAGAAACACCACCTCTGATACACGCTGGGTTCACATTTAAACGTTTCTTTCTCATCCAGCACAGGGTGCTCAGTGATCATCCCATAACCTGCTCTACACTTTGTTTGGCATCAGGGAAACTGTTGGGATGGACAAATGCCTCACTGAAACGTTCAAAAAGAGCACTGTAAGATAAGATTTGATGCTTCTGCTGATACTGCCAGGAAGTGCTGGGACTGGTGGAAAGGCAAAGAGGAATCAGTTACATTGTGTAGGTAAAAAACCTAAGAGAAGGTTTTTTTTTTTTCCTTACCTCAAGAAGGAAAAAAAGAAAGAAAACAGACCTTGGAGCTACTGCAGAAGGAGAAAGGCCACCTGAGACATGGGGAAATGAGGGGCTCTCACTCTGCCTCAAATATTGGAAAGAGATCTTTCTCTTTTTTGAACTGGGAAACTTTTTCAGTGGTAGCAGCAGACTATCTTGAAGATTCTTATCTATTTTAATCAGGCTTTTTTTAGCACCTGCTGAGATGTCTCAGAGCTCAGGATTGGCTTAAGCACACATGAAAAGGGCCCTGTGGCACGTATTCCTTGACAACAATCTGTTCCTCTCACCTCATAGAGTGTAATGATGCCATTTGTCTCATTTGGAGGCTTCCACTGAACGTAGATCTTCTCTTCAAAAGGTCCTCCTTGGATAGATTCCAAGGGAACAGGTCCAGGAACTGCAGGAAAAAAAACAAAACAAAACAAAACAACAAGAAACTGTGTCAAATACTACCACCAGCTCCAGCTGCACACACATGAGACACCAAAAGGCCACCAGACAGGAAGCTGAGTATTAAAAATAAATAAATAAAATTAAAAATTAAAATCCCTTAAGGCACTACCATTACCAAGCTACTATCAATGTGAAAGGCTTATTTCTCAACTTTTGGTTCAAATAGCAATACCCTAATGTAACCACTAAGCGACAAATAAAATCAGAACCCATGAAAATATGATGCTAATTTCAGCATGATTTTATTCCAGTACAGCAGAACAGCAGCAGGGAATTTAATTTGTTCTTCTCCACCCACACAACAGCAGAACTCTCCACCTAAACAGCCAGACTGCACCTTGGCATGGACATGCTGCTGGGCTGCACACCTTTATCAATAGGAAAGACTGATTTGCTTAGTAAAGTAACAATGCAAGATTTATATTTCATTACAGCTACAAGGCCAGCTCAAAAATCCACCTACTCCAGCAAAATTTTAATGCTGTAGGAGATAACCAACTAAATGCACTCTCAAGCCTGTCTGGTAAAAATGCTGCTCATTTTTCTGAAATGTTTGCATTCCTTTTGTGTCCCCCCATGTGATTTATTGGACTGGAGGAGCCACTTTCAGCTGAGAGAAACTTAGGACAGCAATGTCTACAGCCCAGGCAGAGGAATTTAGTCCTTGGTCTGAAATAGCTCAGGTGGGATAACAATACTTTGAAGCTTTCCATGAGTTCCTCCAGGAAACTGTTCTTTTATATCCAGAAGTGTTCTTTTAGATCCACAATTAATTTTGGTTCTGAGAGCTCTATAAAATGTCATGTCCAGAAGATCAGTATTAAGAAAAGCTACGCTCTGGAAAGGAAGGAATTATACATTTTCTTGGGATGCCTTCTTTTGTGAAGGCACAAGAAAAATCAATAAATACCAGGTCTTCATTTGTCCATATGATAAAGGCAGCTGCTGGGTGGTTCAGAACAGGAAGAATTAAACCTACAGCTCTTTAATAGCTGCTCAGACTGGTGTCTGTCATGCCCAAGCACTTCAGGGATCTTCGCCATTTCAAGAACAAGGCTGTGAAGTGGAAACCATTTTAAACCTACAATATTACACTCAAAACAGACACACTGTCCAGAGAAGCTGCTACAAGTCTTGTGGGACAGAGGGCTATGTTGTTATTTACAACTGAAATACGAGTCTTCCCTCAAAACTCAACCACCCAACCCCACCACAACTCACCATCCTCCTCAGTCTGCACCACCAGCTCCTCGCTTTCCATTTTGCCCTCGGGGTTGGAGAGGGCCAACCTCAGCCTGATGGTCATGAAGGGCCGGAGCCCTCGCAGGGTGTAATGGGAAGAAGTCTGGATGAGTTCCTCTGCCTCGAATTTCTGCTGGTTGAAGACGTACTGGTAGTGGACGGTGAGGTTGTAGCTGTGGCACCGCGTCACGGCGTAGCCGAAGGGCTCCCACTGCAGCGTCAGCTGCCGCGAGCGGATGTCAACGACCTCCACGTTCTGCGGCCCGTGCACGGGATCTGGGAAGCAGGAGAAGAAACATAAATATAATTTGATGTTTAAATGAGGCAGCCATCCATTAATGCGCTTCCTTCCGCGTCTGGAGCGTCCCAGCACTCCACAGTTCAGGATGGGCTGTGGAATGTGTAAAGTGATAGGGAAATGAACGTCGGATCCACAGCTGCATTCTGGCTCCTGAGTTTTGCCTGGAAATGTCCTGTCATGAGGCCCTGAATGGTGGTCGTGCTCCTGTTTCCTGCAAGACCTCACTGAATCCAACAGTGGTGACAAGATTCCATCAGGTAAGGGCTGGGGAAGTTGCGCTTTCTCCATTTTTACAAAAAAAAAAATTAAAAATAATAATAGTTGATGGCCTACTTGAGAGTGCTTAACAACCTTGGTGAGTCCAGCCTTCAGTGATGCAAACACACAGGAAATGGCTCCCGGGGAAGGAATGAACTCAAGTGTCTCAGCTTTGAATTTAGTTCCATGGTCCCTACACCCTCCTGCCACCCCCACACTCACTGTGCTCACACTGAAGCCCCAGAGAGAAAGAATCAAGACTAAGGGAC
The DNA here is from genome assembly GCA_013397775.1 of Eulacestoma nigropectus. Taxonomy (NCBI): domain Eukaryota; kingdom Metazoa; phylum Chordata; class Aves; order Passeriformes; genus Eulacestoma; species Eulacestoma nigropectus. The sequence continues at coordinate 5,176,899 of VZTE01004705.1, forward strand.
CAACTGCTGGACTTCCAGCATCCCAGTGTCCCCTCATCTGTTAAACTCTTGGGTGTTCTGGCAATGGGGAGTACAAGCAGGTCCTGCCACTCCTGGAGTAAGTTTTCTGAGTCATCTCAACCTTGTGCCAATAAAACTTTAATTTCAGATTGTCTCCACACCTTGGTCCCATCAAAGTTTTTTGCTCTTTATTATTCTTTCCACGGTATCTGGCTGAGGTACACTTTGAATATTCATGTGGAGGAATCATTTTCACCTGCTGTTTCTTAATTTATTTTTAACAGCCTAACTCAAATGCTCTGACTACACTCTGCCCTTTATATAAAATATAAAATATAAATGCATGGAACACTAGACATGTAGATAGAAAGAATGAAGGATGAGTGAGTAAAATCAGTGTTTGAGATAAGTCAGATCATAAAAATTCTACAGATGTCAGTTTGTTTATCTGACATTTCTTCAACTTGTATTTGCTCTTTTGCTCAGTGTATATCTGAACAAGGTAATCAGAAAATATGTAATTTCACGTAAAGTTTCTTAAATTATAGCACAATTCAGAGTTCTGCCCACTTCTCATATTCTCTCACGACTTCAATTTACGAAAAAATCGTTTTCGTGGGAACAAAATTTGGAAGGACTCCTGAATACCAGCCACACATCTTTGAGAGATAATTAAAGTGGGAAAAAACCCTTCTAGTAATTCTTGAAAGTAAAGCAAGCACCAGCCACCAACTTCAATCTACTCATGCATAAGCAGAAAATACATTTTAACAACCTGCGTATTCTAAAAATCCCCTAAGGACTGGCAATGGAAAAGTATTCTGCATCTTTATACAGATCCACACATGTGCAGACACTTTGGAAATAGGATGGATATTAAAAGACCAGGGGTCTAAAGCTAGCAAATGGTTTAGGTTTCCCTATAAATCATGCCAATCCCTCAGCATTGAGAAAACACTCCTTAAATATGAGTCTTTAACTCTGTGTGTCAAACAAAAAAAAAGTGACTTGGAAATGAGGATGTTTCTATGCATAAATAAACAAATATATATACTTAGCATTAGGTGCTAAGCCTTCATTTTCTATAACTCCATGAAATTTATGTTTCTGCAGATGACTTCTATGGATGAATTAGATGAACAAAAGAATGGTTCTGTGGAAACTTTCAGTCTCTGAAATGGTAAAGGTAAGCCCAAGCCTCATTCCAAGATGCATCCAAAGGAAAGAAAACCAAAAGCAAATGCAGATATTTGCCCTGCTGAACTCTGCATTACACCAAGCACTCAACTGCAGAGCCCAGCTCAGAACGTGGCTGAGACGTGGCAAGCACAACCAAGACAATAAGGCAGCTGAAAATGCCAATTCACCTCCATGTTAATGTTATACTGCCTTTATTTTATTTATTTTTTAATTACAGTTATTGTCTTTAAGTCAGTCATGTTATGGAGTGAATCCACAATTAGAGGATGTTTGGTTGATCGATGTCAGATGTGCTGACTATCTGTGAGTAAGGAACAACCTGATCCAGCATCACCTCACCAAGTCCTCTGCCCAAAGCTGGGCTAGGGAAGATTTCCTGTAGTTCTTAGCTTCCTTTCTCATCCTGTCCACATCTGCCCTTTCCTTTCCTACCCCGAACTCTGAGTGTTAGAAGCTTCTCTCAACCAGTTTCTAATTCTGCTCAAAACTTCGCTGTAAATGCTGTAAGCTCCATCACACACACACAGCTTGAAACAGTCTCTGGATCGAGTAACCAGCCTATGAAGCACAGATGAGTTTGGGTTACAAAGCAAGAAGGCAAAATCCATAGTGCAGACCCCACTACACCACATTTTCACAAGAACCGTCTGTTCTCAGGCTGGCAGTCCTGAACCAGGTCTCAAATACCCATATCCTGAGGTGTCCCTGGCTGCAAGTGTAGAGATTTGACATCTGGTGGCCATCAAGATCCTTGAGAAGAGGAAGAATAAGTAAGTCAAAACTACTTAAATTTTAGGTTTAAAGAGGAAGAAACCAAACTGGAATTAAATCAACAAATAGAAGCTGGCCCTGGAAAGCTTTCTGGTTTTCTTCTCTTGGTTTCAATCTCCTTCTTTTCTGAATACTGAGACTATATAATTCTGAAAATATTTTCCTGTTGCCACTCTGATTTCCTCCACAGAAGAAGCTCTTGAAACCACCTTTTCCAAGACGAGATTTTGTATTGTTGTTTTTAAAGGGCAGTGGTCCTACTCTCCTCTCTATATAATTCCTTCTGCCTGTCAGCTCTGTGAGTATTCAGCCTCAAAAGGTCTGTAGCACCTATTCCTGGGACCTGACTGTCCAACATCACCTTTTTCATAATGTTTTCTTCCAAAAGAAAAGGAAAATTTATAATTCATCTACAATTCTCTGGTAGTGCTGACATTTGAAACTGGACAAACTTCTCCATTTCTGTAATCTTGGAAAGACAGCTTCCAAATAATGCAAGAAAATAGCTGAAAAGTAGTAACTTTGCACTTGGCTAGTGGAATAAAAGCTGCTAATACGTATCTCAGCTTCAACTATACAAAGATAGCCTCCAAAGCAAGACAGAAACACACTGGCTCAATTCAAATATTTAAGAGACCAGATATTGGTGTAAACTGTGTAACCTGAAGTAAAATTTTCTATGTGTCCTGAGACTTTAGAGGGAAAAAAAAAGGAAATTCTTAAGAAGCTTAAGCAATGAAACAGCTGCCATGGATCTACTGAAACAAGTCTTGAACCCACGCAAGGAAAATTGCAGTCTCTGGGATTTCACTGTGCAAATGCTTTATTTTTATTTCAGCCTGGTTGAACCATTAATTACATTATGAACGTTCACATCAAAGTCAAGGGCTGAACAGTATTTTTTAATACCTCATCACCCACTGATGCTTTGCTACCTGTCATTACTGTGGTAGGCTGCAGCAAACACTCAGCAGCCAGGAACATTTCTGGAACCCTTGGGATGTGCAAGTCTGGAGGAGTCTGGAGCTCAAGTCCTATGAGGAGTATCTGAGGGACCAGGGGGAGCTCAGCCTGGAGGAAAGGAGGCTCAGGGGGATCTTCTGGCTTTTCACAACTCCCTGACAGGAAGGGGCAGCCAGGTGGAGGTCAGGCTCTGCTCCCAATGAACGAGGGACAGGATGAGAGGAAAGGGCCCCAAGTTGTGCCAGAGCATGTTCAGATTGGATAAGAGGAAAATTTCTTCACAGAAAGGATGGTCAGGTGTTGGAAGGAGCTGCCCAGGGAACTTTTGGAGTCACAATCCTTGGAGGAATTTAAAACACACGTAGGTGTAGCACCTGGGGACGTGGTTTAGTGTGGGTCTTGGCAGTGCTGGTTCAACACTCAGACTTGATCTTCAAGAGCTTTCCAAACCTAAATGATTTGATGATTCTAAGTGGCCTGAATGAAACAAACCCTCCCAGTGATCCTTCAGGGGAGTCTGTGTTCTCAGTCCAGGTAAAAAGACACTGTTGAGCAAACAGTGTTCAGAGACTCCTTTTTCTGCCATCAGAATTTCTCAGAAAAGCTGACTTTTAAGGCCGGTTTTGCTCATTCCTCATTGAGTGTCAGAGAGCTCAATTTGTTCGCTGATGTCCTCTCGCTCAAGGTGAGGTGTAGAAAAGAAAAGGTTGGTTTAGATTATCAGTAACAACCATCACAGCTCTGTAACCCTCCATCAGGAGAAGAACAGAGAGGAAAGGAAGCCATGGGGGGACACTGGAGTTTGAACACTGAGCTCAAGTCGAGGAGTGAAGTTAAATACAGACAATCAGCTGCTGCCCTGGGTTAAGTACCTGCTGCAGGAGCCTAATTGCATGAAATTGCTGCTGTCAGTAAAGACACGACAGTAAAGACAGCAAGGGGAGATGTCCCTCCTCAGCTGGGGCCCTGCGCCCGTGTCCCCTGACCCTGTGGAGAGCAGGAGGCAGAGTTCATTAGCAGTGCACTGATTAAATTCTGTTTCCCAGCAGCAGACTACAGAGACTAAGAATGCACAAAGGGAAGAAATATAAGCATGGAATGAGCAGCAGCTTTGTGTGAATCCTGAACTCATGCTTTTGGATAGAGAAAGAGAGAGAAAATTGGTGTAACTATGAATTCTGCCTTTCCCTCTGCACACCTGCACTGAGGTCATCAGGCAGTCACTCCAACCAGCACAGGCCATCCAAAATCTGGGCACCCCAGTAAAGCCCCCAGCCCTTCCTCTAGGCAGACTGGGAGGAGATAAGGAGAAAATTGGGTGCCCTGTTTGCTGGTAAGGCCACCAAAACCTGTGTTCTCCCACCTACCTCTCTCTGTCGCCCAGGAAAATATTGAAATTCATTTGCATTTACAAAATATAAATTTGGCAGTGGAGAAGTGCACAGAATACTTCACTCCCACAACAAATTGAAACAGTGGCCATTTTTCAAGCAATAGCAACAAAACCCATGATCACCAAATCTCTGAAAGCCTTGGGCTGGCAGGGACCTTGAGGATAATTTCGTTCCAGCTGCCTGCCATGGGCAGGGATACATTCCTCTGGAGCAGGGTGCTGCAAGCCCCACCCAACCTGGCCCTGAACCAGCAGTTAGAAGGTTTCCTTTGTGCTTTTCAAAGACAGGGTTCTTGGTCTACAGATGGGAAACCAAACAGAAATGTGCCCAAGGTGGATTTTACTCCAGGTATTAGATAAAAGCTGAAGCCTTCTCTATCTCCCCTTTATTCCCTATTCCTCGTCTTCCTCCCTTAATTTCCACAGGATGAAACAAGTCTAGGGAAACACACCTACTATCAAAAAATGTAGCAAGGCAAACAGAGCAAAAATAATCGAGAGGATTACCTTAAATGCAAAATTCACGTGTGCGTGGTGGTTCAGGGTAAACCAAGCCCCTCCAGTGTGTGCTGCTCATCTCTTCAAAGAGATCCTGACAGATGAATTGTCCCATAAACACCTCCCACAGCCTTGTCCCATGCACAGACATTTCTGAGTGATGGACAACTCTATCCATCGCTGAAGTGCAACGTGTCCTTCTGTGACAGTTCCTCTGCTGAGCCTCACAGCTCTCACAGCTGCTGCCCATCACATTTCAATGCCTCTGAGCCAAAATACGGGATAAATACCTTTTCAGACATGACAGATGAAAACACTGATTAAACAGAGTTCACCAGTCTTTCACTGCTGTGAAAGCGTTTTGGTTTTGCCTTTCTCTGTGGAAAGAACATCTCCCTAATATTTGGATCTAATTTTTGCTTTCTTTTAAACCACTTCAGATATCATCGCTGGTCCAAAAGCAGTGCGGACAGAGCTGAAAGTAGGCAATTATACAGAAAGATGTGTTCTGAAAGACTTGCAACAGAGAAAGGAGAAGAAAGGAGTGAGACTGACACAATAAAATCACCAGAGAACAAAAAACCTCTTTGTGAGATGCCTACAGTCAACTGAAGCTCAAGCTATGTACAACGAAATGGGTGTCATAACAGCTGATAAACCAAACCAGGCTATTTTAGGGCATTCTCTGAGCAATAAAGAAGGAGGAATGCTGCCACACTGATGAATCTATCATAAAAGAAATAGGATCTAAATTAGATAATGGAGTGTGCGGTTAGGTAAGCCAGGGACTGAGCTCTCTCTCCACAACTATCATTTTAATTTAGTTAACTGCAAATCCTGTTAATTTTTTTTAAATTGATCTGGTTTTATTTCAGTTCCAAATTTTACTTAGAATTCTCCACTGAAAGACACTCAAGATTTGAATATATATTTAAAAAAAGGAAAATATTTGATACATTACAAATCCCATAAAACATCCTCTAATCTCAGACCTCAACCTTGTTAAACAGAACCAAACAAAACAGGTTTAAAACTACCCCAATGCCCTTAAATGGATCCCAGATCTATCTGGACCCATCCTTTTGTTTCAAAAGGTGCCTGTCATACTCCCAGACTAAATCCAGGTGCTGGCCAAGGTCACAGGGAAAGCACAAGCTGTGGAGAGCAGGACCTGAGCTGCCAGCACAGCCTTCCCAACACCTGCCCCAGCACTGCTGCAGCCAGGGCCGAGCTGCCAAAGCTCCACTTGTAAACAACTTCAAGATAATTAAGCACTGCTTTTTAAAAAAAGGTTTATTAGCATCTATTTAAAGGAAATTTTTTTCATTATATTATGAAATGGCAAAATGAGAGCTTGCTTTCTTTTATACCCCAAACCTGTTGTGCCCTAACACACTTAAAAAATAACAATTTAAAAGAACAATAAAGCATAATTACTGATTTTATTAAAAACATCTATCATGGATACACATAGCAGTAGCATTCCATGGCTGGGAACAAAATGTACATTACTGAGCATTTTGATGATTAAATACAATAGCATAATTAAATATGCTAATGAAAGTGAGATTAGAAAGCAGGTAAACCACTTGGGTTTTGCCAAACAAAAGTAAAACTTCCAGTTTTACAAATTTATTTCATTATGCATAAATAAAATATTTATTTTAACTGTATGTTTTACTAACATGTACATGCATTTATTTTTATTATCTCTTCCTCTGTGTGCTTTGCTGTTATCTTCAAATGGACTAAATGGAGGAGATTTAGAGTAACACCGAAGCTAGAGCCTGACAAAACATAAATTATCTCTATAAAAATAAATAAGGTAATCAAAAGAGTGAGTAAAAGAGAGGCATCCTCTGCACAGTCACGGGGCTGTTCAGTTATTCTGAGCAGCAGAAAAAAGCACTGCTCTTGTAGGCAGGTTTTCTCTCATTTGTAACTGTGGGTTCTTTTTCTGTCTGTGTAACCTGCAAGAGAAATTCTCAATGTTCCTTCAGAATCCTGTTCTTCCACAACACACATCTTAAAAAATAAAAATATTCCCGGTTCTACTTGTTGATCTGGCAGAAGGAGCTTCTACAGTGGATGAAAAAGTGGCTTTGTGAGCACTACTGGAACAGCCAAATTGTCCTAAACCGCTTGAGGCCTCGACAGCACATCAAGGGAGGCGATCCTGCCTGGGAGGCACCTCTGGGGTCCGTGTCCAGCTCTGGCTCCTCAGCACAGCAGGGCCAGGGAGCTCCTGGAGCGGGGCCGGCGGAGGCTGCGGGGCTGAGGAAGGGCCTGGAGCATCTCCGTGCCCAGGAAAGGCTGAGGGAGCTGGGGCTGCTCAGCCTGGAGAGGAGCCCCAGCCGAGAGGGGCCCCGAGCCCTGGGTGTCCCTGGCTGCAGGGAGGGTCAGGGCAGGGCCCGGGCTCTGCTCCGGGGCCCAGCAGTGGCACCAGAGCCACGGGCAGGGGCTGAGCCCAGCAATTCCCCTGCACGGGAGGCAGAACTTCTGCCCTGGGCAGTGCCCAGCCCTGAGCAGAGACCAGAGAGGAGTGGAGTCTCCTCCCTGGAGTTATTCCAGAACTGACTGGACACAATCCCGTGCCCTGTGCTCTGGGATGGTCCTGCTGGAGCAGGGAGGTGGCACCAGATGACCCCACTGGGGTCCCTTCCAGCCTGACCTGTCCTGTGATTTATTAAAGAATTCATATAAATAGTTCAGAAAAATAAATCATAATAGATTAAAAAAAAAAATCAAAAATCACTGGAAAGCACTGCAGAGAAAAGGAATACAAAGGACGAAAAATTCTTCCGTACATCACAGACAAGGTAGAAAAACACTTGACAGAGGGATCTTGCCTAACAACAGCCTGTGTTCTCACTTTGTCTAATGGAAGCACTAGCCCTTGGCTTTCATTATACTTCCCAAAAGAACACAAAAATAAAAAGACAGTGCCAAGCTTTCAACACTCAATTAAGATTTAGGATGTCACTCAAAGGAGGCAAAAAGCTGTTCTTGTCTGGTGCTACTCAGCGAGTAGATCTGCCTCATTCACTGTTTATGTTCCCAACCCAGGGCACACTATCTGTATTAAAGAGAACGAGACCACCTAATGGAAACCTCAGAGCCTGGGGAACTGTGAGGTACCAGTGTGCTCATCAAAATAAATTCTCCTGTGAGAGCAGTTTATTGATTTGTGTATTTGACTCTCTTTGGGATTATTGTTCAATTACTTTTATCCTCCGAGATGAAAGCAGCTGAATGTAACATCAAAAGCAGATAAAAAGTCGCATGTTTCAAATTTTCTTTCAAACCTCCATAACATCCATTACAGATCCGATTTTCAAGAGGGCCCTCTGAGAGCAACAGCAGAGGGTAACTCCATCAGGCATACAGCTCTCATCTATATTTTCCCTAATTATTCTGGCTGAAGCCTATCCCCTGTAAAACACATAATTTGTCCTTGCGAAGTGACAGTCTGCAGAAATTGTCTCCTCTTTATCAGGCGAGCTGCTTGCTAATTTTTGATATGATTAGCGATTTATCACCACTTAAAATTGCAAACACAGAATTTCCACTACTAACTTGTAGCACTGTTGAAGAGGTGGTGATGGCGGTGGTGAAGAGAACATGAAAGTGTCATTTTGCTGGTTTGCATTCATTCCTCACTAAAGGTTTTTCATTTCATTTGCAAGAAGAAAAAAATATATTTTTAATTGCCAACCCTGTTTTTACTGTGGGGCATGGACTCACCATTTTCATTTTGCTGCACATGTCACGAGCAGTGCAGAACCTGGAATCAGGCTCTTGCTACCCTTTTGAGAGGCAGGTGTAGCCAGCAGTTGCCTGGTGCTCCTCTCATTCACAAGGTGAGCTTTGCTGTGCAGTCACCTGACAAAACTGGCCTGAGCTCCTCAAACATGAAAATTCACCCTACTGCAAGCTTAATATTCCAGCAGAATAATTTTATAATGAACAGTGCACTGGGATAATGGTTCTTGTGCTCTGTGTGGCAGGGACATTGAGACCACAGCTCAGCTTGCAAACGGTGCCCTCAGTGATCACAGCCCTCAGTCTAAAAACTCATCAGAGGTGACCTCAGCCACAGCCACAGCCCCGCTAACAGCATGAACGTGTGAAGTAAAATGATGAACTTAAATAATTGCACTCCCAGTTTGCATTTTTGACCAGCTGCTGTTTCCTCAGCTCTAAGAGGAATCATCCTGACACAAAGGGGTCAGGGAGGCAATCCAGCTGCTCTCTGCACTCTTAGGGCAGCCCTGCACTCTTCCCTACACAGATGTGAGCAGGGCTGTGCTTTGAACTCCCAGGGGCATCAGGGCTAACCAGAGATGTGGCCAGAAAGCCACTTTGACACCAGGCAGAGATAGAGCACAGGAGTTCCAGCCCATTGCAGCTGGATTTTTACTGCAATTGAGCCATTCATCTGCTCTGAAACTACTTCTGTCTTTTGTCACAGACTATTGTAAAAATTTTTGCAGAGCTGTTTCCAACCAGCCTGTAAAGCACATTGGTTTTCTTTCAGTGATGCAATTACAAGGGGAAGGCAGTCATGAATATTAGTGAACTTTAAAATATTGTTTTTAGGGGCAATAGATTTTACCCAAAGGGATATTAGTGCTCCACCTGAACATTACAAAAAATCACTTTAAAACTTACAGCAACACATTTCAAGTCCATTACTATGCATTTTCAAATGTCATGCCTGGAATGTGACAGTCAAATTCCTGAATCAATTGGCCAAATGGAATTATTTCACTCAGAAATTATGTGAGGAGAAAGTAGCAAAAAGCAGTAAAAATGTAGAATAACTTTATGCTGTAACTTCAGCAGCTAAACAGGCTTCTTGGTGAAATAAGGGGCGGCACACTCGGTGCGTCTGCTTTACAGGATGATGAACTGCAGAACACACTGGGGATTTTTTTTTCTGTAGTAGAACAAGGTTTGTGGTTTTAACTTGTGATCTAGCCCACAAATAGTGCCTGGCATATTTCCACACAGAACCAGGTGCCTGGACACAGCTCACTAGCTGGGTACCCACCACACACGAGGGGCAAATCCAGCATGTGCCCACTGCAGTGTGTCTGCAGGCTTAGCCTGCATCTCTGTTTGTGCTGTTGTGTTCTTCCTCAGCTAAGTTTTCCAATATCTTCATGAATCCACATGGAAAACAGGCAAAGCCCAGCTACTCCAGTTAGAAACCCTGCTCTGCAGCATCCTTGTAAGCCAGTTGGAGCATCCTTGTACACCGGTTTAACTCACATAAATGGTGTGGCATATTCTGCCCTCAGCACTGAAGAAAATTAGAGGTTTAGAATCCTTTCTGTCCTGGCTGACATCCCATTACCCCAACAAGGCATATTTAACATAGTCACAAGATGTATGGCAGTGGTGGCTTTCAGACACAAAAGTGAATGAACTCAGCAATGCACAGTGTCCTTCAGCTCTGCTCTGGCATTCATGCTCATGCCTTCTGTTTGTTTCACCCTCCAGCACTTCCAGACAGAAAAGATTTTTTTCCTGGAGCCACAGAGTAGTGGTGGTCCTTTCTATGTAGAAGACAGACAGTGCATAAGATCAATTAGGATCGAGAATCATAAACTTCATTTCTTTCCCCAATGCTCTCACAATTTCAGCTCAGTGATAGGTAATTAATCCAGGTCAGCCAGTGCTGGTGAAGCACCTTGTCCAAAAGCAAACACAATGTAATCCAGTGGTCTGATCCTGGGGGAAAATGGCTGATGGATGGGGAAAGAACAGTCTACCTTTATTTTCTTATTTCTGTTGGAAAATGAAGGGCAAATAACGATCAATAAGGTATAAAAAATACACTCTTGTATTTCCAAACACCAGGAAAAATAACCTTCTGATTAAAGTGTAGCTAAAAATAAATAAAAAAATCTCTTTAGTTTTCAAAGTCAACCTCAGTAGTTGTATGAAAAGAGGATTTTACATAATAATAGGTAGCAAAATGAGCCGATGAGACTTGATAGTGTCAGAGAGAGTTTTCAGCTGCATGAATTGACATGCAAATGTTAAAAAAAAACTGAGAAAACCCCTTGAAATAAGTTACAATTCATAGCAGGTGCATCAGGCACAGTTCAGACACTCTGAGTGAACTAAGTTCTGATGAACTTTTTTCTGACTTCTTCTTCCACATTAGAACCCTCCATTTTTTATGTTTGCAGGGATTTGTGATGCTGCAGGGGGAAAGCCAGAGGCTCCCATCCCCACATACACCAGAAAGGAAATCATGGGGCCCAAGACGCTCATTTTAAATGAGAACCAAAATTTATATATTTGGCTCAGAAGATGACCTTTGTCATCATATTGACAGAGAAGAGACTTCTGTTAAATACCTGTGCTGAGCATCAACTATTTGGAAATTAAAACAGAAAGAGTGGTTCTTTCTCACACTGGGACTATGATGGGAATGTCACAGCATGATTTTCACACTTTGTACTCATGACTATGCTGCCTGGGTGTGGTAAAGATGATCCCAGGAATGTGTATTTAACAAGAAGCCTACTGGTCACATTAGGATTAATTAAGGAGTTAAAAATCCTGAGAACAGTCCTGAGTTATAGATTACCCACAGAGCACAAATCTCTTTATACACTCCCATAGCAACTTCTGCACAAGTTAATGTTATTATACAGGGAGCAGCATAAGGAGATTTCTGTACCAACTCAGAGCAGTTTAACTTCAATTTTTGTTGAAGGTATTACTGCAACAAGACTTGCAGTTGGCTGGAATAAATTCATCAGAGCCAGTTTGAATCAGTCACGCCCTCACAGGCTGCCTCATTAGAGGAATGTGACCAACCTCCACTCCCAGGGCACCAGCCTGAGAACAGAGAGCAAAGCAACACTCCCCGCACCATGCAGGGTCTACCATCTTATAGAAGTCCTTAAAAACATCGATGTTAGGGGCTGTAGGTGTCAACTTAATAAAACTGGGAACACCCTAGTGCCAACCCCACAAACAAAGGCATCCCTGTGTCAGATGAGTTACAAGAAATGTCGTTACAGAATCTCAGAATCACTGAATCATTAAGGTTGGAAAAGCCCTCTAAGGTCACTGAGTCCAAGAGTAGACCCAGCACTGCCAAGCCCACCACTACAGCATGCCCCCAGGTGCCACATCTAAGCTCAGCTTCAAGCAAAAATCCAAGCTTTAGCTGGCCTGGCATCCTTGCAGTTCATTTCAGAATGTGTGAAATCCTTTTTTACACGCCCATGCATAAATATATAATATATAATTAATGTTATTGCTTAATCTGTTTATATCTAAAGCAAAGGGGCAAGAAAACATAGCACTGGAACCACAACAGACTTCGGGGATAATCTGGTGAAACTACAAAGCCATGAAGAGTTTCCCTGCTGTAAAAGCACACTCACACCTGATTACTTACTAAAAGGGGTTCCTTCCTTTCTGTTCCTTCCTAAAGGAAGGAGATTTTAATCTCCAGGAATGAGGGTGCAAAGAGATGTGCTTGTCATCTCTCCAGTCGGCTTCATACTTATCCATACCAGCCTAGCTCTATGGATATGCATCCTTAGCAGTGCAGCCACTTAAACTCCATAAACGCTGCAAATGTCACTGAATAAATTCATTAAATACGGGGCTGTTTTTTCCTCTTGGATCCCATTCTCTTCTGGGATATGCTTCCAACAGGCAGTTTAAAACTAGATCGAGCATGACTTCCACAAACAGGAGGCAATAACATCAAACAGCTAAAAAACACAGCGCACTGTGTGTATACAGTCTGTCAGCCAGAAAATAAGGAAGGTATGAAGAAAGAAGAAACAGAAATTAAGAACCAGAAATTTTCTGCTACAGGGGTAATACTCTTGTGAAGATAATCCTCCTTTCCAAGATGTGACAAATCCAACTTGCTAGGAGATGGCTTTGAGATGTGAAAAAACTGCATTCAGCTGCACTGGACAGCACACGTCTGGTGCTTCTATTATAAGCAGAAATTAATACCCAGGTAGAAATAACCCTAAATCAGCCTTATTTAGTTCATCAGCTGAAATGCCAGCCTTCACATAAGAATACATTTTTGGCATTTCCAATCTTACACTTCCTTGTGATGAAAAGCCAGACTTGTCACTTAATCCTGGACTGCTCACGGGGCAGGGAGGGAAGCTGAGAGTGGAGCTTGCATCTGACTGCTCAGTGTCTGCTCTGCCAGCACAAGGGAAGGTGGTTCTGCCCAGCACATGGATATTCCTGGCCAGCTCAGCTGCTGGGAAGGAGAAGGAGCACTGTGTGAGCACTGCATCCAGCTCACAGGCTCCCAGCACAAGGAAGACTTGGCCCTGATCCCCCTGAGCCTCCTTTCCTCCAGGCTGAGCCCCCCCAGCTCCCTCAGATACTCCTCATAGGACTTGAGCTCCAGACCCCTCCAGACTTGCACATCCCATGGGTTCCAGAAATGTTCCTGGCTGCTGAGTAACAAGCCCAGATGAGGCCACAGAAGTGCCCCAAGGACTGAAGCCAAGCTGGGAGAGCTGGGGGTGTTCACCAGGAGAAGAGAAGGCTTTGGGGAGACCTCAGAGCCCCTTCCAGTGCCTAAAGAAACTGAAAGAGAGTGGGGAGGCCCTGGCACAGGGTGCCCAGAGCAGCTGTGGCTGCCCCATCCGTGGTAGTGTCCAAGGCCAGCTTGGACGGGGTTTGGAGCAACCTGGGACAGTGGAAGGTGTCCCTGCCCATGGCAGGGGGTGGGACTGGATAGGTTTTAAGGCCCCTTCCATCCCAAACCATTCCATGATTCTATGTCTGGTGACAGAAACCTGTGGGTGCACAGTGGGGCCCTATGACAGCAGGGAGACTACAGGTATTAAGAACAGTTTGGAATTGTGTAGTATTTTCTGAGCAGGCAATTAATCCAGCTGCATTTAAGTAATTTTTTTTTTAAAAAGAGTGCTGTATTTAAAGAGTTATTCTTGGACTGAGGAAATGGCTTTGATTTCAATGAGACTTTATAAAATGTCTGCGGGGGGGTATTAACCAGACTGCTGTAATCCTGACACTGCTGTATGTTCAGATTACACTGAGAGTCCTGGCTGGGTTAGAAGCTGCACTTTTTATAGGCTTGACAGTGTTTCTGAAGAGCTGTTTTATTTGTATTTTCTCTTACATAATGCCTCTATTAAAATCCTTTAAGGGTCTTTTCTTAGTGTCATGCTGATCAGATAAAAATGGTGTTAGAGAAATGTTGGCCCTGCCCGTCCCACTCTGCTCTCCTCGCACTTCCCTCGGGCATAAAATTGTTTTGCTTTATTTTTGTTCGAGCTAAAATGCAAGCACATCCTAGAAAAGGGCAATTATTGGGCTAAACGCAGTGCATCGATTTTGTTCAGAGCAAACTCTTATCTGTCCTCCACTACCCCAACAAGTGTCTGTAGCATTTGGAAATGCACATTTGTTCAAATATGTACATTCCCATAAGAGCTAACCATCCATGGCCTTAATGGCATCGCACTGCTGACTTCAACACCCCAGCGGAAAGAGGACATGAGCATGAAATTAGAATTAAACAGCTGGTCATAAATTCTATCTCAACCCTTCATAAACACGTGTTGCTGGAGTGCATTGCAGCCAGAGCTCAGCTGCAGGAATTTCAGCATCTCTTGGTCTGGTTAAGGGAATAACTGGGGAAAGGAACCAGTTGGCATCTCTGTCCTCTTTTCCCCCAGCTCAATTTCCAACCACATTCCTGAGGACTCCCCATTTGCCTAACCTTATCATTATTATAGTTGTGACATATTCTACATTACTTATAAGTAATTATCCAGCCTTAGAAATTGGAGATTTTGGGATTGTTGTTACTGGGTTTTCATTATTATTGCTGCTGTTTTTCCTGTGATTATTATTATTGTCTTCTGCCAGCATGGAATGGTGTAGAGAGCAAATCCCTCCAGATGTCATCAAGGCCAGGGAATCAGCTCATCCCCATCATACAGAGATTCCTTCTGTGTGATGAAAAAAAGGAGCGGCTGCTACTCCTGGATCGTGAGAAAAATGGACAATCCTCACAGAAGGGTTCTGAGTGTCTTCATTCTAACTGGGCCCACTTCACTTTGCAGCTGTGACGCTCTTGAGTCTTAAATTTCACAGGAGATTTTCTGAAGATGAGGAGGATTTTCTGGAGATGAAGAGAAAGTGCTTGTGTTTGTAAATCTTGAGTGGAACTGAATGGATGCCACTTGGAGATCCAGGACGTTTCTAATCTTCTGCTTCTCAGGATAAGCTATAACCACCTAGGGAGCAAATGCTAACACATCTCTGGCAGGAATATTGTTATTTTAATAGCCAAGCAGTAATTATTTTTTCTCTGCCCTTCTTTCTTGCCCTTTACTCTGAACAGGAGGAAATCATTAACAGCTGGAGAACAACCAACCATCCAACTGACTTTTTCAGCACTTGTTGTAGGTAGGCATATTAGAGGAGAATGAGGTTAGGAATCTAGTGTGCTCTTTCTATAAATTCAATGGCATATTAAATGAACAAAAAGTGTGTCTCACCATAAATGCTGTTACAACTTGCAGACCTGTGGTGCCAAGCTGTGGCAGTAGTTATTGGAATGTTTCAGTAACCTATTAACAGACCTTTTCTTAGAAACTCTTAGCTTTCCTTAACACACTTCCAGCAAATGGATTTCCAATAAGCATCTAGCTCCTTTCTCTTCTTTCCATTTCCAAATAAACTCTTTCAGGGCACAGTGGTGTGTTTGTGTGGAAATGGCTTTGCTGAGAAATTGAAAGGCAGGATCTGGATCAGTTCCCTGCAGGAGCTTTGCAATATCCCTGAAAAGTGTCGTGATCTGTATTTGGTGCCCAGAGCATTGCTTAAGCTACTGAGGAGAAAACTAATCTCTTGCGCTTTCATTGGCAGCACTGTCTCATAGAGTGATCCTAATGGGGTGGAAATGAGCTCAGCTGCCTAATTCTGTTAAAAACATAGGCTTTTTCTCACACATGAATGCCCGTCTACTTCCTTCTAGCCTTGCTGAAGCCATGGCAGCAAAGAATCCAGTCATAGTTGCCGAAAACAGAGCACACTGCTTTTTTTCCACTTCAGCTCTTTTTAGTTATTTATTTATTTATACGCAGTAAGAAATAGCCAGTGGAAGAGGCTCTATTCACGCAGAAAAAAAATCCATTCTAAAGTAAATGAGGACAA
Source organism: Eulacestoma nigropectus (assembly GCA_013397775.1). Taxonomy (NCBI): domain Eukaryota; kingdom Metazoa; phylum Chordata; class Aves; order Passeriformes; genus Eulacestoma; species Eulacestoma nigropectus. The sequence continues at coordinate 5,192,926 of VZTE01004705.1, forward strand.
ATGAGCTTTTCCCTAACTTTTAGGGCATGACTAACTTGCTCATTAGCAGCGTAATTTTGAGTAGCGCTGTAAACCTTGTTCTTATCACCTCTGTTTCACAAGCCACAGGTGAGGGCAGTGCAGCCACAGAACCAGATGTGCCTCTTGTCAATCCAGCTTCATCCAGCTGCGATCCATGTGCATGCAGATAGTCCAAGCCCTTCCACGGGCTGCTGTGTTTGTGTGTTGTTGGCTGTAGGAACACAGAGCTCTGTGTCCGTGGTGATCCGAATTTCCCAGCTGGTGGACAACCACTTCCCTGCTCCTGCCCTGGGATATTATGGAAGCAGGCAGAGCTGTAAATCAGCCTCTGCATTTCCATCTGCCTGTAAATGAGGACATGAGCAGTCATGGGGCTCCCTGATGTGGTTTAGTGGGCGCGGTGGTGTTCAGTCAAAGGTTGGGCTTCAGGATCTCAGAAGTCTTTTCTAACCTAAAAGATTTAATGACTGTTTTCTGCTATATAAACAATCCTCTGGGTGTACTTTTAGGTCCATTAGGGTTGACCTTCCTGTCTGTGCTCATTAAAACCAGGGTTCCATTTGTTAAGGGCTCTGGACAAGAGCAGACTGAGGTCAGACCTCGTTGGGGGCTGCAGCTCCTCCCGAGGGGCAGCTCCGATCTCTGCTCCCTGTGACAGAGTTGTATGCAAAGAGACAGAGATGACGGCTGCATGCTCAGAAGCTGATGCTCTGGAGAACAAATTTCTTCCTTGGAATGGAGAGCAAGGTAAAAATCCTCTTCCTGTTGGTTTTTTTGGGGGGTAGGGGGAGTGGTTTGAATTTTTTTTTTTTCCTTTAAATAGAGTACTGGAAAATACTAAAATCTTATGTCTGCTGTCCATCAATAGCACCAAGTGAGCTTGACATGTGAAATGGGAACACCTAAACGACCTCAGATTTCAGTTTCTACCTGTTTCTATCCTGCAGGGAAAATACTCCTCAGGTTAAACAGGAAAAAAGGGTTGTGTTTGATACAATAAATATTGCAACCATTGCATTAGAGACAGACACCCTGCTTCATGCTTGGAAGCTTCCAACTTACACCACAGCTGCTGTAACTTCATGTATTTCTCTTTCATCCAAAGTTCCTGTAAAAGGTCAGACAGTTTGACAAAATCTCGCTGCTGAGTACGAAGCAGCAGGAGCATACATCTGTTATCCGGGGGGATCAGCTCCCCTTCCAGGCCCTGAACCATGCCAGAGCTGACCCAGTGACTGGAATAACTCCAGTTTTACCAACAGCTCTGGGATCAGCTCATGGATGTTACTAAAACTGGTTGTTACACAGCAACAGAAGAAATGAAGTGACCTCTCTGCGGGAGCCACTGCCAAGAACTTATGCCCCAAAAAGCTGCGTTCAGGAGCATGAAGTGATAGAACAAGCCTGGCCCATGGATTGAATTTGGCACTGGAGCATCAGTGCTCACAGAGATCTGTCTCCAGCTAACCAGAAATAGAGGGAAACAACTCTCAGTCACTGCTGACAGTCTGCTTTTATCTCTGTACTTGCTTTTCCTAGTCCAAAACTGTAACTGTAACAGTAATCAAATGGGAATAAAAGAAGTTTTCTTTGATGAGCATGTCATGCTGATGAAAGGCAGCAGAAGTTCTCTGTGTAGACAAGAGCCACAAACATTAACAGACACTGGCATTTGGAGCTTCTCTCTCTGTCAGGCCTCAAAGGGGTGTTTTTATGAATGGAATTCTGCGTAGGAAGTGAAGTTGCTGCTTAATTTCTGCCAGTGCTCCCAGCTCGTCCACCCTCGTGGAGCAGACCACGGTTGCAAATCCCTGAATATTTCTGTATTTGCCATTGAATGCTGAGATTAGAGCAAGCCATAATATTAATAAAACAGCAGTCTTATCATTCAGCACTTCCATATTGCTTTTTGTTGCCTTTGAGTTTTCAGCAAACTTTTGTTTAGTTTGCTTCTTTAATGGGAAGCTCTGAACTTCAGATGTTATTTTGTCCAAAGCAGGCAAAGCTTTTGTCAGCAGATAATCACAGATGTTGATGTATTTATATTGACCTATTTAAAATCTCAAATGGTTGTAATAGGATGGGAGGATTTTTAAAAGGCAGTTTTCAGAAGCATTATTCAAAAAACATAATGGTCCCATTTGTCAAAATTGCAAGTTTGCCCTTTAGCACAGACCTAGGACATAAAGCAGACTTCAGACAAACTGCTTCCAAAATAGCTGCTCTCTAATTTTTCAATAGCTGACTGAAAACACACTTTACCCCCAGCTCAGAGGACAACCATTCTGTTCCAGCCTTCTCAAAGAGAAATTAAAGTTGAGTATCTTCAGCTCTTCAGATTTGAATGTGCCCTTCATAAGGTGTCTTCAGTCTTCATGGGTTTTCATATGCAGTGAGGAAGGGCAGCACAGGGAATCCTGAGGGAGGAAATGCCTGTGTGTGGGGTGGAGCACACACTGTGCTCCGAAGTGAGAGCCACTGTCAGCTTTCTGAGGTTTTCACACTGCTTACAAAATATTTTGTCCTGTGTTCGACTCCACCTGTGGCACAGGGTAGGTAACTTTGGAGGTAAATTCTTCACGAATCAGGAAATACTTGCACGTGTTCTTAAGATTTTCTGAAGTGAGATGTTTACATCCTTCTATAATCCTGAGAGGAAACAGGTGGCTCTTCAATGTATCTGTGGTTTTTCAACTCCACGCTCAGGCTCCTGGAACCGGGCTCAGGGCTGGGTGGTTACTGTGTAATTGCCCTGCTCTGGCAGCCAGCTACAAAAGTGCTGGAATCTCCCTTTCCAACTGGATTGCTTCTGTGCAATCTGCAGCATGGAATCTGCCTTGAATAGTTTCCCTCTGCACCTGAATGCAAACTGAAGACATTTATTTCTCTCCACTTTCACAGGTTGCTTTGCATTCAGGTTATAGGGATTTGTAAGTACGTTATGCTACAGACTGAACAACACAGACAGGGTCATGCTGGAATACACAGAGCGAGTAAAGCAAGGAATGCATCTCAAGGTCTCACTTTTCTCACAAGGAAACACAAAAGTGTAGCCCAGTGCACTCTGAGGAGACACCAGAAACACACAAACGCAGTGAAGAACAAAAAACCTCAGAGTGAGGAAGCAACACACTCAAAATAGCTTTTTTAAAGGGCCTTGCAGAGTCCATGGCAGCAGTTACATGGAGAAGGTTGCTGACACCGACATGGCCATTTTCCAATGGTCCCTGGGCAATGCCTCGGATATTTCTCAGTGCAGTCACTAAGGACACTCGAATTTCTCATTAGTGTGTCAGGAGTTCTGGAGACTGAAAGCACATTTGTAAATTAGCAGCTACTGATCTGTGATCGACCTTTACTACGTGATCAATAGCACAGATAGTGCCAGAAGGGATAAGGCTGAAGACGGAAATTCTTGGAGAAGGTACCAGTGAGATCGATCACGTCAAGCTCTGAAGGCCTCAAACCACAGCTTACAACACATATACTTTTAAATACAGCTTTTCCTAAGAATTTTTTGGCCACCAGTTAATCAAAGACTTTTAACTCAAAAACTGCTCTGACCTGAAGCAGCTCAAGTGGGTGGTACAGCTACTCAATGAACAAAGGCGGGTGTCACCACGCACAGCTCAAATTATATGCCCCATTCATTACACCTCCATGCAAGAGGTTCAGAAGCACAATTCCCAAAGGAACACGTCTTGGTGCGATAACCCTACGTGATGCTATCCAACACAAATACTCATATTGCTACTGGGCCTTGAACAGCAACAAATAGCAGCAAAGGTGGTGGAAAAATCTTGTCATTCAACTTCTCCCAAGCATTATGTTTACACGAACCAAGAAGTTTAACTCAGAAATGCCTCAGGCCCAGAGATCATTAAGATAATCCCCCCTGCCTTTGGACAGCACGCTGCAGGAAATGACCTGGCACTGCAATTTCCATGCTAGGCTAGAACACCCCAGGCAAAGAGGAGACTCGTTCTAATACATTTCCCAGGACTGAGCTTTAATAGAATTAGTCCACTTTTTTCCCTTTCTTAATTCCCATTCAGCTCTTCATAGTTATATTCTCGGTATCAGCCTGCATTCTTCCCCCTGAGTGTTTACAAATGCCTGTATTGCATACAATCTTTATTTTGTCCTCTCTGCCCAGATGCTGCCCAGTAGAGGCACAATACGTATGCCTCATTATCTCTTTAGGCCCAAAACATCTCCTTTTATTTCTCTGAGCATTTTGAGTGCTATTATTTCAAAGCCTTCCAGCTCCATCATCTCAAAGATAATGGCTGATGATTATTATTGTTACTATATGCTCAGGAACATTTCTCCCTCTCTCCTTTCTCCATGCTTTGAACCAAAGCATTTGATAATCCTCCTAACTTATAAGACTGGTAGGTCCAGAAGTTGTATTTGGAATATTAAGTGAGTAAATGTAGAAAAAAAAAAACACTCTAAAAGTGGCACAAGAAAAATATCAGCTGGCAAAAAATGCACTGCTCCTGATTACCAACATTTTAGCTGGATCTGCAGCATTCCCTAAATTCCGCACTACAACAAATGCAACAAATAAAAACATCTTGCTAAGTTATAAAACAACTTAAGTGAGTTTATGTCAACAGTGGCAAAAACTCAATTCCTATCAAGCAGGATTTTTGCTGTCTTTCGGGACATTCTTGCACACAGGAGATTCGTGTGTGAGAAATATTTCTGGATATTCCGAAGGAAGCTAGCAGGTACTCCATCATATAGAGAAACAGACATTTGCCCTCATTTTCAACTCAATATCCCCAAATTCTCTGAAAAAAAGTACTCGAAGACGAATTTGAGTGCACAAGTGTAGGCATCACTATAGGAGTATGAGTAAGCATAGAAAAATGTCACAAATAAATCATTAGGAAATAAATTTAGAAACCCAACACAGAGGGAGATGAGATGAGTGCCAGGCAGAACATTTGCAGAGCCACAAGAGAAAGGGGAATGTTTCAGACACTGCAGAAATACAGAGAGCCTGGAATATATTTCTTTTTGGAAATGGCAAGGCAAATCTAATCTCTCCCTTTCAATCACTTCCCCCCAAGCCCTTCCAAAGTTTGTTTATTCAAATGAAACAGAACTTGGGCCAAAATGTAACCAAAGACATTTAGTGCATCCCAAATCTCAGTTCTAATTCTGGAACTGCAAACACATCTCTGCTGAGATGTGTCAGTTTTGCATTAAAAAAAGAAAAAAAAGTGGAACAGAGATTTCTGAATAAATTTGACTTAACTCAAAAGTTCTTATGGTGTTGTACATAATATCTCAGTTTCATTTTTTAAAATAATACTTAGAATTAAAAAATAAGCACATATCCTATCCTGGGAGCATGAATTGAGAGAAAACTAATAGTTTCCTGTTGATGTTACTTCATCTTCACTAAACATCAAGGAGCATGAGATCCTTCTTTACTCCATTTTATAGGGTCTAATTCTCACATCATTGCAAGAGGTTAATAATCTGCTTTCTCCTGATATTTGTTTCACAGTCAAAAATCAGCACATGATACATGTCACTCACTGAAGCAATCAGAAGAACACACTCCAGTCAACACCATTTATTAATGTCAACCAGAAGAGCAATTATATTTCATCCAATCAAAAATAAACAGACAGGCATCACATCTTTGATGACAGCTAAAACTATCATCTCTACAGCTCTCATCAAGTCCCCACTGACATAAAATTGTACATGGGTATGTGTGCTAGCTCTAGGAATCCATTACCTTGCAGTAATCAGAAAACAAAATTTTAGAGAGATATTCTCGGGATATGCATGGAAACAGAGGGAAATGAAGAACATAAATCTTGAATGAATCAAAGGGGAAAAAAACCACCCCCACCAAAATGTGTAATGGTTTCATTTGTCAAAATATACTAGAATGGCTTGATTTTTTCAGATTCCCTACACGCCTGTAAACCCAGCCTAAATTCATTCCCATCAGAGCTCTGGTGGAAGGCTGGATGCCAGAGAAAAGACTCTGGTGTTGGCTGTTGTATGAAGTGAACACTCAGAATCACAAAACTATTACACATTCAGCTCTCTCCTCTGCTCAATACCCAGCACAGGATGCTGGATTCTCTCAGAGTGGCACCCAGAGAGCCCAGCTCTGGTGAACATCAGCGTGTGCACAGAGCCTGGTGAAGCCTCAGGGGTAAATCACTGACTTGGGATATATTAAGGGAATTTTATAGAGTTAGAGATAAAAACTGGAACAAGATGCACGTGCACTCACCTAGATTTTGCTGCTATATATAAGGAGCATATTATTGGGTGGAATATACACATATATCTTTGGGTTTTGGAAAAAAAAACGTGAAGGGAAATACAAGAAGGGAACAAATGGAACAAGATGAAGTGGAGAAATTATTGTATTCAGTATTGTTCTCATGTCCTTAAAACCAGCACTGTCCCTTTAGATTGCCATCCTAAATTAGTACACTAAAACCTGAAATGATCCTCTGACAGTACTTAATATGCCCAGTGTTGAAGAGACCTAAAGCTCTCAGCCCCATTGTGTGAAATTCCCAGTAACACCATCTACTTTCCTCACTTCTGTGTACAAGTGTAGTTCTCAGTGGCAGCAAATTTCTAGGTATTAGTGAATGTCTCAGGTGGTTTAAGCCACTTAATCTTTGGCCTCATGACTTGTAGTACCACCCAAGTCAGGTTATACGCACCCAGAAATGCATTCTGATGTGTCTTTATTGCTTAATTATCAAGGTGAGATGCTCATATTAAATTGGGCATTTAATTATAGGCACACACATCTCTGAGCATTACTACCAAAATATTTCCCTAGGTAAAGAATCTAATTTATCCTTTTTTCCCATTGAAGTCATTTAATTCTTGCATGACAGTAAATTATGTTTCTGAACATAGTTTTAAATTTGTCAAATGGGTCTTGAAGCAGGAATTATAGACCAAGCTTTGGCTTTCCTTTGTTAATATCAGGCCTAATTGCAGGGCTCTCCTCCATGAGTTTTTCTGTGAAGTCAACTCGTATCAAAGCAAGGTCATCACAACCCCTCCCAGTGGGGCTAAATCCAAATGTCTTTGGGTGTGAGAAGGAAACCCTTTCCTCTAAGCACCTGCTGGGCTCAGTCACTGCTCAGGCTGTGACCTGTGCAGGGAAATGTTGGTCTGTCCTGCAGCTCCAAGCAGGTGAGATGTGCCCTCCCCAAGCCCTCCTCTCCCAGGGCTTGTCAGCATCTATAAAACAACTGCTTTGCGAAAGCGCTGTCATTTCATTAATCAACAGGCTCCAACTGCCTGTAAGGCACAGTGTGAAAAGAGACACAGAAAAAACAGATGGGAAACAGCCCTGGTGTGTTACATGCACCATAATTATCTTCAGCTGTGTCATTCCTGACAGGTGACTGGCTCAATTCTCCTTCAGTGATGTGGCACAACCTCCTCACACAATCCACTTGAGTGCTTCCCTGGCCCTGATGTTAAAAAGCTTTTCCTTAAAGCCTAAACGGAATCTTTCTTGCCGCTATTTAACCCCATTAACTTCTACTCCTGTCCACTACAGACAGAAGGAAGAGATTACTCTCTTCTTTCCTTTTATGTTCTGGAAGAATATTATGTTCTCTAAGTGCTGTCATCCTAACAAAACTGTTGTAATGATTAAATCTTGCCTTCCAGGTTGCTCTTACTGTTTTCCTTCAGGCTCTTTCTGTTGCTTTCCACATGTAACTCTGCAGTGTCAAAACTGGATTAGGTTCTTCATTTGAAGCATTATTAAAGTCTTATTACAGTCAAGAATAACTGTGTTAAGAAAAACTCTCCCCAGCAGCTTCATGTCCCAAAGAAAACCAGAAACAATCCAAAAACCCTTGTCAGAGGACAGAATAACCAAGCATACAAATATCTGGTAGCTCTTCAGCCAGACCTCCTCTAGAACACCAGGCAACACTTTTTATTGGGTAAAAAGGGTGATGACAGAGACAGTTTCTCCTTCAGCACATTGCAGACAGATTCAACCCAAGGCACATTGTGCTGCAAGACTTGCAGAGCCTTCAAACAACGATTGCAGCGTCCCCAGCTTGCCTTGAAGCACAAGCTGACAGCAACAGTGGCAAGGAGAAAACCTTGGGGGAATGCTTAATCAATTTTATAGTTCTGTGTTGTTCCCAAAACACCTGCTGGCCAGGTTTTCACAGAGCACTTCAAGGACTGGTCTACAGTGGGCAATGCCACCTCTTCAGCATCTAACTCAGTCATTACACAAGTCAAGGATCTAGGCAGGACAGAGGAAATCTGCTGGAAGAGCTCAAAGAATTTGCTGTGAGAAATCTGCCATAAAATGCACAGAGCCAGAAATGTACCCAGTGGGTGGGGAGTTCTTGGCTTTTGAGGCTTTTCACTGTGCTCATTTCCTTCCTTCCTCGCCAATGGGTCACTCTCCTGAAAGAGAGTTCAGTTTGATCATTATAGACTCTCAGGTACAGAATAAAGAACATGTTCCAAGGACAGGGCTGGCCAGGTAACACAGCACAGAAATAAGATTTTCATTTAGTTAATATCTCATTAACATATTTAACCAAGGACAGAGCAAGGCAGCCCTACAACATTGAATGAGTCAGAAGGAGCTGCTGTTTCTGTAGAATACCAGGAAGGCAGCAGGAAGAGGAGAGCCTCAGCCCTCACAGTCTGTGATGTCATGATCCACTCCGGCATATTTGCAAGATTCATGATGGACTTAGTGAAAAAAGACCTGTGGCTTTGTAACTAAAAGAGAAACACAAACGTTTTATTGCTCAAAAATACGTTAAGTTGATAGATTTGGAAGAAAAATAACCCGAATAGCCTACAGCACTGTGTGAGAGAAACAATTCCAAGCATTTTTTTCACATGCTGGACCAAGAAGGAGCACTTTTCAGAGGAGATAAATCATGGTGGGTTTATCTAATCCTTGAAGGATGCAAACAACCCACTCCTTACATTAATGCAGCTGTTTTGTACTGCCCCTTCATCTCCTCCCACACCCTTATAACCACCACAGGTACAGGTTACACCAGAAAACACAACATCCCTCCTGCTCAAGATGCCACTTCTCTACCAGCCACAGCAAACCAAAACAGGGCAGTTCCTTGTCACACATAACTTTATGCAAGCCCCACCCAAAAGATCACCTGAGGTGATTTAAAAGAATCATCTTCCCCATCTACTCTTCAAATTTCTAACTTTACACTGAACCAAACTGTCTAAAGCCTAGAAAAACATTTTAATTCCTTTCTTCCTTTCCCCAGATATTTCAAGGCCTGCACTTACTGTGGAAGCAAAAAATAATTTTCTCTTCAAAGTTTATGGCAAGTTGAACTACAGAGCTGCAAATGAGGCTGTTACTTTGGAGGCAACAATTTTCACCTCAAACCAAGGACTGTGACATCCGTAGATTCCCTTTTTGTTTTCTGTGGTTTTTTTTTTTTTGCCAATTGCACCAAGAGCATTCACATTTGTGTAGGAGAGAAAAACAGTTCTATTGTATTAATTGTGTGACCACCTGGATTTTGCATGGAATAACCCTCTGAACTTGCATCAGTGATCAGAAATGGTCCCTAAATCCAAATGTATTGCCTGAAGTAGTAGCATCATGTATATTTCTGAGCACTGATATGGCAGAGTAATTGCAAAAGCAGATTACAGAGACTGTGAAGGCACAGCAGAAAATCACTGAACTTCAGTGAACTCTATCAGCTCTGGACTCTCTCATGTACTTGAGTTTCCAAATATTTTCCAGTGAGACAGGCATAAGGTCAAAATCTTTGAGATGTGAGGTTTAATTATGGCACCTCTTGAATTGCATGTAAAATGAGTTTTGCCTTTAAAATAGCAATGTCTTTCCTAATGCCTCGCTTCTCTCTTCCCAAAACACACAATACACACCTTTTTTAACACACAACAGTGAAAAAAATGTAATCTTGGGAAACACTTTTCAAAAGAGGTTTTTGTTCAAAGCCCTGCAGTCAGCATGGGTGATAAAAAAGGAGCTCTTTGAACAGCTCAGATGTTTCACTTTGCCATAGAGGACAGTGAGTTTGATCTCCCAGCAATCACACGTGTAATCCTTGTACTGCTTTAGGATGTGTGATCCCTTGTTTCTGACTCAGTGGACATTCTTTGAAACAGGACTTGAATGAACTCTGGATTCTCACCAAGAAGCACCTGAATTTCACTAAGTGTTGTTGTGAGCATTAACAGGGACAGTCACATCTCTGCAGATAACAAAGTTTCATTTGCGAATGCACGTTCCACGTCCTGTAAGCAAGAGGAGAACAAAAAGAGGAACCTGGCAGTAAACAGCCTCCTCCAGGTCAGAGACAAAACACATGAATTTTTGAAAAAGACAAAAAGAAAGAAGAAGTTCTTATGGGGTCCTGCTGTATTTTGCCCACTTCAAAAGCAGCCCAGCTGCTGTTTAATATAAAGACCTCTCCTATACAGAGACAGCACAAATGATAAACAGAGCTTCTTTTTTTTACTTTTTTTTTTCTTAAATGAAAATTTATTCTCCAATCCTGTCAAGCCATGAGGCATAAAATTAGAGTCTGGAAGATTTTTAATTGTAATTTAACAGTTACGGAATCTTACATGAACTTTTCCCATCCCCAGGCATAAAAATGCAGAGATATCCTTGGACGTGAAGCTATGGAAAAGTTCTGGATGCCTGTAAAGCTGGGTTAACACAGTAGTTATGAAAAGTTTATGGATGTGTGTCATTAAAAGAAGTCAATGCTTCCTTAGCTACCTAGGATTTAATCATGTCCATGTTCTACCAGCAACTTGAGCTAAGCTCTGCTGTCTCAGGTGAGGGACCCCGCTGCGACTGAGCCATCACAGCTGACTCCGATTCAGCCCCCAGTGACCCCTCAGCAGAGCAAACACAGCTGTAGGAAATAAAGAGTGAGAAAGCAAAGCACCACTGTTGTAGGCCGAAATCGGAGAAATCCTCACAAAACAACCCCTGATGCAATATTGACCTACTGAAGCCCCTGAACCCTCCATTACAGGCTCCTGAGAGGCCTGGAGGTGGATTTTGGTCCAGTGCTGCTTTGCTCCCATGTGCCAGTCCACCACCATGGTTCAAGGCTCTCTGGCTTTAAGACCTCTCACTTCTATGCCTTATTTCTTGCACCAGGACAAAAAAACTGAACACTTTTTTTTTTTCCTAGCAAAGCAAAGGAGATGATTTCTCTCAAGTTCTGTTCATAAACTTAGATAATTGTATTAGCTTGCTATCTCATTGGGACTGACAAAAAATGACATAAAACACTGGTTCAGCAACAAAATAATCTACTTTGAGTTATGCTACATCTCCCAGCAACACAATAATCTACTTTGAATTACGCTGCATCTCCATATACACTCTGAATAGTCCTGGTAGTTTCAAAATTGCCCTTTTGTCTTCAATAAGTAACTGAAATTCGAGTATTTTGTACTGTCAAATACAAATGTTCCTCAGATCTGTTACATACTTACAGCCCTTCTAGGAAAAGCACAACCCGTGAGCAGAGCAGAGCAGAGCACCTCGTCCTCCAGGAACAAAAGGTGTTTCACAGTGACACCACAGCCCCTGGTCTCTTGCTGTGGTGAGACAAACTCGCTATCAAAGCATGTTTAGAATGACAGATCAGAAGACAAACCTTACAAAAGAGACAAAAGAAAAACCTGAGAGAAGGGGGTTGCTCTGCACAAAGGGTTACACCCACAGAAACCAGAGCAAGCTGTGAACCCTGAGTGAAGTTTGGGGACATGGAATTCCTCCCCCTCATCATATCAGGATTACAGAAACCCTTGGAGAGAAGCCGTAAGGGTCCTCCCTGTCACTGCAGCCATTTGAAGATGTGCCTTGGTTTGGTGTTCCGCCTTGGCCTACACGCACCAGAAAAGCTTCAAACCAGCATTTGTTCATGAGTGTGATGAAGAACCTGCTGCAATGAGCACACTAATTCTCAGAAAGGTGCTGGAAAACACTGGGCAGCAGCAGGACATGCAGCAATGCTCCAGTGTGCACCAGCTCATTTGGAAAGACATTTCCAGCTGATCCAGCGGGGCAGAGGGAACCAATCTCACGCAATCTTCCCTCTTTCTCCTAAACCAATTGCTTATAAAACCTCCCCCATACTTCTGACCTGGTGGTTAAGAATATTACTTTGCAGGCTTTGAAAGCAGTAAAATCCTCAGAGGACAAGGGGAAAAGCTTTTGAGGTGAGGCAGGGAAAAGGAAATAAGGTTTTCGGTGCAGGCAGTGCAAATGGAAACGAGATCAAGCATCTAAGGAGTCTTTAGCCTTCGCATGGATGCCCCACCAAGGGACACCGTGGCAATGGGCCAATCCTGGGTGACTGAGAGATCAGAAAAGAGATAAACAACACTTTCCATTTATCACACCCTCCTAACTCCATTAATGCTGACGGAGAGGCGTTAAATGGATTGATCTGCATCTGGGCAAGGTTAGGGAGGGGTGGGGACACAAGAGGAATATTCTCCCTTACAGAAGAAATGAAACTAATGGATCACACAGTGCTTTGGGTCTGTAGGCCAGGCTGGCAGGGACACCAGGCCAGAGCCAGCAGCACAGTGTCATTAGGTACAGCCCTGAAACTGGTATTGCACTGCGGAGTTGTCATCATTGTTCCTTTTCTTTGCCCTCTTATCAGTTTAACATCAATCATTTCCCCTGGCACTGCCTATGTGGAGCTCCAGGCCCAGAAACTTGAGCAATAGCCACAGAGACTAAAGCAATGTGAAAATTATTGAAGAAACAAAATTTCGACACAAACAGAACCGTATCAAACTAAAATTACTGTTATAAGCAATAAAAAGCAGCAGGCGGTATTGCATAAAATACACTTAACTCAGAAAATTGTATTTTTTAGAAAACAAACCTCAAACCCCAAACAATCAGCTAAAATCCACCACTAGCATCCAGTCTGTGGGAAACAAAGACTGGGATGCAGGAGCTGGTGGTGGGTTTTTATGTCACTGACAACCTGTACTGCCCATCACATCCACATCCAGCTCACGGTGGGATATTCCTCTTTCCTTCTCCCCCCTCAGCAAAGCTGTGCTCACATCTCCTCCTGCACATTAACAGAAATCAGGAGCCCAGAAGACTTAGTAGCTGGTAAGCACCACTATTATGCATTTAATCCTGAACTATTTATTCTATCTCACACACTCTCTCTGTAAGAATGGTGGCATTTAATATTTGACAACAAAATGTTGTAGCACCAAAACCAATGACTATAATTCAACCAGCCAAACCAAGCGCTACCATCATGCAAGACCAGTTTGGGGATGACAGCAACTGATTTCTTCAAAGTTTTTAGCAGGAAGGTTGCTGGCTGTGCCCCCAAACTTTTAAAAATGCGATGTTTAAGGAAAAAAGTTTGACAGTTTGGCAAAACTGCTGTTTCAGAATGGAGACGTAGAATTCTAAAGAAAAAGCAGTTTTTTAGTACTGCACATCCTTTTATCTTTGGGTGGCATCAAAAGCACTAGTAAGGTGCCCGCTATGGAGGATACATCCAGGAGTTGAAAAATTTCAATTTATGGGCAAGCTGATATAGTCAAAGAAACGCTTTGATTTTCCTTGGGCCGATCTTTGAAGTTTATGCCACTGCAGGCTCCATTTGCTGTTCTTACATCTTCAAAGGCATCTAAAAAACATCTTCTCCAGCCACACTTTCCTCTAGCAAGTTATTCGTAGAGGGAAAAGGAAAAAAAGACAATGAAAGTTGCATGAACAACCAAGTTACATTCAAATGTATTTTTCCCAGTCTTCGAGGAAGGAGAAAGGAAAACAAAGCCAAAATCTGGGTTTCAAAGCTGTGGCCACATTCCCACATCGGAGCACCACGAGGCTGGTGTGTTATTCCTCCCTGGATTCTCTGCAGCAACACTCTTTCATTTCAACCTTGCTGTCACATAAGAGATCCAACAATATCAAACAGAATTTATAGACACAAACACTGCTCTTGCCAGAGGCTACAGCCATAAAATACAGATATTCTGCTCGCTCCTTATTGTTTGTTTAATTTTAAACACACAGGGAGCGAAACCAAACTTTGAGTCCATCCATTCCAACGTTATTAGGACAAGAGCAGGAAGCTCAATTAGATTTTGGGCTGAGCAGACAGACGTCTAATGTTGTCCGCAGCAGCACAGCATAGAGGTAAAAACATGAAGCGGTCCAAGTCAATAAGGAATATGTCTTTGCTGTGCTCCTGGCCATTGCTGTTTGAAGGCACTGTGTCAGCAGAAAGCTCAGCTATCTCCTAATTAGTCACAATGGGCAAACTGAATATTTACCTGTTGGCTGGCCTTGGCTTTATAAAATATTTACAGCTACACATGCAGCCCAAAGAATAAAATATTTTCTTTTCTTTTGCCATTTCCTGCTTCACAGTACTGGCCTTAATGTTAAAAAGCTTGTGGATTTTTGCTCAGAAGTTACTTTAAATCTAAAAGAACTCCTTGAAACCACGCTACTGGCTCCTTCTGAAACACTGACTACTGAATGATTCTGCTTTCATTTTCCAAGGAAAAAATAACTTGCAGCTATACAGCAATCTCATTTTTGATATGGGGGAGGGACAGGGTGCAGGGAGAAATGATTTATGTGACTTTAATGTGATGTGAGGCAAGCGTGAGATATTATTAAGATATGGTCAATAGCACAAGGACATTTGAGAGCCCTTATATTTGAACACCTTTGTGGTGTTTCAATGCATCAGCTTCAAAAATTTGTTTTTAAAATAGGATCAAGTGATTTAAAATATCTTGGAGTAAAATGCATCTCATCTACCACATTCCTGATGAAGTGCAAGCAAAACAGAACATCAAAAAATATCAGTGTGGCTGTGCTGCAATGACATGTGCAGATAAGAGGCACCTCTCCAAGTGCCCACTTTCCCATTCAATTGTGTTTTCTCCCCTTTATTTCTTCCTTTCTTATATATCTCTTTTAAAGCATCAAATCAGCTGTAAGATGCCATTGACATTTCTTTTTATTGTAACTCTAAAGAAACTTGAGCATTAGCTGCATTTATGGTAAAGAGAACTGGAAAAGGTCAGATAGCTGAAAAAACCAGCGCTTTTTGTATTAAGTGCCCAGCAAGGAGGAGGTTTTTTTAGTCATTTCACAAAGCAGCTGAAGAAACCAAAACCATCTGATGGTGAATATTTCACAGAAAAGACCACTGAAAATGCGATCCCTTCAACACAGCACAGATCATGATCTTGGATGTTGTTTCTAACACATTTTCTGGGGTTTCTGCAATGACAGGAAAAATAATACCTCATGGACTGTGGTAACTGAGACCCCCAAACAGGCAGAGTTTGTGGCCAGTAGCCCTCCAAAAGTAACCAGCGTTCTTCTCCACAAAAAATAATGGTGCACTTGCCATGGGATCTTCCTCCTCTGCAGTCAGAGTTTTTCTGGAGACTTGAATTTTTATGTGTCCCCAGGTCTGCCTGGCTGCAGTCACTTGGAATTCCAGTCACTGTTCTACAGCTGAATAAAGAACACAGGTAAAATTACTGAGGCTATTTACAAAAAAAGGAAAAAAGTCACCTCTGTGTGACACTACAGAGCCTGGAGCCTGCCCTTCCCTCGTTTCACATTCTCTATCCTGGATGACTTCACTCCCTCCATGAAACACTGGAGCACTGTGACAGCAGCTCCTCCCTGGTGTGCAAATACCATTCAGGGGACATTTTCCCCTGTCATTTTCTGCTGCTGAAACATTTCTGCTCTACTTCAGAACTGCTTATGCTCCCAGGACTGTGATATATTGTGATTTTCTCTTTGCAGGAAAGTTGTCTCACCACTTTTATTCCCTTTTCAAATTGAATTTCATATTGATTAAAGGTCCAGGCAGACTGTTTAGTTATCCCTTATGAGAAAGTACCCTACAAAATATTTAATTTTCTATTACATTCTATATGTAGTGTTTTCATATCATTGTATAGAACCTAACACTTAATTTTATTCCTGCCATAGAATTTTATAGGGAAGCCTTAAAAATCTTTAGGAGTAGACATAATTCTTTATTAATTTCTACTGGTTTTTAAAGTAATACCTGCAGGACCTCTTTGCTTTCAAGTCTTAATAAATTCTTCAGCTATAGTTCACAGAGGTTCTCTGAGCACGTGCCGGGGGTACAGAGCACAGTAACTTTGGCATGTTTAAACTCTGAGGTAGAACAATTTGAGTTGAGCTGCCTGGGGTCACTCAATTATTTCTCTATTTACAAATAGGAGCCAACGTTGCTGTTCAGCTCCAGCTTCTTCACCTACTTCAAAAATATGGGAAAGGAACTCTTTTTTTCAGAATAAAAATTATCCCCCCACCACGAGACTTGAGATGCTGCTTCCCATTGACAAGGGCTAAATACACATTAATGACTCCACAAAAAATGGTGACCAGACACTGGCACAGGGTGCCCAGAGAAGCTGTGGCTGCCCCTGGATCCCTGGAAGTGTCCAAGGCCAGGCTGGATGGGGCTTGGAGTAACCTGGGATAGTGGAAGGTGTCCCTGCCCTTCCCTCTAAGGTCCCTTCTAACCCAAACCATCCCATGATTTTCTAACCTTTGCACGCCAGTTATTTTACCACATGCTCAGAAACAGTTCAGTTCTTGTGCACGATGGATTGTGTCCTCTTTGAGTCCTCTAAGAAATTATATTTGTCATCCTACATCTCGTACTTTATGAATACTGTGATCACAAGAGACTAGCTGTCACCTAGCTGTAACAAATAGCAGTTTTAAACCTGTATTATCTGGGACAAAGGAAAAGAAGGGGTTACTTGAACAGAACATGTCACAGCATTTAAAATTTCCAAATCCAACCACCAGATTTCCAAACATTCAAAAAATATAACAAGCACTCAGTTTATGTTTAGGAAGCAGAACATCCTTCAGCCAAAAAAAAAATTTACTGTTTATGGCATTTGTTGAGGGGCCACAAGGACAGCAAGGAAGGGCCAAAACTGTCAAACAAGGAATTTGCATCAAATTCTTTTCCAAGCCAATTCCTTTGGAAGCAGCTGATGTGCCCATTTCAGTTAAGTATGGTTTGAAATGCAACAGCTATGAGAAACATAATACTTGATAGGGAAATAGACCTCAACTCGTCACATAATTTAATTTACAGCACTGGGGGAGAAGGGAAACCTTGCTGGAAACTCAGCAATCACTTCAAGGGATGGATGGGAAAGAAAACCAGTAACACTGACCTGCAGGGGCAATTAAATAACTGCTTAATGAAGGGTTTTAAAACAACAGGGCAGCGCAGTCCAGTTGGACTCCTGCATCAAAACACATTCGACTTCAGCCACCCTCAAAACCAAGGCAAATGCATCGCTAAATTTAGTTTTACTCATGATCTTCAGTAACAGAGACAGGATGGTGCTGAGAGGGCAGTGAGCACCCAGCTCCCACCACCCACTGCCATCGCCCAGCACCCACTGCCATCGCCCAC